>JAATHB010000064.1:0-338879 GCA_014822075.1 Fusarium buharicum
CTTCCCCTCCACCCTCCACGCTCCACCCTTCGCTCCTCCCTCTGTTCCTCGACGTCGCAGTGCGTGTTCTAGTGCCGAGCCCGGCATCTTTTATAACCATTCCATCCCCCCATCCCCTCCATCCTCCAGATTTCCGTTCACTCCAAATATCTGCAATCGATCTTCGAGCTTCCCCGGAACTTGAATCCTCCACCAACTTGCATCACTGTCTAAGGACTTAAGCGAAGAATACAATCATTCAACAACAACCAACCAACCAACCAACAGCAACTATAACTTCGCAACCCGTTTCAAACGATCACTATCAACTTGACCACATTTTACCAACCTCGACAACCTCAACAACAGCAATCACCTCGTTGAGTGTTGGGTCTTCCAGACGTCTATCACATGCAACGAGCACAGTCGGCTGTGGATTTTTCCAATCTACTAAATCCCACAGCACCGGTTGATCAAGAACCCGAGAAACCCCAACAGGGCGACGTCGAGATGGCCACAGCAGTTACCGTTATCAAACCCAATGGACCCCTTCCGGGCGTCCAGGCTTCGGAGAACTCGAATGAGTTGCCCCGTCCTTACAAGTGCCCTCTTTGCGACAAGGCCTTCCACCGTCTCGAGCATCAGACTCGACACATCCGCACTCACACTGGCGAGAAGCCTCACGCCTGCCAGTTCCCTGGCTGCAGCAAGAAGTTCTCTCGATCTGACGAGCTTACCCGCCACTCTCGCATTCATAACAACCCTAACTCAAGACGAGGCAACAAGGCTGCCCATGCACAGCAGCAGCAGCAGCATCAAATGCACCAGCAACAGGCCCTCCCGCACCATATGCTTCCTGATGGAATGATGGCGCCGCCTCCCGCTCCCAAGACGATCCGCTCTGCTCCTGGTTCTGCACTTGCTTCGCCCAATGTCTCTCCCCCCCATTCTTACTCGACATTTGCTCTCCCCGTCTCCGCGGTTCACTACAACCGTGGCGGCGACATCTCCATGCTGGCCAAGGCCGCTACTCAGGTTGAGCGGGAGACCCTAACAGCTCCTCCTCACCACCATAACAACCACCGTCATCATCCTTACTATAGCCACGGATCGCACAGTTCTCGAGGCCACCTGCCTACGCTTTCTTCTTACCACATGGCTCGCTCTCATTCCAACGATGACCCCAGCGATGACCACTACAATGGCGCCATGCGACATGCTAAGCGGTCAAGGCCTAACTCCCCCAACTCAACAGCACCCTCTTCACCAACATTCTCTCACGATTCCCTGTCTCCTACTCCCGACCACACTCCTATTGCCACTCCTGCTCACTCTCCTCGCCTGCGACCTTTCTCCGGCTATGAGCTCCCTAGCCTCCGGAATTTGTCTCTTCAGCACAACACGACACCTGCCCTGGCCCCTATGGAGCCTCATCTTGAGCAGAGCCAGTTCCAGCAGGGATCTGCTCCCACCACACAGCCTCGCCCTACTGGCATGTCTTTGACAGATATAATCAGCCGACCTGACGGATCTCAGCGAAAACTCCCTGTTCCCCAGGTTCCCAAGGTGGCTGTACAGGATCTTCTCTCTGATAACGGCTTCAGCCACAGCGGCAGAAGCTCAGGAACCAGCAGTCTGGCCGGCGGCGATCTCATGGATCGGATGTAGGACACGACATTGCATCGCAACTCCCACGACTTGATGACGACTATGGGTTATAGAGGTATAGAAGGAACCGGCGTTTACGGGCTACTGCATGGCAATCGAATTACATCATCTCAGAAACTGAGCACTCGGCGAGGATTTAGGCGGCATTTGTGGAACGAAAGAAAGCATTTTTTTTTATTCAAGGATGGCAGGCATTGATTCCAACATCGAGCCTAGCCAATTTTTGGGGGCGGCAGAACTAGATTTCGAATTGCGGAGCACTTGGATTTTTTTTCCCTCGGGCTTGCCTCGGGGATGTCGGGGCCACCATACCTCGGTCGGAAAAGCAGTCAACTTTGATATCCACGGATTGTTTTCCTTTGTTTCTTGTTATGAAAAGACACTCGACTCCTGTTACAATTTCATTCAATTCAAAATCTCATGTCAAACATCTAATGTTCCTCTCTTTCTCTTCTCAATGTGCGGGATCACTCTTATTTTACTGACGAGGGCCTTGATGGGATACGATAATGGGGCGACCAGGGTCTGGCAAGGTAGCTCAGCTAAGCCATCCTTGGTGACCAATATTACTGGGTGGTTAGGTTCTTGTGGAAAGATTACGAAACTAATACTGTATGATGTACCGCGATCGATATATAGATAGATGGACAAAAAGCGCAGCGATGATATCCCGAGGACGAGGCTACGCTGCAGCGAATGTATCAGCTAGAGTTTGTTTACCCGCTTCACCCGAAACAATTCGATGTGATTTGACTTGAATGATCTGGCATGACAACATTTTGATCCTGGTGACCGACGTCAGGATCATCGGCGTGCAACATTATGCATATGGAGGGGTGTAGTAGGCACGGGGAATTATTGAATGCGTCAGGTAATCCTTGAATGACGCTACCAGCCTGTGTAGGAAGAGAAGGGATTGTGAACCAAAGTAGGACAGCCCTCTTTTGGGGGAACTTGTCCGTAAACAGAATGAAACTGAACCTGAGCCTATAGCTCAAGTTTAGACTTTGGGGGCCTAGGCTTGGCCCTTGGCTACGGTTAGTATGGCCCCTTTTTTAGATTCCTAACCAGATCAGACAGATCTCAGGATGCCGTCATATGACGGGGAGTTTGACAGCAGCTGTTCGTAAGTGTGATAGTATTTGCATATGTAGGATAGGTCCGTTTGCTCCGGGAAATAGAAAAGACTAAACGTCAAATATGCCAAGACATGTATTTTCATATCCTGCCGTCTTTGTATCGAAATACCTATCAATCCATATCTAGGTATGCATGCGATGGAAGCATCAGGTTTGGTTGACTGGACGGCCACGGGCAATCTGATCTGCCGGCTCCCCCACCATCAACGCACCACACCATCTTTTCCAACCCCTGTGTGTCAGCGCACCGATGGTGAAATGCTCAGATGGTGGTGGTCATCACATGGTAAAGAAACAAAAACTTGCAGGTGATACTGTACTTATCAGTAGACATGGAAGCTCACACACCAGAGAGGTCAATTCTGTTGTCTCTTTTCTCTTTCTGTTATCGACCGCCAACGCTTGTTGAACAAAGGTTCCCCCAACGTTTCTCCCCATCTTCTTTTATTCCTTCGGTCTCTTATTTCGGCCCTGACACCGGCCCAACTCTTCAGCGGGACTGCATACACTTTGAGGCGTCGTCCCCTTTGGGGCGGCCGCTATGAATTGTCCCTGAACACGGGCTGAGAGTTTATCGGAAAGATTGAAGCCACTAATTAGAGGTCGCAAGCCATTTCTCGTCGTCGATAAGGCGGCGTATCATATCTCCCGAGATTGAATGGGGGCTTTTGTTCCTCCCCGTGGGGTGTGTGGTGACACAGAACCAAAGAGAGACAATAAAGAGGGCTGAGCTCTTCGCAACACAAGCAAGCAACCTGACTGGCACGCCTCAGGTTTGCAACCAATGTATCACGTCAGCTCATGAAAGCTTTCAGGTTTGGCCTGCGGCCGTCCTGTCTTCCCCTGATAAGTACGTATGGATACAGTCTTCAGACACCAAGACTCTGCCTGTGCTCGGCAAGGTCAAGTCCAGGGGTGCAGCTATTTTGATTTCTGTACGGCAAGGGGACGCTGTATTATTGGACGCACGATGCTTTCGGGGCGCGTATTGTGGCCGACGTACAGGGCAAGACGAAACTGTCATTGAACAACTAATAATGTCTGATAGAGGCATCCCCATGTCCACGGCAATCCCCGTGTAATTGTTGGGAAGTTGAGTACGGAGTAGCATGTGAAGTTTAAGCAGAGCCATTTCATGCTCAAGTGTCTCGGGCCGGGATGGTCGGTGAAGGGGTTTGCAAACCGGACCATACATACGCCATGTACCACACACACAGAGGCGCACACAATGATTTCTTTGTCCAGTGGAGATTTTCCTCAATCTGGTCGTCTTGCGTGGGCTAAATGGTCCATCAGCCCCTGGTCACGATAAGCATTAGAGGTAACAATCGGTTGGATTGAGGCCGGTCGACTCGGCGCAACACAGCTCCCGTACGATAGGTTACTGTATCTTCACCGCCAGACAAGCCTGGACGAATAAAAATTGTGCTAGGAACCGGATGCAAGCGTAGAATGGTGTGTAGGAGAAGCTTTGCGCACCAAAAAGAAAACTTGTGTAAGGATAAGAAAGGCACCATTTGACAGAGTTTCCATATGGAGACAAATGATTGTCAGTTGAAATCTGGGGGTGGGTGGTATGTGCGCGCACCCCCAAATGCTCTGCTTTGCTTTTGGAGGGTGGTATTCGCGGGGTCGAGTAAAAAGCTGGGGTTGGCATGGGCGCTTTTGGCTGGTCGATAAAGCGCCGACAATTTCATGTCGACGACGTCAAGGCTTTGGCGATCATTCTTCATCCTCCATTAGGAACAGCAAGTCATGCAGTTTGGCATGCTTCTTCTCCCTCTCCCGTTATCGCGCCGGGAGCTTGCGACACACGCTTCACATCGTGATTGTGGACCAGTATCAAGCGATTATGATGTCTTATCTTTTCGTCAAACCTCTGGGGCGCCGGGGAAACGGAGCCAGATCAAGGCAAAGGGAGAAGATCGGTCTCAGAACTTGAGTCAGGGGCCGATGACTCCCGTGTCATATCAGTCTCGCAAATGCTTAGTTTAACCGCAAGTTGTCAGTTGCCATCTTCAGGGTTGACTTGTCCCACGCACCAAGTGGTGTAGTGTAGGAACCTAGGATCGCGAGCTGAACAACGTGATCCCGTGTCCTGGCCGTCGGATCGATTGAACGACATCCGAGTCATAGGAGCGGCAGGTCGTGTTCCGGGCCGGAGTATGGGTTATTTCTGCTCAGGCCAATATAGCCGGTTACGAGTATAGCACTCTCTCTGTATTGCCCATGAACTCAGGCTAAGAGCTGTCATCAACTGGGCTGGCTGATCAGAGACAGAGGGGGGTTGCTTCTGAATGACTTCAAGATCGTCCCTCGTGTTTTGCGTGTTGTTCCTCAAGATCCACACGTTCAGAGCGGTACATCAGGGGCATCACAAGGGGATGAAGGTGCTTTCTGCCAAGGCATAGGTAGCTGTCGTGTGTCATGTTGATTCTCGTCGCTGTCTCCTTGCATCTGGATCGAGATGAGGAAAAGGACAGAATTAGACAGGTATGCAGAGAGAGTTAGTAAATGCTCAGTATGGAAGGTGATTGAGAACGATCGCTTGGGAAAGAGAAAGTGCGAATGTTTCTTGTCGCTTTCCTAATCGAATCCTAGTCGCTCGCTGTGCCCACTTGAACTTTTGGATTGGCAAGAACTAACGTCGACAGAGAAGGAAGGCAGGTATGTACGAAGTCCTCGTCAATCTTTAATCATCATCCTCCCATCTTCATGACTGCCAACTATTTTGAACAATTCTGACTCGCATTCTTTTGCTGTCCCTTTGAACTGAATCGATCTAAATTGTCTGATCCCTGGACTCGCTCGGTACGTCAGTGGATCTATTTACGTAGACCCCAGACGATCGACTTCCACCCGCCCACAGCTACAGAACTTGCAGAAATCAAACAATCCCAGCTTGGGAACGTTTCCACAAAAAGCAACATAACCTGCAAGTTTGATTTAGGGATATGGTACCTGAGATCTAGCTCGGCAAGAAGCGCTGATCAGGGCACCTTGATAGCAGAAGCAGTGATAAGAATACATATCCGTTTGTTGCCGCTAGTCCCCAACATCAATGCGATATATGGGATCCATCTTGGGTAATCTGCGTCTTCGTCGACACTACAACCCTCTTCCGCGGATACATACACTCGGCATGTCGTCAATTCCTGAGACAAGACGGGCCGGGCCAGGGAGCTCCAGCGGTAGGGAAATGAGGTCTTTCGAGCCCGTTCTGACGAGACCAAGGCGCAAGGGCTAGCTCAGGTTTCAACTCAGCTGCCACCGTTCAGCCAAGGACGAAATATGTCACAAAGGGGCTCGAGAATGACGAAAGGATCCTCGCAAGAAATCAATTGGAAAAGTTTGCAAGTGTTTCTCCAACTTCAGTCCAGAGCCAAGCATCTAATGGTGGATGCCTTCCCCCACGCCCGCGCCCCGCGACATGTCAGAGGAACATGGGTTAGCATGGGGAAGAACTCCTTGCAAGTTGCAACCCTTGCCAGGGCCGCTCCGTCTCGCCGTGCTCTGAGGGGTGCAAACGATCACATGGAGACGGACTTGTGAGTCCGTCTGCTGTGTTCCCATTTACGTTGGTTGTTCATGGGAATTATGCCAGCCATAGGAATGCACGACATCTACCGAGCGCCCAGGCAGGTTGCCAAACCATCTAGCTGCTCCATGAAGTGCACTAGGTAACCTTGTCAGCATTTACACTGATGCGGCTCAAGGCGAGCTTTCACTTCTCCAGATATTATCGGCCATGTTGGATCACCAGTCTGCTGCTCCCTGCTCAAGAATGCCTGCGTCTGTCCCGGCAGAAGAACCAACAAGTTTACGTGGCCCTTGCTCGATTGGCCTTGGCCTCACAAGCGTGGGATGACGACCAGATGAACGGGACAAACTAACGGAAATTTTATGCGATGAGACCGCACTTCAAACGTTGACTAGGGAGGTGAGGCTAGGACTGCCGCCTGATTGGATTAGACTACAACATGAGACATTTGCGCCGGCAATTCTTCAAGCAACAGTTATCAAAGGCTTCCATCCGACAACAAAGGAGCGGGCACAATGATGCTGACTGGCAACCAATGCTGCGATGAATCAGGCATAACGTTAACATGCGCAAACTCTGTGTGAAATGGGTGGCACCACGTTGCAACTGGCTTGAAAGAATGTGATGAGCCAAGTGGTCTCAATCTGCAACTCGCAGTTCTTTGTGCTGTGAATTGCGACGCTGAATGCTGTACGCAACCTACCATCTATGTATTTGCAAGTGCTCCAATGTGGCTCCGACTTGTACTGATGGGTCGCCTTTGAGTTTACTATGTAACGGGCTGTTGGACTATGGCTTGTTTACATTTGGTACATCTTTTCATCCTCAAGGATAGGGAATTGCGGAAGCAAGACGCAGAATAACTGCTGTGAAGCAGGAGAGCAACGCGTGTTGTCGAGGCTTCGTATACAACTGCAAGCTGCGAGTTTGCTCTCTTGGCTTTCTGCCGATTCCATTCTAGTGGTTTGTGATAATAACGTGAAACAGAGTATGGTTGGATGATTCTAAGTTTCCGAAGCCAAGCGAACGTTGCAACTTGCCGGTATGGGACAATAGCCGTCATTGAGCCGTCTGGCATGTGATATGCATATTCAAGGTCTGATTTCGCATTTGAATAGCTTCAGGCGGGGTTACATATCACGATTGACGAACGGTGGTTCTCAATGAACGTTGGTAGGCGTTAAAGTTTCAGAAGCTTGCTCCAGTTGGTTGGCACACCATCGAATCGGAACCTTCGGCCATTACAAGTCTGATACATATGTAAGGCTCATCAACGTGATTTTGTTAAAGCCGGCCGAGTTCTGAGAGCCTCATTTGAAGATTAACTTCGAGCGTTCGTGTTATGTGATATTTTAGCCCCCCCAACAAGTCGACAGTCAACTACGCTATTCGGATATGCGGAATACAACTTTCCTTGCAATGGAAACAACTCAGCTCTTGAATCCACCAACTTCTCTCAGTTTCGGAACTGAGCCAAGCTTGCTAGAAGCTGCCAAGCTCGTCCTTTGGCGCCATGGAAGCTCTTACAAGTCACCAGTCAAGAAAAGGCACGTTTTCTACAGGGGTCTTGTCAACTTTCAGGGTTCAACAGAGAAAAATCTTATCTTTCCTCGGAAAGCCGAGCGACGACCTCGGGAAAAATCGTGTTAACACGAGGTCTCTAGAGCAAGCTAACAAGACTCCACCAAAAGAACTTCTTTTCAGTGCGCCTAGAAAAACTGTCAGTCCCACCAGGGGGCGTGTGTCCAGGAGAAGAGAGATAGGCAGAGCGCCATAGCCGTGGACCGAGGATAGTAACTACCGGCATAGAATTCCTTGGATTTTCTAACAAGGACATGTATCGTGTATCATGTATCATGTCTAAGCCTGGGTGTATGTGGATGGAGACATTGCATGACGGCATTCCAAGAGGCAAAGAAAACAGGTACGATTGTCGCAGATCCGATCATAGTCTCTGATGCTACTTTTCATCACGGTATTTACGATTCGTTTCCCCGGATTCCAGTACACGCCCTTTCTTCTTTCCCCAGAAAATGCCGATCAGTGCTCCGCGGTGTGGATGTAAGAGACCCTGGAACAATGACGATAGCTTCATCAGAGAACCACACACACAAACACACCCTTTCTCTAAGAGGAAGTTCCGTTGACTGAGGTCATTTCGGATCCGCTAGAGGATCAAGTTCGGCTCAGAAACCCGGCGCTTATTACGATACCTTGAATATATGTGTCATTGTCCTTGGTCGAAGTTCTTACACGCGTACATACACTTGGTACATGCTTGACGCTGTTTCGACAAACCTTTCAGACGTGGACTTTGCCGACGTCAGAAGCTCCGAATGTGGCTCAAGTGAATACAGCTGTTATTCCCTTTGCGTGGCTTATCACATGCATAGTCACATGTTTGAACATGCTGGCTGTTGAGATTCAACGATGCAAAGACGGACGATAAATCCCTAAATTGTTGTTTAGAGTGGAATTGCCTGAGGACGTTGTATATATATAATCAGGTATCGAAACTGGGGCGTAGTCGTAGATGTCAGTTCCTCGAGCTGGTAGCATCGAAGTATCCTCACGATCGAGCTAGGAAGTCACACATAAGGCAACAAAGAGTCACTATAGCCAAGATGTAGAGAACTCAAGTGGTTATTGTCGACGTTAAACAGTTTTGCTTCTTGTTAACTGGAGAAGGTAATTGTCTGTAGATAAAATAGTTGTAAATCGTGGAGAAAGATGTCAAGGCTATAATCTCACTCAATATGATATTGACGTTGGCCACCAATAGCCTTACTTCCATGATTGTATTTTCGCTGTTTTAGAACCGTCACTCAGAATAATCACCGTCAATGGTAATCCTAGTTGTTGGTATAACATGATATAATAAAGAAACTGAAGGACTGTTATGAGCATACAATGCGAAGTCTTACATATAAGATTCTTCGAGAGCAGGCCGTGATATCTGAGCAAATCTCAATTCATTCTCACCCCTCTTAGCTGCGACTTACTTGAGTTGAGATATCAAATCGAGAACTCATCATGTATCAAGAACAGCCTGTATTTAGACTGAATGGGCTGACACTTATTCCTCAATGTTTGGAGTTTAGTATTCATTAGTCTAGACACATGAGTTGCATTTGAAGACTGAAACCACATCGACCACTCAAAATTTGTGACACTTAATAATGCCATGTCTCTCCCAACCTCTGATAAATAGTCTATGAGAGCCATGGTATACATTACAACTGCTGCATATGAATATCTTCAGGACTTGGATAGCAAACTGTCATGCCAATCAGTAACCTCTATGATACTAAGTCCCGGTCTACTGAGAGCCCGAGTAGCGAGTAGCCTCATGGGTCTCAAGTTTCAGGAACATGGGAACCGGTAACCAGCTAGGCAGTCACCGTATATACTAAAGTAGCTATGTGATGTCTGGCCTGCCCACTTTCTTGTGAGAAGAGTGATTATGAAACTGTTGACACGCGCCCTGCTGAGTGTTCTCTCTTAATGAGATATACTTCTCAAAGCATACTGAATTCATATAGAATGTGCAATCGAAAAAAACTGAATAAGTGGCCCGTTTAATTCTCCTCGTGGCCTATGGCATTGACGGATATATGCGATGATCAGGGTGATGCTATAAGTACGGACAATCCGTTCATCGGCTCTTGGTGAACATCTGCCAGTCTTTGATCCTAGAGAACCTTTCAACCACAGGAGACAACTCTGTGGGCACACGAGAACCGATGTAGAATGATAAAACTAAGAATTGGAACATCTCATCGTTGTATCGACATCCGGATAAGAGTCGCAGCACTAGAATAAACATGATGTAGGTGCCCTAGGGACGAAGAGGGATTGTTCACGAGGGTTCGATAGAATGACATAACACCATAGAACAGGGACATTACTTTAATTCATCCTATTCACCATTCAGTCATAAGTTTGCTACGTTGAAATGCATCCCGAGAGAGGCACATATATATAATACACAAATTCATTCACCACGTCTTTTCACATAAGCCGCTGACTATAGCACCAGAAACCCGAAACGGACGTACAGATACAAATGAAAGCCGACCAAAATCAGACTCCCAATATATGATACAAGGAAACCATTCTCGCGCTTCTAGTCAAATCGACGACCGAGTTGCCTTACACAGCCAAGGAGAGCCGGTTTTCGAGGTTGAGCGTTTCGAATCCTTCCCCAAGCGCAGCGTTTAACCCCATTTCACTCCGAAAAAGCTGAGTTTCTTGCCAGCTTTGGACGCTGCTGAATCTTCATGTTCGAGGTAAATTCTTTCGTGACCTCTGACGTCGACGTAGAGGTATTTGTACTCGAATTCGCTGTGTCCGCGGTGCTTGACCATATGTAGCCGAGCGATGCCGTTGTTCTTAGGTCCATCAACCTGAAGTTGTTAGTCGTATTTTTGTTTCGGCTTATCGATGTACGTACGTAGAAATGCATCATTAAGTGCTGGTCGCCACGAGCGTCTGTTGTTTCCGTTGAGCTAACTCGGTCAGCATTTGGACATATCTGGGCATGATGATTGTACATACGCAACAGGACGTGCCCTCCTCCACTTGTTGAATGTCTCGTCTCCGTGCGCCGTGATCTTTTTGGCATCGCCCATGATTTCGAGGATACGCGGGTCGTCTTTGATTCTGTCGACCGCGCGGTTAAAGTTGGAGATTTTGCTGTCGGGAGAGAAGACGTCGGTCCAGAGAAAGTATCCAACACCACCCTAGTAGAATGTTAGATGCCATCCATCATGTATACGGCTGCGTGGAGTCACTTACAGTGAGCACGAGACCTACGAGAATCATGCCAAAGTTGAAGCTCTGTTGAGTCGCTCGAGCAGCCTTTTCTCCCGCAGAAAGCTGAGTCCATGGCACATATCCGGTATCGTTGAAAGGCGTCACTGCTCTTCGTTTAGGGCCCTTTGCTGTTGTTCCTAAGCTAGGTTGAGTCGCATAGCATCTTGAAACAAGAGGTCGTAATGTTGATGGGACGCCGCGAAAGGCATTGGATCGGGTCGCAATAAGGGTTGTCGTTGGCTTCATCCTGGCGATTCGGCAATAGCCATCGTAAGAGGACGAATGTCTTGATATATTTATGTTGGTATAAGTTATTATCGTGATAGATCTCTGAGCTCAGGCAAGCTCTAACAGGGAACTGCGTAGTTGCGGCTCCACCGCCCGGGGCAGAATTAGAGGTGGGGTGACCGAATTGAGTTTAGCCTTTCTCGATATGCCACCTTATCGACAACTCTGCCCTTGACGACGCTTCTCCTTAATTAACGACACCCAACTTATTCCCTTTTCGAGCCCGACCAACTCTGTCCTCTCCTTGACACGTCGATAGTAGGAGCAGGAGGCACAACTTTCTGTGACATTTAGCACTCTCTTTTCGTCAAACAACAACTCCCCTTTCGATCACGGCCCAACTGTCAAGATGGCTGCACTTGCGACTAAGCAACAGTCGCTCAAGATCTTTGAGAAGTTGAAGACCAAGCCTGCGAACAAGGTATGTAGCCTATCATTGCAACGCTTACTGAGCGCATGCGCTGACCATTGCGATCTTGCGCTCAGATCTGCTTCGACTGTGGACAAAAGAATCCTACATGGACCTCCGTTCCTTTTGGCATCTACCTTTGCCTTGACTGCTCCTCCAACCACCGAAACCTAGGTGTCCACATCTCATTCGTGCGATCAACAAACCTCGACCGTACGTACATATCCCCTGAATCGCATACCCTACCAGAACTGACGACGTGGCACAGAGTGGCAATGGGATCAACTGCGAGTGATGAAGGTTGGTGGCAATGAGTCTGCTACCAAGTTCTTCCAGCAGAATGGCGGTACTGCTGCGCTCAACAGCAAAGATCCAAAGACCAAGTACCAGTCCAACGCGGCTACAAAATACAAGGATGAGCTCAAGCGCCGCGCTGCGCGAGATGCCCAGGAGTACGTTTCTGCGCGTAAGCACCCCTTAGTGGTCATAATTGACATGTGTCTAGTTACCCCGACGAGGTCGTGATCAATGATATTATCGACGACGGCTCTGCTACCCCTGCTGGTGAGCCTGACGACGACTTCTTCTCTTCCTGGGACAAGCCCGCCATCAAGAAGCCTACACCTCCTGTATCTCGCACCGGCACTCCTCCCGTCGTCGGCCGTACACCCTCTCCCTTCCTGAACTCGGGTAACGGCAAGGATATCGCCCGCACAGCCTCGCCTCTTTCCCGAACTTCCACTGGCGAGTCAAAGCCTGCCGCAAGCCGAATTACCACATCTGCCGCCCTGCGCAAGTCTACCACCACTGGCCCCCGAAAGGCCAACGTCCTCGGCGCCAAGAAGACCACCAAGTTGGGCGCCAAGAAGGTCACCAGCGATGTGATTGACTTTGACGAGGCCGAGAGAAAGGCCAAGGAGGAGGCAGACCGGATTGCGAAGCTGGGCTATGACCCTGATGCTGAGGAGGATCCTGCGACCAAGTCCGGATCGGCTGCTGCCATTATCTCGCCCACTCCCGTGAGCCCAAGCCGCGGCAGCACCTCATCGCATACACGCCAGAAATCGGATGCCGAGGTTGAGCGATTGGGTATGGGTATGAATCGACTGGGCTTTGGACAGATTGGTGGTCCCAAGGCTGCTGCCGCACCAAAGAAGAATGCTGGAGGCTTTGGCTCCGTTGGACCT
The DNA here is from genome assembly GCA_014822075.1 of Fusarium buharicum. Taxonomy (NCBI): domain Eukaryota; kingdom Fungi; phylum Ascomycota; class Sordariomycetes; order Hypocreales; family Nectriaceae; genus Fusarium; species Fusarium buharicum. The sequence goes on from JAATHB010000064.1 coordinate 13,027, forward strand.
GTCAAGGCTGCCGCTGTTGGTGAGTTTTCTTGTGAGCGAGAGTTTTTGACCGTATACTAACTTGGTAATAGACGACTCAGAGCGATATGCTCGTGACAAGTTCGGCGCTCAGAAGGGTATCTCATCCGACGAGTTCTTCGGCAAGGGCTCTTACGACCCTAACGCTCAGGCTGAGGCTAAGACCCGACTCCAAGGCTTCGAGGGCGCAACCTCCATCTCTTCAAACGCCTACTTCGGACGCCCAGAGGACGAGCCCGAGGAGGAGTATGGCGACCTCGAGTCAGCTGCCAAGGACTTTGTGCGCAAGTTTGGCATCACGGCCGGCGATGACCTTGAGAACCTGACACAAATGGCCGGCGAGGTGTCTTCCCGGCTCCAGGGAGCCATTCGCTCGTACCTTGGGAACTGAACGGAACTGAACATGCTTTGAGTGAAGGAGCTGGATTGTGAGAGTACATGACTAGCGCTCGAATTGATGAGTGTTATTTGTGTCGGGGAAAAAAGCAGCAGTTGAGAAGAGAGGCATGCGTCGGCGAAATCTGGCGTGGCGCATGAATTTGTGGTCGGAATGCTTGTTTGGAGCTGGCGTATATATAAGTTGGCTGCTTTGGTTAACTACTTAGTATGAAATAGATTTGATGTTTTCCTAGTTTACGAAATCAGAGGACTTGTTGTTTTGTATCAATCTATAGAGGCGCAGAGAGGTGGAATGTAGTGCTAATGAATTGATGCTATATCAATAGTGCGCTGAATGCGCGCAGTCTACAAATATACTATGGAAAAAAAATACAGGACTAGGTATCTCAGGTTCATTCATTACAGCTTGGCAATCATCTTGTTGCCCTTTTCCAACCACGTGACAGCATCGTTTACAAACTCGTCCACAACAGCCTTTGCGGGCTTTTGCTCATTGACGACAGCGGCACACTTACCCATGAGATAAGGTCTGTACTTGTCAAGAACATCCTCGTCATCATCGTCATTGCCACTCGTGTTCTCGGCGAGCTTGTCGAGATCAGCCTCGTAGGGAATGACGCCCTTGGAGACGAGCTCCTTCATCTCAGCAAGGCGGTTGGTCTCCCAGTCGTTGATGTACTCATTGTTGCGGACGCGCATGGGGCGACCGGTCCAGATGATGGTGCGGATGTTGTCGTCGTGGCCAGATGTGCGGACAGCTTCCTTGTGCGCCTTGGGAGCGCCAGCCTCATCGGTCAGGATGAAGCGGGTTCCGACCCAGACGGCGCCGGCGCCCATCATGAGGGCGGCAGCGAGGAGCTGGCCGTTGTGAATACCTCCGGCGGCGATGACCTGGACGGGACCGCCGGTAATGGGGGACTTGTGCTTCTTGCAGATGTCGACGACGGCGGGGATGAGGACGGTTGTGGGGATGTCGCCGGTGTGACCACCGCCCTCGCCGCCCTGGGCGCAGATGATATCGACGCCGAGGTCAATGCACTTTTGGACGTGCTTGACGTGTCCGATCATGTTCATGTAGACGATGCCGTTAGCGTGGAGCTTGTCTACGACGGCCTTGGTAGGGACGCCGACGGCAGAGACAAAGAGTTTTGCGCCCTCTTCGATGATGATATCGACGAGCTCGTTAAGCTTGCCCTTTGTGTAGTCGTAGCTGTTGCATCATGAATTAGCTTACGTTGACTGTGTAGATGAGATGGGCATGTGATGTGGTTGCAAGACCGAAATATCGGAATGTGCGGAGAACGTACTTTGTCTTGCGAGCGCTGCCGCCGACCTGGGGGATAAGCAGGTCGACGCCAAAGGGAGCGTTCTTGTCATGGAGAAAGCTCTTGAGTTCTGCGATCTGCTCGCGCAGCATATCAGGAGTGTATCCGACACCACCAATGACACCGAGTCCGCCAGCGTTGGAGACAGCAGCAGCGAGTTTGGGACCGGCTGCTACGTTCATGCCCGCGAGAAGGACGGGGTGCTTGATCTTGAAGAGATCAGTGATGGGAGTTCGGATCTTCTCTGTAGGTAGGGAGCACATGTTAGCGACTACTGGGTAATGCGATGCGACACGGGGAGGGTAACGTACGAGGAGAGGCCATGATGTCTGTTCGTCTGTCTGTATGTCTGTCTGTCTGTTTGAATAATAGAGGTTGAAACTAATGGATTGGAGTCGGAGACAGAATCTGGGGTATAAAAAGGGCTTGATCAGCTGAGACCGAGAGAGTTCGCGATGGTAGGAACTAGGAAACAAGTGACCACATGCCGAGGTCCTGGAGTCTGAAGCGGGAGGATGTGGGGAGATGTTCCGCATTGAGATTAGCTTCACAGCAAATCTGGGGAAGATGCCGAGGGACGATGAAGAGGAGAGGACCGTTGACTAACTATTGACTCGGTTAAACATGTAATGTAGGTAGATAGTGTATACTATATTTATCAGATGGAGTTGAGGCATTACCCATGTAATTCCCGTCATTTACTGATATTAAAACCGAATGTTTCAATGTCTCTGACATGTGCTTGCTTGCTTACATGCTTTAGTAGCTAGTAGTCAGCCAGACTCAAGACCCCGTGACATGAATCGTGACCACCACATGGAAAATGAACTGTCCAGTCAATTCAAAGTGACATCAGCCTCATCAAGACGCTATAATCTTGCAGTCAGCCTACTCTATTCTCTGGAGCACAGACAAAGCCAACCTGGCACTCACAGAACTTTAGCTTCAACACCGCTTGTCAATCCACTACATTCACCCCCTAGCGTTCTGTTAGCGCAAATTTTCGCAGCGTCAGACCAAACGCTTCTGAGCTCACTCAACACCATGTCCCAGATCGCCATGTAGCAGCAGAACTCGTCATGAGACAACCTCTTCTTCCTTCTCGCCCACTCATCAAAGGCCTCACCAGCGCCGGCTATAATGCTCCGTCTAGTCCCTGGCGGGCATTTGCCACTGCATCACGATGTTCGTTGACGTCAACAAGGCCACGCCAGGTGCCCTTTGTCATTGCTGCGCGTCCTCGCTTTCATGCGCGAAGCACCATGCCTGGACTTAAACATACGGCCTGTGGATGTGCGTGCGGAAGCGACAGCGGTCCGCGCAAGAGGACTGCGTATATTGCCCTTGGAAGTAATATGGGGGACCGCGTTGCTGAGATTGAGCGGGCGTGCAATGAGATGGACCGCCGGGGTATCAAAGTCAAGAGGACCAGCAGCCTCTGGGAGACGGAACCCATGTATGTTACGGATCAAGACCGGTTTGTCAATGGCGCTTGCGAGGCACGTATCTCAAACATATCCGTGATGCTTCCTCGCTGACCAATCATCAAGGTTGAGACAGAACTCGAGCCTATAGCCCTACTCGATCAACTCCAGGCCATCGAGAGTGAAATGGGGCGGGAAAAGGTTATCGACAAGGGTCCGCGTAACATTGACCTAGACATTCTTCTCTATGGCGACGAGATAGTCGACCATGAGCGACTCAAGGTCCCCCATGCTGGTATCTTGGAGCGCGAGTTTGTCCTAAGACCCCTGGCTGAGTATGTGTCACAGTCGTAAAAAGTACCCGTCTTTACTAACGGCGAGTTGCAGACTTATCCCAGCCAAATCACTGGACCCGAGAAAGCCATGGAAGCTCATCCAGGATAATCTAAATGAGCTGCCCCTTGGCGAGCCTCTCTCTTCCATGACACCGCTCTCTTCGACCGCAGGCTCTTTGACGCCTATGGCTAACAAGCGAAAGACCCATGTCATGGGCATACTCAACTTGACGCCCGACTCGTTCTCAGACGGAGGACTCCATGACCGGGATAACCTTGCGCAGACCATTATGAACATGATTAACAACGGAACGTCCATCATCGACGTCGGTGGCCAATCCACTGCCCCTGGCCGGCCAGAAGTTTCAGCCGAGGAAGAGGCTTCTCGCATTGTGCCAACCGTTCAGCTCATCCGCTCGCTTCCTGAAGCTCGTGACGTGGCTATCAGCGTGGACACATATCGCGCATCCGTTGCCGAGCAGGCCATCACCAACGGTGCAGATATCATCAACGACGTCTCCGCTGGCATTCTTGACCCCGATATGCTCCCTACCGTTGCTCGCCTTCAAAAGACCATCTGTCTGATGCACATGCGCGGTACGCCGCAGACCATGACAAAACTGACCTCGTACCCAGAGGGCCTAATCCCGACATTGGCATCCGAGCTCCTCGCGCGCGTAGCAGCGGCCGAGGCAGCGGGTATCCGGCGGTGGCGCATCATTCTGGACCCGGGCATCGGCTTCGCCAAGACAGGAGAGCAGAACCTCGAGATCCTGCGACGGCTGGAGGAGCTGCGGTACTGGCCGGGGCTCGAGGGCCTGCCGTGGCTGGTGGGGTCGAGCCGCAAGGCTTTTGTCGGGCGGATCACGGGGGTGACGGAGCCGGCGCAGCGGACGTGGGGCACGGCGGCGACGGTAGCGGCGGCGGTGCACGGTGGGGCCGATGTGGTGAGGGTGCACGACACGGCCGAGATGGGTATGGTGGTTAAGATGGCGGACGCTATTTGGAGGGTATAGGACACTTGGTTTCTTGTTGTTGGGAGTAGAAACAAGTAATAACGTTCTAGGCTGAATAGAAAGTAACAAAGCCTCCACTGTTTGTTAGACATTGCCTATCATGACATCTCATATCACATCACATCGCATCCAGCATTTTTGCTTACCCTGGCTTTTGTCCTGTCACATATCAGAATCGCCCCATTGCCTTTTGTCTCTCCGTATCACACCACGAGTTGAGCTAGTCCACCCCGGACTTAGCCTTGCACGCCCTGGCATCTGATTTTCCAAACCGGCGTCCGAAGAAGGCCTCATGAGCGGAGCCCTTTTTGAAACGGAAGCGGAAAAAAGACAGGGATTCGCCAAGCCCTTTTGGCTTTCACCGGTGTGAGGGGCCTGCATGAGCCTCATACCAGGGTAGGTCAACATTTTGCTTGGCATTTGGATGTACTTTTGTCCTTTTTTTTTGTCTATTGTTGCCTGCATCGCGCGTTGAATCTTTTGATAGATCTGGATTGTTGTTGTAGGTGGAAGGAAATCAAAATGCAGGTTCCCGCCGTTGAAGCCTCAGGTGTTATCACGCCTGCCTAATAAAACAGGCCGAATTTTCAAGAGCGAGGCCGAGACCGCCCGACCGAAAAAGGCGAGTGAGGATATACAAGAAAACACATAGTGACAGCCCTACTAAAACCAGGTACCACCGGCACCTCTCGCGCTCTCGTCTCTTCGGCCTTTGTTGGTGGCGCATAGCATACCTACGTTGTGTAACGCGGGGAGATGGAGGCTTGCAGAATTACCCGCCTCGGTGGAGAGTAGAGAGGGTGTCAACCTCTAGATGCAGTCTGCGTCGACCGGGTACTCGGTGACATGGAGGTGAGGGGTAAATTACCTGCTTGAGTAATGTACCCAAGTAAGATATGCAGGTAGGTATCTACAATAGATGGACGGATATAGTAATCTCTCTCTGAATCCACATTCTGATATTAGAATGCCTTGTAAAAAGCCTATTCAAACCTGTCACCTGCTGAGTGACGTAGCAGTGAGACCTTGATCGATCTTTCATGTCAACAACCGTCTAGACTCTTGTCTCCTCGGTTGGTTGTACCTTTTGTGATTTCAGCTCTTGGCCTGCAACAAGTGGCCTGACATGTACCTAATGTAATGCACATTCTGCATCTCACTGAATGCGAGAAACACCTGCAGAGGTCTGCAAGTAGGGGTCTAGGTACTCATAAGAAGTGATGGCTCTGATATCCCTTGTTCAGGGCTCTGATGCCTCCCTGTTTGATTTTCATCACCGAATTTCAGCCCAGTAGCTGCTCAGCAAGGTACACAATCATCAATTTACTCTCTTCAAATCCGCCATAGTAATCTGCTTAGTATATCTGTAAATGCAATATCTACTGTTAGTCTCTTCCTGTCCGCAATTAATTCTCCGATTTGATCCACTCTCCGATCCAAACATCACGATAGCGTCGATCCCCGAAACCTTCTTCCTGTACATGTACATACTTCCACGTACCGTTCACTCAGCCACAGGGCTATCGCTGATCCCTTCTCATACCAGATCTCATTCCGTCACTTTGCATACCTTTTTTTTCTTTGCTTTATTAAACAAGAACTAAAAGGAAATCAGTAAACTTCTACAGGTATCTATCCTAGACTTATACTGCAACACGGTACACCCGCTCTGTCTCCGTCCAAAACTTTCAACTCTAGCATAGGTAAGGCTAACTTAAACCACAACGACAAGGCCCCCTCTAACTAGGTACCTTACCTAACTAGACGAGGAAGCGGTCCGGCCCCTTCCGTGTGGGAAAAAAACGTGTTTAGCGTCCATGCCTAGGACAACCTTAATCTAACCTAACTTTTCCATGGCACTATTGAGGTACATCGACACTGTCGTTGCTTACGCCTAACATGTCTACACCCTCAGAACTCTCTCAAAAGCCTCTGGGCATTGTTTCTTCTTGGGTCGTTATTTGTTGGTCGTTGGTCGTGACCTTTGTGAGGGTTTGTTTATCGCTTAAAAAAAGACATCCTTGCGAATCAACTGCGCACCCCACGACGCCCTCACCCCTCTTCCTCTTATTTTTCCTCTTGCTCTCTCTTTCTTGATCTAGACCATGCAATGGATATTAGAGTCAGTGAATCAAAACATGTCCAAGTAAGTATCTGATATCTGTAGAATATTATTCATGTCATATCTCGAGACACTACATCCACTCGACATCAACGTTGCCCCAAGGAGCCAATCACTCGTCATCATAATCAAGCCTCGTTCTTTAGGTAGTCTTCCTTGTATTCTTGCTTTGTCATTTTTGACCTGTTCCCCAACGCCAATTCCATCTCCCCTCCATGTCCATCGTTCTGTATGCTCCTCGGCTTCCATCGGCCTCCTCAACAATTTCAGGAAGCCATTAAAATATCAGAAAACGAGACAACAACCAACCAAGGGTTCCTTACAGGTGGTTGCGACCCGAGATAAGAAGAAAAGAGAAGAGAAGAGAAAACAACACGAATTACATTCAGTACATGAATCAAGTTGATGAAAGAATATGCCGAAAGAAGTGAAGAAATGCATCCTGGGTATCCTCCTCTCTTCCATGCCATAGTCCGTGCGCCCAACAAAGGTCCATCGACCTTGCATCTTGGTCATCTCTCGCCTCTTTTTCGTTACCGTTGCTGCTCCTCTTACATTCTCACCATGTCCCTTTTGGTCTTCGCAAACTCGTCAGACAAAGCGATACACCCCATGCTCCTGACCTTATGTCGTACAAATCGTTATGAATTCCGTCCTTTCTTACCCTCCAATCCATCGTGTCGTATTTAAAGGCAGTCGTGTCTCAAGGAGCCCTCCACCTTTTAGACGAAGGAAAATCCTGGATCCATCTTCCACGCCCAGACTTATGTCAATGCCACTCCTATCTTTAATTCGGACCCATCCTCGCGCTCAATGCCATGATTTTGTCTCCCCCTTGACCCTCTCCATCGAAGAGAGTTTAAGATCCAACGCCTGATGTAATCCTGAGCGTCGCTGAGTCCGTATGCTATTCGCTCGTATGCTCCTTCGTTTTGAATTCTCAAATTCGATCTTGTTCCATGAAAGTCCCAACCCCAGGACATTGAACTCATGTCATAGTCATGTTGATGCCGGACGAGGGAGTTGGATAGTAGCCGCTCGATGTTAACTTGCCCTCGAATGGCCCTGGTGGACGATCGTTCATCTGAGGCGGTGGGTGGAAGATGCTAGGCAGAGCGGTGCCGTCGTAGTCTGGCTTGATCTTACTACCAACCTCCATTCCCGTGGCCATGTGGGGCACGACGCCATCGCGGTCTGTACGGGGATGGAACATATCCATCCGGTCGCCCTGTCCCTCATACATCGGTCCTGGATAGTACTGGTATTCTCTGGCAGTGCTTATCGTCTTCACATCCTCCGAAGGAATCATCGACTCGGGTGGAATATCGTGGTGACGTACGCTGTAGAGGCTGCTACGGGCATCGAAACCTCCAGGGGCATAACTTGGTCCACCCATCATCGGGTTCGTGTTGAAATCGGTTATGCCGCCGACAGTATAACCCCCGAGATTACCTGAAGACCCTCCGGGCCCACTGCTCTGGCTTCCGCGTCTTTCGTTTTGATAATGCCCTGGAGAACGTCCCCGAACAATCATCTTTGCAGACTTACGTGTGGCTATCTTGACGAACTGATCGCTGCCGTTTTGCGTACCGACGTCTCCCCAGAGCTCCACAACCAGCTGGTAGTACTGCTGAGCGGCCCTGCGTTTTCCGTTGTTTTGAGTTGCTTGCTTGAACTGAATACGCTCGAACGTATGCTCTGTAGGTAGCTGCTGACCGCCAGGCTGACTGCTGAAGTTGTCGGGATACACAGGGCGGTTGGGCACGACTGAGTCTGTAAATATGCCCATGTGGTGATGATGGCTCGCCTGAGGTGGCTTGATACCAAGTCGAACCTTTTCAGGCTTCATTATGGGCCCCTTGTCTCTTTTTGGAGTGTGCTGTACTAGCTCGATGTTGTGTTGCTCATTGTCGGAAACAACCGCAGAGATGGACATGGCAAAGCCATACACCTGGACAGGTTGTGTTGACCCATTCGCAGTATACTGAATCGAGACACTGGGTATATGCGGACTCAAGGAGAACGAGCAGATACAGGAAAAGTAGTTTCTCCGATAGCACGTCCATTCATTCTCTGAGAGGAAGAAGCCCTTGTCGATAATACCTTGAATGTCCACTTTGACAGGTGTTCCCGCCCCGTCGTTGTACTGAAGGCTTCCCAACATGTGAACTGGCTGTAGGGGAGGAATGTTGTTTGGGGCCGGCCTGTTGCCGTAACCACTGGAACCCATGCCAGGGGCCGAGAAAGCCGCGTTGGGGCTTGTAGTTGGCGACAAAGGATGCCGTCCTCTGGGCTGAGCGGCAAAGGAAGGCGACCGCACAGAATGTTCGGATGGCCTCCTAAACCCCGGCGTGGCAGGCGTGTACTGTTCCCGAGCACTGATCTGAGGACCAAGGTGTGGGAGGCCGGAGGTGCGATGTGAAGGGGGATAGGGATGTGCCATTCCCGTCGTAGATGTGGTGCTGTCCGCAGCGGTTAGTTAACAATCTGCATTGCTCGATAGAGCTTCTGTTGTGCGAGTGTCATGTCTAGCCCAGTCCAACACACGCCTTTGGCTCTTGTTTGTGCATAAGGGCCCGGGCGATGAGAGGATCGAGAAAGAGGTAGGCTAATGGGCAGGGGGGATATAAGACTTGAGAGAATGTGGTGTACGACTGTGACGTGATCTTCAACTCGAGAAGGTGAGACTGATAGGAGTTTGACGAGAGGTTGAATAGTGGTTAAAGAAGAAGACAACGTACTTGGAATTCAGGCGAGAGCGGACGTCGATCCCCGGATAGAGATGGTGACCAGTCGTTTGAGAATGGAAAAAGGCACCTCCGTCCTGAGGGTACTGCGCGGCGGAGCTGAGAACCGGCGGATGGAACAGGTTTAAAAGCGACGTGGGCTGGGAGGGCTCTATCGTCAAAGAAGTGCTGGCCTCTTGGGGGTATCTGGCGCCTCATCAGCAAAATGGCCTCGGGCTGAGCAAAAAGCAGCAGCAGAAGCAAAAGTAGAAACTGAGGCAGCGGAAACGAGTAGCGATAACGTTCGGCAGGTGAGCAACGGTAACGGCACGGCAATGGCAAGTGACAGTGGCAGCGACAACGGCAGAAGACGCGGCCACAAAGATGCTGTATTGCCATGCCCTGGATATACAGTGTTCCCCGTGTCACAGCTTGAAGCGCACGTCAGGTAATACCGTCGGCCGTTGGTGTGCCACAACGCCAGCCGAACAGTTTCGAGAGGCTGCGAAGGCGGCCTATGCAGCAGCTCAAGGCACCGGCACTGGCACTAACACTGACGCTGACGCTGGCACTGGCACGGGCCAGCGTGCAGTCGACGTGAGGTAGGTAGATAGGAGGGCGGATGGGCGTGTGGAAGAGCGAAGAATAAGGTAGGTAGATAGGCAGGGAGTAGCAGTAAGCGGAAAGGGAAACTCGAACAAAGTAAGGATACTAGAACTAGTTTCCGGACGAGGGACCGACAGCCACACCCCGGGCGTCAATGTCGAACAAAGACGGCTGGCTATGCTGGGTAGCTATGTACCTTAGCTAGGTACCCATTGCGCTGCGACCAAGCCACCAACAAGAGATCCGAGTTGATGGGCTGTCAGCACCAAGAGCTTGTGAGCTGGATCTGGAGCTTTCAACAGACGAATAAACGAGGCAGGGATCTGCTCCGCGGGCAACCAAGAGCACAAGGAGGGGGAGGCTGGGGGTTGGGGATCTCTTGCGTAATAATTAGAGCATGGGGATTGGAATGCTTCACCACTGGAGTAGCTGACAAGGCTGCGCTCGCTGCCAATTAATCCGCTAGGCTCTGATGAAATCTGGCCATCAATGTCTACACTCATATAGAGCTGGACGAAACAAGATGGCAAATATATAACTCAAACAACGACAGTGAGGGGATCGCGACTAAGAGACCCTCCATCGATGGTTTCACAAATCTGGTGGGGACGTCCGAGAACAACAGAGACAAAGATGTTCGAGTCGAGTGAACCTTCATAAGTGGCGCAGATAGGAAAAAGAAAAGAAATTAACAGGGGTGGGTTCTGTAGCGACAGACGCGATAGCGAGGGGGAGCAACAAAAAGCAATATGCTAACGGTTATCATTTAGGCCAGCCATGACAACGGTTCAAGTGGTGAACAAGTTAGAATATCGTTGGCAAAATGTCCAGACGAGCAAGACAAGACAAATACAGGCTCTCGTGGCAGGTATTGTCGAGATAGTTATAAGGGACCTGAGACTCAACCAAGGCCGCCACCAGCATGGGTATAGCTTAGTCTAGTTAGGCCCCGTTCCTAGCTCGCAGCTCGCGAACAAACCCGAACCACTCATCATTGAGCCATGAAGCCCATAGGAAGGAAATAAACAAGTGCAACCTGAGCGGTTCGACAGAACCTACACAAGACAAGATTACAGAAACAGATGCAGGTAGACGTAGAAAAGATAAACCGTTGACTAGCAGGGGGGGGAAACGTTCAAGCAGCGATGGCGCAGTTCGCAACGTAGCCCAACGTCATAAGTGCTGCGCACAAAATAAGGCAGATAGAGAGCAGATAGGAACTAAGCAAGACTCACCTCATCTCTCCGGTGTGCGTCGCCATTTCCATGTAGCCCATGGTGGGCGTTGAAGATTCGTAATCCTGTTGAAGAGACCTTGTGTTAGCTCTTGCCAAAGGTGATGTCAAGTTTTGATCGCCTTCAAGAGAATGCGTGAAATCTGCGTGCGTCTTCGTTTCAGCCATATCAGAGCTTAGATAACAATGATTACATGGCAAAGCGATACTGCAAACTCGGATATACCGATAGAATCCTGGGTCTAAATTAGTCAATTGTAATAGTAATGATCAAGTGAAATTTCGATGTGCTTTTCTCAAAACCATGCAAGTAGTTTGCTATGATTGCCGTGTTTGACATGAGCACTAGCTCATTCCTTCTCACACACCATGCAAGCACGTCTGGTGGAACCCGGAAGCCCAGGTGCGAGCTTTGCTGTGGACAAGATCTTCGGCTTGCCGGTCTTGATGTACGAGACACAAAGCACAGGGTGGAGAGCACAACAGAATATGACACTGCGGCCGGGATGAAGACACCGCCAATCTCTTGCAGAGGGAAAAACACTTGCTTAGGTTGATTCCTCGCCTAGTCCAATTTTGGCGCTGCTTAAGAAGCATTTGTCTACCATCAGCCGAGGCATTGGTGGAAGCTGTCAACAAGACTGTATGTAGCCTTGTGCTGCGTGCGACGAGAACTGCAGCTCTATTGCTCCGACTGAAGCCCCTAGGATAGGAAGCAGGAGATGGGTTGGAACCAATCTTCGAGGGCCAAAGAGGAAAAAATCTCACGTACCATAGGAAGACTAAACCATCGAAGTATGAAAGCCCTGCGCACTTGATCTTTCCTCGTGCAATCCCAAATTCCAATGGGAATTTACAAGCACTACTAGTGGTTTGATTGCACAATTTGATAATATCCAGTAGGTAATAGAGTATCTTACCTTGGGAATTTGAGGATTCATGCGCACTTTTGGGGCGACGGTATAGCCGTCGTCTCAAGTGAACAACACTTCAAGCAGGGTTGCCGGACGGTTCATACACTTAACTAACAACCCAACGATTAGCAATGTAAACAGATGTTAAAGGTTTGATGTCGAGAAATACCTCGATTCTTGATGGCAGACTTGGTTTAGTGCCCTGGCTATTGCTCTTGAGAGAAAAGCACCGGGTTACTCGTTCTCGTCCTGTTTCTCGAACCTAAGTCTATAAGTGTATCAGCTTCATGCTGATCTGCGAGTCATAGTAAAGGCGAAATAGTAGGTGGGCATGGCTCAAGCGAGAAGCAAACAAGCGTAAGACTCCCTTGACCCTGAAGACGTCGAAACTAGCTGGGCGAATCAGAATCCTTGACGAAGGATTAAGTCTCTATTCCCTGTTGACGCCGCCGTCATTGTCTTTCTCGATGATTGCCAGACACGATAGCTGGCATGTAAATTAGAAGAAGGCAACTCGTGTGCTAATCTCAACGAGATCACTTGTGGTACAATCCAGTTTAGCTCGAAGAACTGGATTGTCCACAAGTGTCGACAAACGAACTATCGACGTCCGTTTCCGTCCTCAGAGACAAGTGAACCTTGCAGCTCTCGAGTGACGGGTAGCTCGATGCTCCTCAAGTGAGTTTGTGATGGAGCTGACAATAATGCCAGGGGCTGATGATGGCCGCCGAATTTGTGAACAATGGTCGTGTCTCACCCTTGCCTTACTCACGAAACCAGAGCAAATGCTGTTATGTTTTCGTTTCTCTATCGGTGAGTACGTTATTCGCGAGGAATTAATTTCTTCGGTCTCGAGTTGGGCCACGATACTGCTCGACGAAATGGTGTAACAAACGACAGGCGCGGTGTTGAATAGTGCAAGATTTGAACAATAACAGCTCCAGGCAAGACACAACCGCGCAAGTGCAGGATCTGGTTGTCTATATACCCTCGCTGCGATTTCAAGCGGTGGTGGCTGACTTGAGATCGTACAGGAATAGACAAGAAGTAAGAATCAGAGGCTCCAGGGGGCAACCGTAAGAACATGTAGCACAGAATAGAGCGAAAGGTGAAAAGAAAAGGAGCTAAGTCCTAACCAGGCAGTCTGCCGAAAGTCTCGAAGGAATAATGGCAGACTCGGGGTCACCGGCTGGGGGCAGGACTTTGAATGGGGGAATGATTTGAGGTCGTGCAGAGCCTGAGACAACGGGAAGAAGACATGCAAATTATGGGGAGCTCAGAAGCCCCAGTCTTATTGGAAAGATATACTCTGAGTATCTCTTGGATAGTTGAGATTGTTTCCACAATCTCATGGGCGGTGTATGGCATGGCCTGGCCGCCATCAATAACTGCAGCAGTGGAGAGCCGCAATGTTAACGGAGTCCATGGTAACAACTAGAGGCAGGAAGCCGCGTGCAAGTGCAGGGCTATACTGCAAATCCTCCACGATTCTCGCCATCTGGACCAAGCAAAGCTTCTAAGAGTCCTCCCTAGGTGCATTCCCGATTGGGCTCACGGGCCGCAAAGCGGCAGCAAAGACTGGCAGCCGGAAACAAGGTCCACTCGCCAAGGCTAGTCTCGATATAAAGCTTTTAATCCATTGTATACTTCATAGTTGGGCAGTTATGCCTTGAAAGGCGGACGCAGAGATCAGCCTCAGGGAATAAAAAGTGGCATTTGCAGTCTTCGCGCGTCGAATATGGTACAGCCATGGACGCTGCCCTGAGCCTGAGGACCATAGCCATCCACTCCGGGCGCCAGTCCGAGTGCATGAGTATGCAAGTACCCGGCCGTCAATGCTTCTACGATACGCCACAAACACGGACTTTGGTTGGGAAAGGCCCTGCTTTGACGAGAGAAAGACGCCAGAGACGGAACACTGCAGACCAGACCAGGTTTGTGCGGTGGAAGGACAACAGCCAGCCACTTGGATCGAAGTGCCTGATTCCTGGGCATTCTTGTCTCTGATACGAAGTCAAGATAGGTGGTCGAAATCCCGTGCCCACAGCGGTCATGGGAGAATGGAGCGGCGAAAATCGTCCTGCTCGATGCCGAAGGATACTGACGCAGTGATCGGCACCTTGACCCATGTGTCATTCGGAACTTTTAGACAAGTGCGGCAAGGAATGTACCTATTCGCTGGTTGTCTTGAAAGCACAATCGCATAGTGATCAAGGTACCGACCAACCACAATTGATCAAGTTAAGCGTGACAGACCACCCCAACCGTTCAAGCTTTCGGTTCTGTCAGCCCCATCCACGCGCTTCAAGAGCCGGGTGGCTTTCAACCCTGACGCCATGGCATGCTACTGCCTGACATACTATGGTACATGTCTGGAGTAGGGCGAAGAAAGATCGACGGGCCCCTGTCAGATGCCCAGGCTATGTTTCAGGCCCTGACGGGTCTAGTCATCCTTACACAACGACACGTGAGGTCGAAGAAGGTTTCATCTCCACGCACGGCGGATGCGGCATAACACTCCTAGGACAGCAGGAGACCGAATACTATGGGACCGACGGCCAACGGTTTACTGGCGGAGGGCTGAGTGCTATGACCAGGGCAATGCCGACAGCTCATGTGGAGCAGGTCAAAATAAAGGCCATCGATTTCACGATCAGAAGTTCCGAGGGGGGCGTTGATGATTGCGTAGAAATTGTTGATGAGCCAATAAGATATCTCCCTACCCGAAGTGAGGAGGAGGGGGCGGCGCAGGTCCTTTTTCTGATCCAACGCCTGATGAGCTTGTCCACAATTGGAAGCGGCAGAGCTCATAGGCTTGCGGGCTCATGGCTGCAAGCTCTCGTGTTGTCCAGTAAAAGAGTCAAACCTGAGGCGGCCGGTACAAGCTGCTTTTGCCAACGCCAAGGGCGGCATTGTCGCGCTTCCCATCCATCTGGGGCGCTTGAGAGCATATCTGCGCGTGTGCTATAACTATCGAGTAGCCAATGAACAGGGTAACATGCCGTTGCTTTGTTGTCTGAAGCATGGTTGGTCATAAGAAGCAGACCGACGGCACAAGTAGACGAAGACATGGCGAATGAAAACCAGTCTTGACCTTGAATCGGATCGGGCCGTCATTGAGAGGTTTTTTTTTTTTTTTTTAGGCCAACGGCTGTAGTCCGTAGTGTAGTTGTTGTAGGCAGAAGGGGGTGGTGAAACTAAAGCCGTTGAAAAAGCTGGTGGAAGCATCAAGCGCTTGTATTTGCAACATTTCCTGGAAAGTTTGAACCGTTCGGCGCGATTCCAGCCAGATCTTTGTACAATGTGACATATGACTGCTTCCAGACTCTCAAAATTTGATCAACCATTCTCTTTCGCTGCCATGACTTGCTGATTGAGGCTGAAGTTGGGGTACGATCATGCTGCAGCGCTCAGGAAAAGGTGATACAGGGGCGAGCATGATGAGTATGCTGTAAATGCTTCAACGTAGCAGCGGCATCAGCGGCGGCGATGGCAGTGGGTTGGCAAGAAACAAGCAAATCAATGGGTGTGTCTAGCTGCAGGAGGTGTTGCACCAATAGACTAGGATCATAGGAGCTGCCATCAACAACAGGGGCCTTGGTGTATGCACATCAGTAGAGATTGAGACTCTGCCTATCTGCGGCCCTCACGGGATGCCAAGGATCCCTGAAATTTGTGAGATGCAGGCTGTAAGCTGGGGCAAATCAGCGAGGGCCGGCGGCCTTTGTTGTGCATCCAGTCCAGCGAGGAGCATAGACCCAGCTTTGTGGACAGCCCGATCCTGGGGTATAGCTCGTACGTAGTCTTGATCTTGATTGAAGCTGCAATGGACACCTCATGGCGGATGGAACGTTCGCTACCGCGAAGTCAAAGCTCGGATGCCAGATGGTGAAAGGCCGCGAATGGGCCGTCTCCGGATCTGAATGGATTGGATGGATGATACGTAATCTTAGACGCCATAACTATCCTCTCTAGGTCCGAGATGCGAGTGCATGGCATGACGTGACATGGGTGGGATGGTCGATGAAGTGCAGTTGGTTCTCGGTCGAGGTTTGAGCTTGAGCTTGAGCTTGAGCTTGAAAGGCGGCAGCAAGCGAAGTTGTCACGCATGGGCACCTCCCTCTTGGTTGATGGGTCCTTGACCGGTCAAGGCTCTTTCCCCATCCAATCTCTCACATTGCTCCTGCCTTTCATGCTTGTCTGTTAGTCTCCGGCGGCGGCTCTTGCCTAGGGCGACGGCCATGGGGTAGGTAGGTACTATGGAAGGTAGCCAAGGTACAATCAAACCCATCCATTGGCTGAACTGGCTATACGATAGAATTGATATACAGTGTAATTTATTTGTTTAAACATGGCTCTTCACTGTATAGGTAGGTAGTCAGACCCCGCCATTCAGCGCTCGCCTCTCCGCCTGGCGTCTGTCAAATGTGAGTGGTGTGGGTTGCGTTGCTTCCAACTTAACCTTACTGTACTAGGAACTGTTTAACGTCCCCTGTGAAGATCATCTCCACATGCCTCAGACGGAAACCTTCCTTGTTTGCATCTCCATTCGCCACCGAAAATAAGGCCTTACAAGCTATATGGCACTCGAAATCATTCGCAATGATAAACTCGCTCTGATAATTACTTCAAGTAGTAGTATCACATGGCAATCTTCTTCCTGTTCCCTGCCCTGCTCAGTTGGAGTACTTAATCATTCAAGTACAGCACGGCCTTACCAAAAACCCTCACTTCCGTGCTGTTTCCACTGTGGCGTCAATCAACATAAGTTAACCAACTGCAACTCCCCCCCAAAGTAAGCGGAAACCGTTACAAAGGTTCCTTGACTTTTGGGTTGGTTACTGGTCGTTTGCTTACTTTATATTGCGAGTTCTTGGCCGGGGTAGACTTAGTCGTCCGAAGTATACCAACTACTATAGTCATGTATGTAACGGCTTTATCAGGGCACTTATGTGGACTCAGGCTGGATTTGTTATCATAAATCGCCAACTACTGAAAACAGAACTCTTATTGCTTCCTGTCTCCTCAATTCCATTGGGCTAGCTTGAGAACCCGGCTCTCTCAAACCGTCCCGGTAGGCGGGTACTGTAAACGTTCTCGTCTCGTGAAGGTTGATTTTCGTAATAATGAAGGCAACCCTCCCTTAACCATCCAGGGGCCTGTGATGCAGAGTAGCACACTGATCCACCCTAGAGTCAGAACGCACGAGATCGTTCTCAGTGTTGCACTACACTTGACGGCTACAGCAGAAAGGCATACTCAAGGATAGAGAACAGTCAATCGTACTCTACACAAGTTTCCACCTCAAAGCACGCCTTGCAGCAAACTCGTTCTACTCCGGAAGTGGTAAAGCCGTAAGCATCATTGACCCATAGCTGGGGGCCATGGACCATTCTGTGGTCACTCCCCAACTTGAGATCGAGGTGCCGGAGTAGCACGACTTTATTGAGGTGGCATAAGCTCTTCCAGAGAGCAACTTTTATTCTACTTCGGCGTGGCAAATATGAAGAAACGGGGTGTATGTCATGTTGCTTCAGCATGGAACTTGCTTAGAACATATGGCGAGGAGAAGTTTGTTCCCAAAGTGAAGCATAATGTTAGGTAACCTGATAATATTTGAGCAGGACTTTATTTTAAATACCCGGCAGATCACCCTGCATGGTATCTCTCTTCATGGGGCTCTCACTTGCTCAGGGATACTCCCAGTTATGGACGTTCTTGTATGGCACACGGCCCTTTCCACCATTGCGTTGGGAGAGCTCATGGCTGCGTCTGCAGGCAATCTCAAGCTCTCTATGTCTTAAGGCTTCGGTCACTTAGAGACACCGGAGAATAACTGCTAGGTTGCTTCAAGGTTGCTCAGCCGTCTTCCTTACTTCAAATCGGGCCCGAAGTAGACAGATCAGCCAGAGTTGTTCGCTTCTGTTTTCCTGATTGGGTGTTTTGTCAAACCAAACTTCCCAGGCTAACTAAAAATGTGTTAATGGGATGCAGAAAAGGGGCTTTGACCAAGAATCAGACTATCTGCGGTGCCCCTTTCCCACGGATGCCTACCTGAACGCGCGATAGGGTCTTCAGGCTAACCCTTCTGTAAGCCAGGCGTTGAATAACAACCAAGTTGTATTCCAAAAACGATATTGCTGTGATACCTCTGGGAAGCTTGGATGCACAAACTAAAGTTCATTTGGTAACCAATAAATCTCCAACAAGAGGAACTGCTGCACTTTGCCATGGCAAACAGAATAGGAGGAGTAGGCGGTTGCGTATCAGATAAGGAGTGTCGATGTGTCTTTTTGATTACTATACCGTCTTGATAAGTCAGTCAAGGCATGGGTAGTGTTTATTAATGACGCCTGGATCTTTCTCTCACACCTCAAGGGGGTCTCTACTGCGAGCCAAGATATTCTGGATGCAGCTTTACGTGATAATAGCATCCAAATGGATGTAACCTGGAAATATAGACCGATAATAGATACAGTAATATCTACCCCTCTTCAAACTCCCAATGCCGGTATAACAAGGAGATATGACCGTCAACAATCCAGTTTTGGTGGGTAGCCCCCCTAGATGACGGAAGGGCAGTCGTGTCACCCTCCGGCTTCATGGATGAAACTAGGCACGCAGCTGCCCATAGTTCACGGCACTTTGCCGGTGAACGATTGAACATTCAGCAGGGTTCATTATCTCTTAATGCTGGCGATTTGGAAGAGGTAAACCCTATCACCAATGAAACGTCACAGTCAAGACGATCATATCAATGCCATCATTTTGAGGTTTCAATTACTAAGATTCAGCAAACGTAAACAAGTAAGATTGGAGGTGAAAAATAGGTTTATATACACTGATCGGTCTTTTATGAGGTTTGATTTGTCTGTATGAGCAGAGATTGCAGGACGATGAAGCCGTGCAGAGCCCTCGTCCTGATGCTCCAACTCTGAGGCATGCAGGTATCCGGATAGTCTATCTAAGATTAGTGATACTTCTTGTATGCAGGTATAGACCCTTGTCAGTTTTCGTATCTTCTTTTTCATAAACCACGGTGACTAATATTCCTCGGTTTGATTCACTTCCAGATGTCAAAGAGGAGCAGGCTAAAATAAGATACTGTGAGACTGAGATAATAATAGACACTCATCCAAGGAGTTGGATTGATTACGGTCAACTATCGGTACAGAACTATGGCGAGCGTATTCTGGCCCGTGGTCTACCGACAGTCGGTGTAAGTCGGCTTGGTCTTTATGCACATCATCGTTTATGGGGCTGACCAAGGCAGAAGCCACGGCAAGTAAATGCATAAGCACGGCATTCACTCTAAAGTGACTTGTACAAGGATCTTTGGTATAGGTAGGTAAGTAGTCAGGGTGGCTTCTATGTGCTTGGCATGCAATCCCCGTGGTATTTTTATTCTTGTCTTATACTGACCCCTGGGCCTGTTTTGACAATAGACAGCCTAGTTGCTGGGCCGAGACCATTCCAGATTTAGGATAGTCATTCTTAAATATGGAATAGTGATCAAAAAAGGACCTAGAATTGCTACCTTGGTCTAAGTAATGAATGTAGAAGACCCAATATGAAAGTATTTGAAACCATCTCAGCCGGTGCCTAGGCTGTAGTCCCCTCCACTCCAGGGGTCTTGTGGACGGCATCGGCAGTGGCGTGGCGCCGGCGGGGGGCGCAGAGTCACTAAGCCCAGCCTGGAACTGCCGTCATTGCCCCCCCCCCCAAAAAAAAAAAAAAAAAAAAAAAGGACGTCAGACTGACTGAGGACTCATGAGTTGATGACTCTTTCGATCCTTCATCATCATCGCCAAATTAGATCCCACTCTACCACACGAGAATCAGACAATGGGCGTCAGCTTGACTCATCGAGGTTGATACACGATCCTAGACAAATAGACAAATACCTTTAATCTCAACGTCGCACCTCGATCCTCTCTTCTCCTCTTCTCTCTTCTCACTCCCCCTCAGCTTGCCCTTCATCACAAAGGCAGCTTGTCCCCGGGCATGCCGAAGAAACGGAATCATATCAAGTCCTTCAAGCCGATCTCAACGGCTTCTCCGACTGCGTCAACGTCGACGAATACATCTGGTGAGTGGCTCTTTTGCGTTTATATGTGTACGCATGCACAGAGAGCTCAAGCCCAGGCACACGCCCCTCCTCTAAATCGAATCGCCCGGCCTCCGGCCACCTCTCGGCTCGCTTCCTTTGAACCCCTCCCCCTACCCTCTCTCTTCCCCATCATATCTACAGACCGCGTGGTAGCCAGAGTCTCACAAGTGGTGCGCAGCAGACAAGCCCTCCCGAAGCGTCAATGAATTGCTAGCAAACTTGCGTCGTACCTCGATTAGCCCCTCCGCCGCCGGCTCCCAGTCAGCTCTGCCTGCAACTGCTCCAAGCGTACCCCCGGCCATTAGAGAGATTCTTCAGATCCCAGACACGCCGGCCCCCGCTCCTCGCCGTCTTGTTCGTCAGAGATTCGATGGAACTGGCAGAAGACTCCCTGCTGGGCCTCCTCCGCCGAGGAGCTGGGTCGCCCGTAATTCTGCGGATGCTGCTCGTGAGGCCTCCTCCTTGAGCCACTCGCGGTTGAACCCAAGAGGATTAGAAGATACTTGCCTACCGGGAACTTATCTCCCGGCGCGTGGAAGTCTGATAGACATCGTGCTGCAGAAGCTCGCATACGAGTGGGCTTTCCACAGAGTGTACAATCAGTACCATCTATACTTTGTACCCAACCATTTGAAGCCCGCTTTGATCCGCTATATTGGAATTGCCAGCGAAGACGGGCTCTCTCTGAATGATCTCAAGGTCATTCTGCTGCCACCACCAGATACCTTTGAAGATGATGAGTTGGATAGCTTGACAGCTTCGAATCTTGAGGTCAATTACCTTGATCTTTCAGGCTCAGCCTGTCAGTCGATTCGATTGAAAGACATCAGTGACTTGCTGTTCCCTGTCAAAGATGAGGAAACTACAATAGAATTACAGGAATCCTGGGATGTGACTGACAGCATTCCAAGCCCTCCCCGGACTTTGCTGCCCAACCTCACCCACCTCTCACTTGCATTGCATCCTCAGCACGCCTCATCTGCGTCCTGGAAGCAACTCATTTCCTTATCTTCAAAGCTCACTACACTCACACACTTGAGTCTGGCATACTGGCCCGAGCCGTGCCTGACACCACGAGCCCGCCTGGCCACCGTTTCCTCTCCACAAGGTCATCGTATCCCTTATGGCGGGACGAACCTCTATTCACATTCGCTTGATCATGATTGGAGTGAGGCTTTGCTCGTATTGCGAATGCTGAGTAAGAATCTGTATGCGCTTGAGTTTCTCGACCTCACAGGCTGCTGTCCTTGGTTCCATGCGCTGATGGCTGAAACCGGACATGACTTCGTCAACTGGGCAGACCACTGGGGCAAGATAACTGAACTTCGGCTTTACACGGGTTGGACACCTGGGCCTGATGCATTACCATCTGAGACGGCGAAATATGTAGAGACGATCGAAACAGCGAGGAATGTCGAAAGGCACATTCGAACAATGAGAGCTGGCAAGGGAAGATTTATTGTTGTAGAACGCGATAGATTAGATGATATATAGACAGCGATCTTGCGCAAAATGACATGTACTAGTTACTCAGTAACTCCAGCCGTTCATAGACGGATTAGGCGCTGGGGCGAAGCCTGGCTGCTCAGAGAGCTTTAAACTTGCTCTTTGAGGCAAAGAGATTCTTTGGTTCGCCGATCTCGACGACGCAGCCCTTCTCCATCACGACCACGCGGTCGAAGTCGATGATGGCATTCAGACGGTGGGTGATGAATACGACAGTATGCTTCTTGAACTCGCTCTCGATGATGGCTTTAATGGTCTCTTCCGTCTTCGGGTCCACGCTGTCACTTGTTCAGTTTCTATAATTCCTAGTAACTTTGTCGCCCGACTTACCTGCTTGTTACTTCGTCTAGTAGAACAACCCTCCCGTCATGTTTTCTAAGCACTGCTCTAGCTAGAAAGAACAGCTGCTTTTGCCCATGGCTCAATACGTCTTCATCGAATAGCGCATCCAAGCCACCATGTTGCTCTATTGCGCCGGATAGGCCAACGAGACGAAGCGCTGCATGGATATCTGGCTCGGAGCAGGCACGTAGCGGGTCTATGTTGTGCCGAACGGTACCGGGGAGGACGAATTGGTCCTGTGTAAGGGTTATGAGGCGACTACGGATCGTTTCTCGGGGGAGGGAAGCTAAAGAGATGTTGTCGATGGTGATGCTACCGGACGAAGGGTCCAGAAGTCGGAGAAGGGCGAGGAATAGAGAGGATTTGCCACTAGAAGCGGTAGCACGTTAGCCAGAAGATATTGTAGCTAAATGGGTATACTGACCTTCCTGTGCGACCACAAATGCCGACTTTCTCTCCTGCCTTGATATCCAAACTTACAGCATCAAGAGCCTTGATAGCGTCTCTACCTCTATCTCCATACGACGCGGACAAATTACTGATTTGGATGGCGCCTTTATCCGGCCACTGTGATGGAGGCTCCCGTTTCTCCCCCGGCAGACTCTCCTCGTCAGTCTCTTCTGCGAAGTGTTTGATACGAGCTACCGCTCCGATAGATGTCTCGATCGACGTCCAGAACTGTATAAGCATGTTGACCGTTTCACTCAGTGAAATGAGCTGCACAAGCGACACGCCTGTCAACCCTAGGTCTACTTCATCACGCAAGCGAACAGCAAGGCCAACAAGGAGTAAAGCTAGAGCCGCTGTAGTTAGATCCAGCACCAATACCAGCCAGCGCTGCACGATCATGAGCAGATAGAACGGCCGCTGAGAGCGATCTACAAGGGCATGGTTGGCTTGAATAACGGCGTTTTCCCATCCAAAAGCCCGTATGGTTGCAAGCCCAGAGATGGTTTCGAGGAATTGTGTATATAAAGGTGCTTTCTCCTCGAGGTCGAGCAGACGAAGTTGGCGAGAGGTGCGTAGGTAGCCGCGCTGGAGGTAGAAGTAGACTGCGCCTAGGAAAGGGAATGTTGCTGCTATGTAGGGAGTTGAAGCGGCGAGGAGGCCAGCTTTGGCGATAGCACCAAAGAAACCTGCAAGTTTTGTTAGTCAATCTACAAGACTGGTGAGAGCAATGGATAGTAGCGTACTAGCGAGGGTAACGACAAGACCAAGAGGGAGATGGTTGTCGATCATACCAATATCCTGAGAGAACCTTTTGCGTGTTAGTATTCGACATATTCTTCAAACCTTCGGCCCTACCTTGTTGTGATAGCTCCAAGGTCTGTTGTTGTAAAGAGTGACAAAGGTGCCCTAGCCAGTCAATCAACAACCACCCTACTACTAACAAGTTGCCAACTTACCTGATCACAGTCCACAACAGCCTCTTGTGAAGATTAATTCCAGATTTTGCTGCTATCAAGACAATTACAAACCTATCCAGCAGTCAGTATCAATCATTAACTGTTAAGCCACTTATCAAGTACCATATAAGTATGGCGAACCAAAGAACGCCCGCAGTTTGCAAGGCAGTGTAGATGCCAAGATAATAACCTGATCTCTTATTTCCTTTTGAGTTGTCGTCGGCCCAGAACTTGAGCCAGATAGCTAGTAATGCACCAAGTCAGCATTCGTTACCAAATTGCAATCTTAAATGGGGAGCATAACAGACTTGGAAAGCTCTCTAGAAAAGCCCAGACGATCTCTAGCATTAAAAGTGTAATCATGAGAAAACTTCCAGTGCTGCTGAAATAGTATCGATAGACTGCCGAGTCTCCGCGCTGGCGCCGTGTGTCTTGTTGCTCTTCTTGTTTGGGCATGTCCTGGGTTGGTGAGACTGCCGGCTCAATGATGTTCTCTTCTCCAGTAGATATGATTGGACTTTCAAGCTCGGAATGGTTTTTTCCATCCTTCAGAAGTGATTGCACATATCCCCCAGCAGTCTTGAGATCGTGAAATGTACCCTGCTCGGAGATTCGTCCTTCTTTGCCCAGACATATTATCATATCAGCAGCAGAGAGAAAACCCACTATCTCAGAGTCAGAAAAGAAGTTTCAAGGTTTCATAGAAAGCCTCACTTGACTGGGTGGCGAGAATCACTGTCGTATTCCACTGTTTAAGCAAACCTCGCTTACTGAAGACGTTTTCGAAAACAGTTTGAGCAGTCTGGCTGTCTAGACCACTGAGGACGTCGTCGAAAAGAGCGATTTTCGGTCTTGAGTAGACAGCTCTAGCCAAAGCCTGAGAGATCAGCATATAATCTCCTAAAATCTGGCATATACTTACAACGCGCTGCTTTTGGCCTCCGCTGAGGGCAAGACCCTTACTGCCAATGATCGTATTATCACCCTCTGAAAGCTGACTGAAGTCTTTCTCTAGGTCGCAAGCTTTGACAACAGCTTGATAGAGAACTGATTCAAAATGAGAGAAGCCGACAATATTCTTGCGAATAGTTTGGTTCTAACTGGTAAGTTATTGGACAACGGCGGGGATGTTATCAGACATACCAAAAGCCAAGGTGTCTGCTCACACCAGGCGACGTTGTTACTGCGCATATTGACTGTTCCAGTTGTGTATGGAACCTCTCCGAGAAGTGCTTTTAATAGAGTGGTTTTGCCAGAGGCCACCGGACCTAGAAGGAGGACGAGTTGGCTAGGGGTAGCATTGAAGGTGATATCCTGGAGAAGATGACGTTCTTCTGTCCATGAAATGTTGGTGCTAGAGACATCGACTGCATAGCTGTTCATGATAGGCTCTGCCGAGTATGCAACGGAAGAGCCTCTTAACATGTGCATCTCAATAGAGTCTGCTCCCCTCTGCCGAGACACACTCGTGTATGATTCTGTCTGTATTTGACGCGGGTCTCGATGTGACCCCTGAGTCAAAAATGTCTGGATTCTCTCAAATGCCCCTAATGCGGCGCTCATATTAAGAATCACTTCAAACATGAAGAACAGCGGCTGTGCCAGGAGAATAATGAGCGATAGTGCAGAGAAAAGTCTAGTTGCGTCAAGGGTCTGAGAAGAGTCGGTAGCAACACCTTGAAATAGAGCAAAGGCTGCAACAGGAGATATTAACATGGGAACCTGAGCAATGGCTGAAGTAACGCTGCTGACGACTCTGAAAGGTCGCGAAGCCTTGATCTCATCTGCTCGTAGAGTAGTGATGGTTTCATACAGATTCTGAGCAAGGCCAGAACACTTGATGCTCTTGATGTGGCCAATCATGGCCGAAGTTATCCCTGACTTTGGATTAGTACACTAGACATACACGGTATAAGTAAACTACTGACCAACTCGTTTTTGCGTCTTGCCTAGCCAATCTACCTGATATTTGCGTGCAAAAGGGGAGACGAGGACAGTTGCAACCAGGGCAATGAGTGATATGATGATAGGGCCCGAAGCAGCGTATCCTATATGAGTGCTCAGAAGCCATGTGGCGATGGCAAGCTGAATGATGTTCGCCCAGAACTCGTGGACTTCCCTAACGGCTCTCACAATAACGTCGACCTAAACCAAAGATTAGCACGAGCTCACGGTTTCCAGAGCATTAGCTTACATCAGAAGACATGAGTGTCACGGCTGCAGAGTCGTCTGTAACCGTAGTGCTCAACTCTGTGGCCTTTGAGAAAACCGCAGACGCCAGAACGCCTCTTAGCAGAGTGACGGAGCGAGCATTGCGATGCCAGTAGAGTGCTTGGGAGATGGCAATGCCTGAGTAAACCAGACCGTAGGCTGCAATGAGGCCATAGCCAATATTGATGGATTGAGAAGCATCATCAAGGAATAGAAGTAATCGGTTGAGGATGAGTGGTTGACAGATGGTAAAGGCCAGAAGGGCAAGGCGAGGGAGGATGACAGCGATAATTGACCATCGTAGCGTAGAGACGCAGCAGACAATAAGGCGGTGCTTGCGTGCCGAAGCTGGCAAGCATTTAGTACATAGACATCACCAAAAAGTATTTCAAAATCTGATACTAGACGAAGCTATCTAAAAGCGAATGGGGGAAGACAAACCTTTTTGGTTATGCCAATGCCTCCAAAACCTGTCAATCAGCCCTGCTGCACCCATGTCCTCGTCCAGTTCAAATAAATCCATCGGCCGTAGTAATCTCCGAAACCCCGTCAACAGCAACGGCATCACCCACGCAAAAACGGCCCGGGCGTAGAGTCCGGCCGTGGTCTCGGGTGAGTGGGGCCCGGAGCCGGCAACAAGATACGGAGCTTTACTCCACCCTTCCAGAACGACGAGAATCGTCTTTAGGGCAAAAGCAGCTGTAAATACAGCAGGTATGGCCTTGTTCACGGGAACAAACCAAAGGGTGCGAAGCATCGCGAGATCCAAGAGCAAAGACATAGCGAAAAAGACATTCAAGAGCGAGGATGGACGAGGAGACTTGGCGTGCTCGGCACGGGAGAGGACACATGACATGAGGCTTGAGGCAAAGGATACACATGAAGCAGCGAGAGAGACGCGATCTAGACGCGTATCAGAAGGGCGAGTTGCCCAGAGCACGACGAGTACGAGATGCAACGCGGCCAAAAGGGCGATGACGATTAGTTTGACAGTTCGAAGACCATGGCCAGTGACTTTGACTGGAACATTTCGCAGGCGAAACAGACGAAATGGAGCGAGAATCAGAAGAACAGCGGCTGGTAAGAGCACGAGAATGGATTGTTCAAAGACAAGTGTAAAGTCGAAGCCGTTACGGCATCCAGGGCCTATAAGAGGGCCAAAGGAGGCGTCCAGAGATGGTACGCATTGAGTCTGAGAAGAGTTCATTTTCACGATTTACAGAGTGAGTGAGAATTTGAAGGGGAGAAGTTGGAAGGTAATGAGGGGGAATAGAGGTGTTTCTATTTATTGTTTGGGGCGCCATGCCATGGTGTGACTGATAAGAAAGGAGTGGCAGGATTAGGAAGGTGGTTAAGCAATACAATAAGGCAAAGACAATAGATTGAGACCTGGACGAGTAGAATATTCTTAAAGATGATTCCAAATCCAAGAGAAATCTATCTACGGGTGGCTTAACTTATGCACTAAAACTGCTTTCCTATCTAGAAAAGAGAGATATCTGCTTTTCTCATATGACTCTTGTTTTGTCTCCCACGGGCTTGGTGACCTTGGATTAGTTGAAGGTCTCGATAAAAAATTAGGTCTCAGGCAAGTAGAGAATGACTCAGTTATGCACGATAATTCGTATAAATTCAGCTAAAGCGCCATTTCCCCCAAAAAGCATTTGTTAGTCTTGTGTTGTTACGTGGAAAATGTCCATCGTAATTAGGATGTTGCAATTCAAGTCATTCGGCGTGAGTCACTCGGTCTTAGCACCCGACGATAAATGGCGGCATTTCAACATTGGGGGGTAAATAGAACTGCTAGCCAAGATAGAGCCAAGTAGAGTTAACCAAAAAGAGTTGAGGATTTTATCCACTGTGTATAGCAGCAATTTGTTAATAAAGTATTTAAATCCAACTACAACTACTATCGTCGAGCCTCGTTTTCAGGGCAGCATCAAGCCATACCAATAATTCCATCTTTCCTTTAATTCCATATTTTGACTTACACTTGGCGGCATCCATTACTATCGCTCCCTGCATATCCATTCAACCTTTAACATGACGTCGGCAGCATCTGAATCTGTAGCAACCATTCTCTGCAATTCCAAGCAGACGCGCTTTCAAATCACCAACCATCGCGAGGTTTGTCATCATCAGCCTGTCTCTCATTCCATTACTAAAACCATCAGCTCGACATTGATGGAGTCAACATCACCGTCACTTCAGGCGACAAACCTACTGGCAAAGGGAAAGCCAAGGCAAAAAGCGAAGGTATCGAGATCCTTGCTGGCGCCAAGCTTCGACTCAAGGAAGGCCAACGCTATGCACTCGTAGGTCGCAATGGAACTGGAAAGTCTAGTAAGACTACTTGCATCAAATTGATAGCAAAGATTCATGCTGATGAAAATACGTATAGCTCTTCTCAAAGCCATCGCTGAAAAGCTCATCCCAGGCATTCCAGAAGAGACACGAATTGCCATCCTACAACAAACCAAGCTCACAGACGAGAAGTCTGAGGAGAAGTCCAAGAATGACGAGAGCAACGAAGCATCTGTGCTAGAACAAGTAATCGAAAAGGCCACGGCCAAGCATGCCATTGAACAGGACATTAAGGGTGATTTATTTGCCATTTCCCACCCTCAGCCACTCTAATACCCAATATCTAGACCTTTCTGAAGGAATAAATGCTTCTGATCCTTTCAGCCCAGTCCGAGCCTTCAGACGACTCAAACACCAGAAGCATCAAGAGCGCCTCTTCCGTCTAGACAAAGACGCCCGACTTCGCAGTGGTGCCCGTGGCATGCAAGCCCGAAAAGCTCTCACTGCCTACGAGAAGGTAGTGGCAGAGTCAAATGATTTGTATGGCATTTATTTCATCCTGAAGTTCTCGTCTAACATATCGCAGGCTAGAGCAGCCAAATGAAGATATCTCTCCCGAAACCCTTCAAACTGAAACGCAAGAAGCGGTCGATATGCTTGCTGATCTTCAGCTTCAAGTTGACCCAACTCGCGTATCAGAGACAGAATCCAAGGCTAAGAAGATCCTTACCGGTCTGGGCTTCTCTGATGCTCTCATCCAGAAGCCCATTTCAAGCTTATCCGGTGGCTGGCACATGCGCGCTTCTCTCGCCACAGCTTTAGTACAAGAGACGGATATTCTGGTTCTAGATGAGCCTACCAACTTCCTTGACCTTCTTGGAATTATATGGCTACAACGCTATCTTCAAAACCTAGAAGAGACCGAGAACCCACCAACTCTTATTCTCGTATCCCACGATCGCGACTTCATTTCTCTCTGCACCGATCTCCTCATCCTCAAAGACAAGCAACTCACCTACTTCCATGGCGATCTGCCCACCTACGAGGCATCGCAGAGCGAGCGTAAGCAATGGCTCACAACGATGAAGGAGGCCCAGGACAAACAAAAAGCCCACATTGAAAAGTCCATCGCCGCAAACATGAAGGCAGGCAAGGCAAACGACGACACCAACAAGCTTCGCCAAGCAAAGTCCCGCCAGAAGAAACTTGACAATCGCTGGGGGCTACAGGTCAGCGCCAAGGGTGGCCGCTTCAAGCTCAACAGAGACCTCGTTGGTTATCACTTGACAGCGCGCGATGAAATTGACATCCCGCCCGAGGACCGCCCTGTTGTAGTGACTCTTCCTGAACCGCCAGATCTGCGCTTCCCTGGCGCTCTGATATCTCTTGAAAAGGTTGCATTCAGGTATTCGTCTAAAACGCCTCTCGTTGTTCAGGATGTTACCCTGTCCGTTGGTATGGGCGATCGTATCGGTGTTCTTGGCCTCAACGGCGCTGGAAAGTCTACGCTTATAAAACTCCTTGTTGAAGAGACTCGACCAACGTCGGGTACTCTCACAACACACCCGAGACTAAAGCTGGGATACTACTCGCAGCACGCTGTTGAAGCACTGCAAACTCTTGGCCGTTCGGAGCCTGCACTTACGGCTCTCGCTCTCCTTACCCGAGAGGTAGATGGGGAACTCACTGAAGGTGACCTACGTGGGCTTTTAGGCGAGTTCGGTCTTCCTGGTCGCATTGCTTCCGACATACCCCTGTGTAAACTCTCAGGAGGACAAGTTGTGCGTTGTGAGCTCGCGCGTCTGCTTTGGCGACGGCCACACTGTCTTGTTCTCGATGAAGTCACCACGCATCTTGATTACGAAACAGTCACGGCGCTACGAGAAGCACTGAGGTATTGGGAAGGCGCTGTGATTCTGGTAAGTCATGATCGATGGTTCATGCGTGGCGTGATTGAGGGTGCGATGGAGGAAGATGATGATACGGATGAGGATGATAACGACGAAGAGGCAGTGAGAAGACGAATTGTCTATAGACTGAAAGGGGGTAAGATGAGTACATTGGAGAGGGGTGTGGATGAGTTTGAACAGCTCATGGAGAAAAGGGTAAAAAAGCTACTTCAAGACTAAATGATATTCTTTGCTAGGTTTCGGTAACAGAATATTTTCAGATAAAAAAAACTATCAAATCTAGTTCTTCTTCTGATTTTCAACCTGATTCTGCTGCCTCAGCGTGTCTCTTTGAGAGAGATCTGCTGGATCAGGTTCGGTATCCAAACCCACGACATATCTTGTCGCGCAGAGCAACTCTTCCATCCACGATTGGTTGCTTTGCTTCCAGAGATTAAAATTCGCCCATCCTGCCTGTAACTGGAGTGAATAGTCCGCACTCTTTGTCTTGCTCGCAAGCTTCGGGTCGTTGGGGTCAAGGCCCTGATCAAAGGGAACACCTCGAGGTATATTTCGAAAGTAGACCATGGCAGCGTCCCAGTTTCCATCTACTGGTTGTGTCTTTCCATCTTTGCGCTTGAGAGGAGGTGCGTTAGCCATTAGCTTCTTCGTTGTGCCGAGATAGACAGGATCTCTCGTTGCTGTTGAATGGCATGAAGCACAAGCTGATATGAAATTATCAGCAGGACCATTCATGCGACCATTCCAACCCCACGATGGACGAGAACCGGCAACAGACTTCCTCCATTTCTTGTCCTTGGGGTTGATCCAAGATTCCCTTGGCTTCACATTGGGGTCGTTATTGTGAACTGCTTGTGTAAGCCAGGGGTCGTTTCTCCATTGAAGACCGACGAGAGTAACCTGTTCCAGGGCTGATCAAGTTGAAAGAGTGTCAGTATGAATAATATTCATATGTAGATATGTTACTCACCTCCTTGTCATCCACCTCACAATCATACATGTAACTCCCAAACACCCAGCCGATCGGCGACTGCTCATCGACAACTGCAAAATCAACTTGAATAAGCCGCACTTTGGAAACATGATTAGCGCGATTCTTGCCATTCTTTGGTGCTGGACCGGATGGAGGATCTCTACATATCACCTAAACAGAGTATCAACATCAATGTCTAAAAGCTTAACTGTATACAACTCGACTTACTGCGTCCACGGATGGTGAACCCACCATGTTCGGCAGTTGTTCATCCGTCGCGTTGTTGAACAGAATCTGTCTTCATATAAGGAAAATGACATAGAAACATCACCACGTTCTTACCTTGAAGACACAGGTGCCTGTAGGAAAATGCTTGTTACTTGTAAAATCAGGGGCTGAAGGATCTTTCCACATATCACCAAACACTGTTGCTCCTATCACCAATTCAGAGGATTCATCCAACCTCCACAGCGTCAAAACACTCACCGGTTGCGTTGTAGAATCCGCATGCCCAGTTCTGCAACCACGTATCCTGAGATCGGGCCAACTCGTACTTGGGCGTCACCCTCTCAAAAGTCAATCCGTTGAGAGGCTCTCGTTCATTGTGATTCCCGTTTGAAGCGCGGTAATGCATCCACGGTGCATGGTACCAGTTCCGCAGTCTGTTCTCTTGTGGTTGAAACCTTGCTGGTACTATTCCCTCGAAGCAATACTCTTTAAAAGCCTCGGCGTATTCTTCGGGTTTCTTCTCGTAGTCTATCTTGAGCCACGGTGCATTCTCTCCCTCAAAGTCATCATCAAGACCTGTGAGTGGGAGTATAGGACTGTGCGACTCAGAAGTGGTCTTTTGAGACTTGAGCATATCCGACGTTGAATAGTTATTGCGAATTTTCCATGCTCTGTAGCTTGAAGTAACGGGGTGAGCGGACGAGGTATGGAATTTCTCATTCGCCTTGCTTTCATAGACATATCTCTGTCTCTCTGTGTAAAGAGCATAGCCTCCAAGACCAACAGCAGTGATGCCTTGTACCCGGCCTCTGTAGGCTGGAGCCAACCATTTAGCCAAGATACCCTTCAACATGTTGTTCATCAGATCTTTGGTGCATCGTTATTGAAACTTGATATGAGAACAGTTTCCTGACAGGCACGGTTCTCGAAGGTGGTTTATATGGAGGAACTGCTTCCTGTAGTGCAGAATACTTGACTCCAGAGCCCCTTATTAACATACTAGATCAAACTCCTGTGAAACAACAGAACTGTCAGTACAAGTCATCTATTCTGTTTTCTAGCTTGACAATTGTAAGGGCCCGGCTGATATGGTGTTTGCCAAAGTGTGGCTTTGTCGGTCGAAATCTCATTCAGGAAAGAATTCACGAAGAGTCATTAATTTCATTGTTCGAAACGATCTAGCGGTTTGAATAAGTGACGCTGCATCATAAAGCCTCGTGATGGTGCGCGTCTTGCCTTTGCATTAGACTGTCGCCTCTGCTCTACCATATACGGCTGTCTCATATGTTTGCAGTGCTTGTGACTAAATCACTGATTTCTGCGCTGTTCAGTCATTCTAGCGAAGTGTACAGGTAGCTAGCTACCTTTCATCTGCGGGGCGACGAGCTGCTTGGACTCTTGTCCTCATAAACATGTATCTTTTTAATGTCCGTATGTGTAGTCTTTGGCAAATCCCTAGTCTATGGCGAATGTCCAGTAGCAACATCCAAGCTCAAATCCTAAACACTCCCTTCTAGAACACGAGGGTTTGCCAAGATCTTGAAAAGACTATGGCCTAGCATCTTAATGCTCATCTCCCCGTCTTTGGGAATTTCAACGATTGTTCCATCAATGCACACATTCCGCCATCTCTCATTGTCCTCTCGCACCGAAATCTTGATCTCATCAACTTCATCGTAGCCAACTCGTTCACCATCTGGCCAGTTCATACCAACATGGCTACCCTCCTCGTACGCCTCCATCATGACATTCATCGTCCGTTCGCCGCCGATGGGTCCGAAATGGACAAGTCGAAGCTGTGACTGTAACGGCAGCGTAGCGGGTGAAATTGTGAATTTGCGCTCAAGATTTGAGACGAGAGCTGCCAGTACATAGGCGTGTGTTTCGCGAGGTACCTCTTCGAATGTGGTTGACCCGTGTCTTCGGATAGAGACCTTTGCAGCGTACGCATGAGATTTCTTCAAAAGTTCCCCAGCAACCATTCCGAACCGTTTGTCACCATACACACGATACTCGGGAGTATCACTCTCGTATACGATGCTGGCGTGAAAGCCATAGCTGGCCACGATAGCTCCCTGCAGGTGCGTGATGGAGGTTTCTTGCTTTTGAAGCTGAGTTGATGCGTCGTCTGAAGATCCTCCCTTGGACTTATCGGCGAATGTGACTATGCGAGATCCAGACGAAAAGGACGCTCTGAATACGGGAAGATCGGCTCCGACTCCCTGGAATAATGTTCGAAGTCCAAGAACGAGGGGAGTTGGGCCCGGTTCAGAGTATAGGGGCTTGTGGGTAGAATGGAAGAGAGCATTCCCTGTCCCAAGAGGAAGCAGCGCGATTGTAGGTGGAATCGTAGGTAGGTCATTGCCATCAGAACCATTGAGGAGGTCTACAATGCCGCCATCTCCACTGAGAAGTATGATTGTTCTCGCCTTTAAACGCTCATCAGAAGTCCACAGGTTCCGTGCAAAGTCCCGAACTGTTTCTGAACTTTCCGTAGAAATGAGACGATATTGCGGTTTGCTAGGATCGTCACCTGCAAGCGATTTCCACAAGGGGTGCAGTACATCCTGCCAGACTTTCGGTGCCAGCCCTATTCCCGATTTTGTAGAGACGACAATGTCTACTTGGTTCGTAACACCATGTTCGTTGGTGGGATTTTGCTGCAAATGAGGTGGCAAGCCGGCCACTACGAAGCTGCGTAGTTCAGAGGGTATTTCCTTGGATTTCACAATCGACAGGTGAAACGGCAGCTCCTTGGATTCGGGGTCTTCCTTGAGTAGAAACAGAAGATAGTGCAAAGGCACATCTGAACCAGATTTGCCTGTCTCGCGCACTAATACAAGTTCATGGCGGGAAGTACTTTCGGAGGTTCCGGCACGGGTCCATGTCAGTTTCTCTTCCGTGACCGAGACATTTTCAACATCCAGAGTCTCAACTGAGCGAGGGCTTGCTAAAGAAACTGCCATTTTATCAAGGTAGGGAGGTCAAAGGTGAAGGTGGAGACGAAGTAGAAAAGGACGTGGTATCTTTATTGTAGGTTGAATGGCGCTATGTAGCCAATCACAAATATGTGCGACAGGATTGACATAAACAAAACGTCTCGTAAGTCACGCAGGACGATGACAAAAGATAGCAACCCGTCTCAGTGAGAGCCTAGGCGGCGATACGCTGGTTGAAGTTAAAGATGAACTCGGGAATGATGAAAAAGACAAGTTCAAAAAACCTCGAACGCATCTCCTCTCAAGCTTGACCTTTGTGGGGCCAGCTGCCGACGGACTAATTCTTGCGCAATCAGTCTCAAATCCTGCAGGATCACTTTGCTTTAGCCGGCAAGACGAGAACACCTCAGTGATAACAAAAATGTAGTCGAACTACATATTATCACCGGCGACTCGCCTTTGCCAAAGGACCCCAGTTTTCTCGTGGGTTCATCTGATACCGCACGTATTTCTGCTCTCCTCTCCTTCGCGCAAGACGTGCTAGGTTCTCGTCAAAGACAAGCGTCTTGCGCAGCTCCAGCTCGCTGGGAACGCTGCCATCTTCGCTATTTAGTACGTTAGCAGAGCTGGCGTCGACGGGCGCTTCAGAGGAGCCCTGCTGTTCTACACCTTCCATCGCAGAAGCGTCGTCTTTGGCCGTCTCCTCTGCAGCCTCAGGTTTCTCTCGTCCAACGATTCCAGCATCACTCAGAATCTTCCACGCAGCCGAGTTTTGCTTGATGCTGGCCTCCTTGACAGGTGACTTCTGGCGGATCCATTCTGTCATTATCCACCAGATTGTAGACCATGGTGCATCGGTCTTTATGCTGCCTGGCCGGCAATGGCTTCGAGCAGTACGGTAGCCCAAATGAATCAGAGCTCCTCGAACCATATCTTCACTGGGAGTTACACAGCTCACTACATTTGCCAAACGGCTTGGGATGATGAAGAAGGGATATTGGTCAACAGTCGCAAGCTGAGCATCCTTGGGGTCCACAGGCTCCTTGACTTCAGGGCCAGGCAAATGCTCTTCGAGAGCCGTTCGCAGCATGCCCTCAAGTCTAGGCATTGTGCCATAGATGGAGCGGTCAGCATTCGGGATCTGGTCAAGGAGCCTTTGTATAAACTCTTGAGAGTGGATGTGCCCGCCATACATGGGGCCGTTGATGTGCATCTTGAATCCACAGTGTTCGCAATGTCGGTCGGCCGATGGTCCTTGAGCCATGCTGTGCTTGTAAAATGCGCCGTTGCCCTTCTTGTTCGGTGCTGGCTTGCTCCTCAACATAGGTTGCGTTTCCCAAGCACCACAGCCTGAGTCGCAGCTGTACACCAGCATCGTCTTGGAAGCAAGGAACTTGACTGATTGGGGAGATTTGGTCACTTTGATAAAAAACTTGGTGTAAAAGTCGATCGAGAGTGAGAGCAGAGGCTCGATTGTCAAGCCGTACCTGGCAGCTGAGGTGGCCACGGCGTTCAGAACAAGTCGCAGACCAGCTTCATGCGAGTGCATTCCCTTGATGGGGATTCCACCGTACAGAGCAAATGTCTTTTCGCAATAGCTGTGTCCTGCCCATACCGCGCTGTCCGTGCAGGTGATGCAGAGAAGACCTCCGTCGTCCCTCACAGATTGGACAGCGGCGTCAAAGAAAGGTGCGGCTGTACCATAAGGGTCGAGGTCAATAACATCAAATTTGTTGGCCTTGCCCGGGCTGCCCATCTTGTCCCTGTTCGATAGATCATCCGCAATTCCACGGTACATGAGCGCAAGCGCATCGCCTTGGGTGACTGTTATCTTGTCCTCGAGTCCATTGTGCTTTGCATTCATCCTGATCGACTCGGCAGCAGTGTCAGACAGATCGTTGGCCTTGACAGAAGTTACGAATGGGAGCTCATGGGCGTATCGAAGTGCTCGCAGTCCTGAAGCTGATAGTGCGTCCAGGATGCGGAATGAGGACTTGTAGTCTTTCTTGGATTGAGGTTTCTCATTTTCTTCGGGCTTGGCAGCTTCTTCAGTCGCTTGCGGCTCGTCCTGCGGTGGTGGGTTCGAAGCATTCTCAGTGGGCTTTTGAACATTATCGCCGCGCTTTCGCTTCTTGCCCTGCTTCTTCATCCTCGAATCGTACTGTTCCTTTCTCTTCTCCAGAGACATTTCGCCATATGTCTTGATCGCAAGAACGGATAGATCGCGATTGTACTGCTGAATGGGGTTGTAGAAGACTTGTTGGACCTCCCCGCGATCCTCGCCAATCTTGGCACCTTGAGGCACCAAGATGGTCGCTTTTCCCTCCTTAACCGTCCTGTACTCCTTGCCCTCAAGGGCCACAGTCTCCGTGGCGACTTGGTCCGCCGCCATTTTGGTAGTAGTCGAAAACTGGCGATGCGCGGTCGGTTTGTCGCAAAGCGTTCGGTAGTCGCAATGTGTGTGAAGGATTGAAGTTCTCGAGGTTTGTACCAAACGGCCTGTCAATCCAAAAACCGTACCGGCGCCAAGAATCGGCCTTGTTCTCCAGGCACTGCGAAGCATGCAAGTATAAGAACGTTGCTTAAAAAGAATTTGCATGGCTGCACCTCGTGGTTAAGGTCGAACTAAATTTTGAGAAAATTCTGCCGCCCGCTTTGCACATAGATACTAATCTGGCAGGCGGTGAGGGTTATTCGAACGGCTTTTATGAATTCGACAAAAGTTACCTTATGTGTACAGAAGCATTAGAAAATTGACAGTTATTTGGTCAATAATCAAGTTGTGCTAGTTTCTTTCTTATTCTTCTTTTTCCTTTTTTGTTAGCTTTATGGGCTCTTGAAGGGGTTAAGTCCAATATCCAATAATCCAAAACAGTCAATCCTTTGTCAAACTTACACGATCTTCAATGCTATCCAGCCAACCCATTTCGGGTGATAAATATGGATTACAGTCATTAATCTAGTAGTGCTGAGTCAAGGACGTTGATATCACGTCAAGACTCAACACTATCCGAAGTGTCAATAGACCGATGTCTAAGTGCAGTTCAGCGACTTGAAATTATCAAGGTTATTAGCTGTATCACAAGAAGCTTAATGAAGATCCTTACTTAACTCTATTCTAAATGGCCACATGACTTCTTACAAAGCATATGTAAGTTCCAATAAGGACAAATCTTTATCTGGCTGATTTTTCTCTCGTCATTCATGCCGTACCTTCCGCAGAACGCCGTATAGGCAATTACAAGTACCGATGGAGAGAAAAGGAACGCCCAAGACTTCACGATGTATATGAATGTAAGTGGATGTTTATGATCGTGCGGAAGAAGAACTAAACCGCCTACTTCTTGCTACTTGTCAAAACCTAACTCATCCTATTAGTCGCTAACTGACCATGACACGGTCAGACTAGGCATGCATATCTCTGGAAGAAAAGTAAGGGAGATCTCCTGCAGCTCTACTAGAAATCAAGAGAAGGGAATACTCCTAAAACAATATACTTTTATCGTCTGGTGTCCATTGTTGGTAAAAGGACAGTTCAGTACTTTATTGCCCAAAGTCAGCTACATATCCAGTGTGGTGGATTTCGTACGCTCATGCGCTCTTCGAATCTCATTCTATACGCTGGACTTATGCATGCAATTCGGAACTGATATACGAAATACTTCCAGATAGGGTATATGAGTCTATTTCGCGACATCTTTTCTCTATTTGATAATCCTCTGTAGGTGAAAATGTACTTTGGTGGTTGTACACAGAAATCCTCGAATGGCTTTAGGGTATGTTGGCAATGGCATGGAGAGAGATCGACAAGAGAGACCGTTCTGGACTCCGAATTCTCCATGGGCCCATCGTTTGTGCGACGGGTGGAGGCATGAACCATGATGCCATAACAATCAGATCATCTCCTTAGATATTATAAGACTTATCACTGCATGCTTCTATACTTCTCTTGAGATAAAGAGGTCCATTGCTCCAAGAAATGCATGATTCAGTCAGCGCAACTGCCGAAGTGACGCTCTGTTTCTTGGGCAGCCATCAGACAGAGTCAAAAAGTCTGCAAAGAAAATCAAGCCTTGAGCCTCCACTGGCCAAGGCGCTGAAAGAGCTCCGAGTTTGGCCCTAAAACAAGCGACTCCAAGGATGCCCCGGCCAGAGTGTTGAGATGACGGGACACTAATGCTGGTAAGATGGGGACAACGGATTGCACTTCAATGACGTAAGTATCAGAATATAGCCAGGGTTGAAACATGTGAATGAATTTCGACTCCTAGATGGTCTCAACATCTCAATGGTAGCCTCTAAAGAATTCAGAGATACAAAGAGAGGCCCTGTAAAGAGTAAAGACAAGAGAGGCAATTCGGAGAATTCTCGTTCCTGATCTACACTTCTCATAAGAGCCGCACCCGGAAGCTTCCCCTCACCTCATGTTTTCCATGCCAATGCAAAGCTTCCCCTGGCGGTGCTCGGATAGCTTGGCTCCAAATTTGTTCAAAGCTAGACCGAGTACAGCTGCTCCCCGCTCTCTCGTGTTCCATTGATTGTTAAAAGCTTGTTGGAGCTAAGCCAAGAACATCGTGGTTGGTGCTTGCTTGCTTCGACTTCATCACGACTAACGAAGTGAAAAAAGCCAATTGCTCCTCCATTGGCCATGCGTGATTTGTTGGCTCAGGTACTTGCCCTACCTACCACGTACAGCTTCAAGTCAATATCTTGGAAGTAAAGAAAGAACCCGGCAAACCCGGGCAACCAAACCTGGTTCCCCGTCTTGACCGCCGAAGATACCGGTATCTTATGTTGCACAAGCTTATTATTCCTAATGATACGATGGGATGGAATAGTAGGATGTTGGTCTGATTGTACCGTAACTCAGTTGTGTACTAAATAAAGTAATGTACTTGCTGAGTTATCCAGATGCGGTT
The DNA here is from genome assembly GCA_014822075.1 of Fusarium buharicum. Lineage (NCBI taxonomy): Eukaryota > Fungi > Ascomycota > Sordariomycetes > Hypocreales > Nectriaceae > Fusarium > Fusarium buharicum. The sequence continues at coordinate 51,994 of JAATHB010000064.1, forward strand.
ACATAGAAATGGCTTGACTGTGACGAATTGTTGTATTTCTTCTTTTTCTCTCTCTTTTTTTCTTCTCGCCGTAGATGGCACTTCCCTTACTTCCTTCCTTCTTTTTTGTTGCTCTGGTGTCTCCCGTCCACTCTACGCCTCCCGTCTTCACCTCGCCAACACAAGCCTCCATCTCTCACCTTCCAAAGCCCGTCTTCCAGCCTATATTAAATCCTAGACCCTTTTATTTCCCTTCCAATCCTCTTCTGGCTTATCCCTTCAACTGATTCAGGCCCTCCCCTCCGACCATCACCTTATCTTCTGGGAGATCATTTCTCGTGTCCCTCCCTCAGGTCGTCGATCCCGCTCGATATCCCAGATCCCAGATCCCTGAACCGAATAGACGAGTCCACTAAAACGACCCAAGCAGCGGCCTCGAAGCTCCCTGACAACGCGCCCCCCACTAAGTTAACTTACCGACTGTGGACGCGAGCCGTTAGCCATCGATCAGTAGCTCCACCGCGACAGGCACATTGCGTAGTCCAGGGCACTTCCTTGGTTGTCGTCTCAGTGCTGAGCGAGCTGTAGTCTTGTCGTTCCGCGGGGCACGCAGCGCCCGCTCTTCTCTTCTTCCATCATGAGCCCGCCGCACACCATGACATCCAACGAGGTTTATCTGCTGCCGCTCAACGATGATGGCTCACCCCAGGTGCAAGGTGAATACATCTACCTTGCCCCCAGGTCCGACGAGCCTGTAACGGTTCGTTTTGCCATCGAGGGCACCTCGTCCATTTGCCGTCATGGCAGCCTCTGGGTCAACATTCCTGACCAGGGTGACGAGTTTCGTCGCGATCAATTTCGCGAGTTCAAGTAAGTTTTTGACTCTGGTTTGTCCCAATTGTCTACTTTGGAGGCAGTTGAAACTGTTCAGACCGTGGAACAAGAAAGCGACCAAGACGATGTAGCTAATGCAAACCCAACACAGGCTTACACCCGACTTTAATCGCACCCTCGAGATCTCCATCCCCATTTACCAACCTGGTGCCTATGCCTTCTATACTACCTACGCTGAGCTTCCCGACCTCAAAAAGGAGCTGCAAGACAACTCTGAACAAAAAGAGAACCTCAAGAAGACCTCCCTCTACTACATCGATGTTGCACCCAGGCTCAAGCTTGACGGCAGGCCTTTGCCCTTGCCTGCCTTGTCAATATTCTCTGTCATCAGCAAGTTTATGGGCAAATACCCTAACGACTGGGAACGGCATCTTCATGGCATTAGCGACCGCGGCTACAACATGATTCATTTCACCCCTCTCCAAGTGCGTGGAATATCCAACTCCCCGTACAGCTTGTATGACCAGCTCGGCTGGGATTCAGCTTGTTTTCCAGCGGGCGAGGAGGATGTGCAGAAGATGGTGGACAGTCTGGAGCGCAATCATTCTCTGCTGAGCTTGACAGACATTGTGCTAAACCATACGGCAAACAACACCAAGTGGCTTGAGGAGCATCCCGAGGCCGGCTACAACTTGTCCACGGCCCCATGGCTCGAGTCTGCTTATCAACTCGACACAGAACTTCTGCAGTTGAGCGAAAACTTGAAGAAGCTTGGACTTCCCACCGAGCTCAAGTCTACCGATGATTTGCTGCTCATCATGAACGCCGTCAAGACAGAGGTTATCGCCAAGATACGGCTGTGGGAATACTATGCGCTCGATGGTGACCGAGATGCTGACGCGGCCGTTGAGGCTTTCTCGAAGGGAAGCAAATACAGCTCTGAAGACTCTGAAGATTTTGAGAAGAAGTTGGAGAGCGCTAAAGCAGCACCGATCGAGGATCAAGTTGCTTTCTTCAGGGAGTTGGGTCTAACAGGCACTGACCGAATGGGCGAGCGCTTCCGAAGGCGCCTCAAGCCTGATGTTGCTGCAAGCTTCTTGGCGGGTTCTCCTGATGAGAACGCAGCGAGGGCCAAGATCGTCGAGATCCTGGAGATCCTCAATGTCGACTTTTACAAAGAGTACGATTCTGAAGTTGATGATATACTGGACCAAATTTTCAACAGGATCAAGTATGTCCGACTTGATGATCATGGCCCCAAACTTGGCGAGATCAACAAGGAGAATCCCCTGATTGAGTCTTACTTTACTCGACTCCCTAGCAACGACACCACGTCCAAGCTTAAGCCCGAAGAGACAGCTTTGGTCAACAACGGATGGGTTTGGGGTGGTAATGCGCTAGTCGATAATGCAGGTCCGGATTCGAGGGTCTATCTTCGCCGAGAGGTAATTGTCTGGGGTGACTGCGTCAAACTGCGGTATGGTTCAGGACCCAAAGACAACCCCTGGCTCTGGGAGCATATGACCAAATACGCCCGCATGTTGGCCAAATATTTTGCTGGCCTCCGTATAGACAACTGTCATTCTACTCCAATTCATGTTGCTGAGCACATTCTCGATGAGGCGCGCCGGGTGCGTCCTGACTTGTATGTGGTCGCTGAGTTGTTCACAGGCTCAGAGGAGATGGACTATGTTTTTGTAAAGCGGCTTGGTCTCAGCTCTCTTATCCGCGAAGCTATGCAGGCATGGAGCACGGGCGAACTCAGCCGACTTGTGCATAGGCATGGTGGCCGACCCATTGGAAGTTTCGAGGTTGACGAGGTCTCGAAGTCGGACGCCCGCACTCCATCAAGTAGCCCGACTAGAGTCAAAAACGCTGAGACGAATGGTCAAGGGCCACACTCCAGAGAGATCATTCGGACGATCAAGCCAAGCCCTGTGCAAGCTCTCTTCATGGACTGCACTCATGACAACGAGACGCCGGCACAGAAACGTGACGCTCGTGACACCCTACCCAATGCTGCTCTTGTCTGCATGTGCTCAAGCGCAACTGGTAGTGTGATGGGATACGATGAAATCTACCCAAAGCTTGTGGATCTTGTGAACGAGACAAGACTCTACACATCTGCCTCGTCCGGATCGAAGTCGATTAAGATAGGAGGCGGCGAGGACGGAATTGGCGGCGTCAAAAAGCTGCTCAACCAAATCCATACCTTAATGGGCAAGGATGCCTATGACGAGACTCACATTCATCACGAGGATCAGTATATCACTGTCCACCGAGTGCACCCTGAATCTCGGAAGGGTTATTTCCTTATTGCCCACACTGCTTTCCCGGGTTACGGAAATGGCAATGGTGACTTCAGTCCTGTTCATCTCACCGGCACTAAAGCTCGACACCTTGGCAGTTGGATGCTCGAGGTTGATGCCAGTGAAGAGACGACACAACAAGTACTCAACGACAAGAAGTACCTTCGTGGTTTGCCCAGTCGAGTGAAGGATCTTCCGGGTATTCGAATGGAAATCAATGGTGACGACACTACCATCACTGTGCGTGACACATTCCCTCCAGGAAGCATTGCTCTTTTCGAAACCTGGATACCTGCGGCTGAGCATTCTTCTGGCCTGGACAACTACGTTACCTCTGGAGCTAAGGCGGCTTGGAATGAGCTCAGTTTGTCCGACCTCAATTTCTTGATGTACCGATGTGAAGCTGAAGAGCGAGATGAGAGCGGCGGTAAAGACGGCGTATACGATATTCCTGGTCATGGAAAGATTGTTTATGCAGGCCTCCAGGGATGGTGGAGCCTCCTCAAGAACATCATCAAAGACAACAACTTGGCTCATCCGCTGTGCCAGAACCTCCGCGATGGCCAATGGGCTTTGGATTACATTCTGGCCAGACTGCAAAGAATCAGTGCCACTCCTGGCAATGAGGCGCTTGCAGAGCCCCTGAGATGGTTGCAAGAGAGATTCGATGCTATTCGAAAAATCCCCAGCTTCCTGCTTCCTCGATACTTTGGCCTTGTTCTACGTACGGCTTATATGGCGAGCTGGGAGAGGTCTCTTGAGCTCATGAACTCCAGCGTGCGAGACGGACAATGGTTCTTGCAAAGCCTAGCTATGGTCAGCGTTCAACAGGTTGGCTATGTCAAGTCGGCGTCTCTGTGGCCCAACAAGTTGGTTCCTTCGCTGGCTGCCGGTCTTCCTCATTTTGCTGTGGAATGGGCCAGATGCTGGGGCCGAGACGTGTTTATAGCTCTCCGTGGCCTTCTCATTGGTACTGGCCGCTTTGAAGATGCCAAAGAACACATTCTTGCGTTTGCTAGCGTTTTGAAGCACGGTATGATCCCCAATCTTCTCAGCAGCGGCGACGCACCCAGGTATAACTCTCGAGATTCTATCTGGTTCTTCCTTCAATGTATTCAAGATTACACGAGATACGCTCCTGAGGGTGTTGATATCTTGAAGGCCAAGGTCAAGCGTCGTTTCCTGCCTTACGATGACACTTGGTTTCCCACTGATGACGAGAGGGCATACTCTAAGGAGAGTACCATTGAAGATGTGATCCAAGAAGCTCTTCAAAGGCATGCCTCGGGAATGAAATACAGGGAGGCTAACGCTGGTCCGCAAATCGATAGTCAAATGAAAGATGAGGGCTTCAACCAGGAAATCAAGGTTGACTGGAGCAACGGTATCATTTTTGGCGGCAACCAGTTCAACTGTGGCACATGGATGGACAAGATGGGCGAGAGTGAGCGGGCAGGCTCCAAAGGTGTTCCCGGAACTCCTCGTGATGGTGCTGCCATCGAGATTACTGGGATGTTGTACAGCACCCTCGACTGGCTTGCTGGACTTCATCAGCAGGGCAAATACGCATATTCTGGCGTGGATAAATCCGATGGGGGCTCCATCTCGTTGGCCGACTGGGCTAGTCTGCTCAAGGCCAACTTCGAGCGCTGCTATTATGTCCCACTTTCACCAGAGGACGACTCCAAGTACGATGTGAACACCCCGATCGTTAACCGTCGAGGAATGTACAAGGACTTGTATAAGTCAGGCAAGGAATATGAAGACTACCAGCTGCGTCCTAACTTCGCCATCGCCATGACCACGGCACCGGCTTTGTTTGACCCTGATCACGCAATGCATGCGCTATGCCTTGCCGACGAAGTCATCCGAGGACCCCAAGGAATGGCGACCCTGGACCCTGCAGATCTTAACTACCGCCCTTACTACGTCAACAGCGAAGATAGTGATGACTTCGCGACAAGTAAGGGCCGCAACTACCACCAGGGACCCGAGTGGATCTGGCCTACGGGCTTCTTCCTCCGAGCATTGCTCAAGTTTGACTTGAAGAGGCGGACAACGCCCGAGGGCCGCATTGAGGCGTTCCAGCAGGTGACTCGACGACTGAGCGGTTGCAAGCAAATGATTCAAGAGAGCCCTTGGGCTGGCCTTCAAGAGCTGACCCAGAAGAACGGCGAGTACTGTTCAGACTCGGTAAGATGACTCAGCTTTTATTTAAACCATTCGCATGCTAACACACTATTAAAGAGCCCCACGCAAGCCTGGTCAGCCGGATGTCTTATCGACTTGTACATGGACGGTATGGAGGAGCAGAATAGGGCATAGAGGGACTTTTCTAAGAGGAGGATACGAGGATGGGACCTGGGTCGGGTATGGGTCTGAATCAGCACAATACCATGCGTAGTTAGACATTCTCCTGAATAGGTTAATAGCAAGTATCTTTAAACGTTGCAACGATGATGCTTCTTGTCCTGGCCCCCCAGGAGCAATTGGGGTGTGAAATTGTGCTGTTTCTGAACAGCTAGGAGCTTCACATCGCCCAGACCTTACAGAACCGTTTGCGCAGAAGCTTGACTTCAGACGGTTTACAATGCATTGCACTGGCAAGTCAAGATGATCAGTTCAAGAGATTGTATGTGGTTGATTGTTATGTTGTACCAAAGGATAGACTCCATATCTTCTCATGCCTGGGAGGCCACCAATAGAAAATGTTGAACAAACGACCAGAGCGTATTACCATTCCGGCCGAAATAAAACAAGCAAACTACTATGTATAGCACTTCGTTTTCTCCCATTGCTGTGGTACCACCGTTACATTCCATCCGTACGGAATGCGAGGTAGGCTCCGTGACAACCACCAAAACAGAAAATCCAGATGATACGCCCACCCTCCTCCAACTCCAGATTACACCAGAAAGTAAAAGCACTGAAACGCCACCGGGGAAACAGCAGACAAGGTGAGATCCAACAACCGCGCGGGCCTTGAATTATAGACGTAGTAGAAATCGTGGCAGAGGGTGTGTTTTCACTGGACGTGGAAACCTCAATTATCTGCACGTATACTTGGCCAAGCACCACATGCGTTGTCTCTTCCTTCCATCAAGCTGGGTATAATTCCCGCCGGTTATAAAATCATAGGTAGTCGATAATATCGAACATGGTAGGCCGTAGAAGTAGATAAATGCACGGTTTATATCGTAAGGTGGACGGGAATGCCGAATCTTGAACTCGGACATGGTAAGGAGAATCGTTAAAAGATCGAACAGAGGGCGGAAACATGATCGAATACGGGCGGTTATCATGTTCGGTCGCGGACGATCCATCGCTTCTTCTTGGGCTTCTCCTCGAGGGGAGCACCGCCGGCAGCAGCGCCTGGCAGCATGAGGCCATTCGAGTTTCGGTTCGAGTCGTCGTAGCCGTTGTCGTAGGGGATACCTCCGGACTCGGAGGCCTCAATACCAGGACCCCAGGACGGTCGAGAGGCGGAACCAGAGTGCTTCTGACCGAGAGAGGATTGACGGTCCTTCTTGCGGAGGTAACGACGGCGCCAGATGCAGGCACCGATCCAGATGCCGGCAATACCGACGACAAGAATAACAATCATGATAACCCATTGCCAATGGTTGGAAATCCTAGTGCGGGTTAGAGTCGTTCATTAGCATCTCGTAGATGAGCCATCGACGTACCAATCACCACCACCACCTTGGTTGCTAGATCCAGTACTGCTACCGCCTGTTGCTGCAGAATCGTCGGTCGTCGTGGTCGAAGAGACCTGGTTAGTCCTGGTGCTTCCTCCAGTCGCACCCGTGACGCTGCAAATGTTGCGGAACCAGCCAGCGATTGACGAAAGCCCTTGAGAATTGCAGGCTTCGTCGCAAACGCCTGTGGCGGCGGTGGAGAAGGCAGCGACTCTCTGATCGAGACAGAAACACCGCGTGTAGGCGGTCGGGCCTGCATCAGCGGCTACTTGAGGCGGAACACAGGCACCGTTGGCATCGTAGAGGGGACCGCAGGCGGCGGCGCAGGATGGGAGAAGTCTTTGGTTGCCGAAAGGAACGATTGTAGTGACGGGCGCACCACCAGCACCAGCTCCGGCTCCTCCTTGGTCGGCTGTGAAGGATGAGTGTTAGTATGAGGGGATTCAGCGAGGAGGCGATTTGGAGATGACGCACCCATTTTAACGATGAATCAAGGTCGGTGGATCGGTCGGGTCAATCAGATAAGCAAAGTCGGAGAGGTTGGAGAGGGAAAAAACGAGCGAAGAGGTCGGTGATGGTGAAGAAGTTGTAACGGTAGCGAGAGACGGGAGAGGTTGTTTGGTGGAACCGGGGGTGTGGTGTCCTCTATACGAATGGATGGATAGTCAGGGTTTAAGTTTTAAGGTTGGAACGACTTGAGCGGAGGGAGGAGGCAAAGTCTTTTTTTTGTTGTCTTGTGTGTCCAAGGTTCCCTGTCTTGTCTTGTCTTGTCTTGTGCTATGTTGTGTTGAGTTGTCTTGTTCCAGAAAAGCCAAGGCTGGCTTGCGTTTGTGTAATGCGCTATTGGCAAGTCGTGTCGTCACCAAAGCCACTATTAGAAGAGGGAAAAGGCCGTCTGTGTATTTCCCAACCTCTCTTTTGTAGCGAAAAAGATCGACGAGGTTAGTTGATTGACCTGTATGTACCGTAATTGATGGGTGACGAGGACGGATACGTTTATCCAATCCTTTTTGATGGTTGTGTAAAAGAACAAAAGAAGTGGGCGCGGGTGCACGATAAAAGAAGAAGAGAAGTACAGACGAACTGCTCAGGCTGGGGAAAAACTGGGTACTCTCTCAGTCACTCATTCAGTCGCTCACTCACTGTAAGCGGGAGTGTCGGGCGACTTTTAGCGGACAAGGCCAGGGGTTTAACGCCGGAAACTTGGCGGGTGGATGCTATGTCTCGCCCGCTGTACGTGTCCAGTCTAGGTGTAGCTTGTATCTGTTTTCGTACAGATATGGCAGTTGTATCAAAAGATAACGAGGGAATGTCCAAGAAATGAAAGAGACTCAAACCAAGAAAAACAAAACAAGTCGATCTCTTTCTTCCCCTCAAGGGATACAAATCTTGGTCACGGCCGCGCAACCTTTAGCTCTCGGCACCTATTTTCACTGGCTGATACCACCCGACAAGTAGGCGCCCAGCCCGCCGGTACGAGACGGGGACGCATCAAAACACGCCAAGGGACTTGTGCTCCAAGTATCTACGGGGACGCCGAACACCATCTGTACACCTTTGCCGGTACTTGAACCTCAGGTATCTCACCTGGATGGTGTCACGCGGTTCACTTGAATGGGTTGGGCTTGGCGAGCGGGCTTGCGGCAAGTCTAGAGCTCTTGGAAAGGATAAGCTCTGGTTCTTATGTACTTATCACAGGTAACCCCCCTTTCCATGCATATCTCTTCTGGTTGCTGTGATTGATTCTGGGTGTTGTTTTTGGCTTGTTTACCTGGCGCGTCCTCTGTTACCTTGTTATTGAGGTACGGCCAAGTCCACTTAGACAGTGTCTGTGAGTGTCTCAGTTTCAGCACAAAGCGTCTGTCACCCCCAAGTACCTGAGTACCTGAGCACCTGAGCGTTTAGTACTGTATCACTGCTCAATCTCCTTTTGGCTGTCTGCAGTTGAGTCGTACTCGACCTCGTACAACGACATTACCTTCCTGCAGAATAGACACAATCTAGCCCGTAAAAGAACCTGATAGTTTAGTTCTCACTTACGGTTCCCGTCTTCCTCTTCAACGTCCAGAAAGAACAGCCGAAGCTCAAGCCAGTAAGCGGAGCTGCGTGCCTGAAATAGCCCTCTCCACCGGGGCCTGACTTTTAATGATTGGTTGGATAATGGGTTTCTCCGTCATTGCAATTTCCGAGGGATCCAGATTCGCATGACACCGTCAAGAATTGTCAAGATGGATGGTATCGAAAAGGCAGGTCAAATTAACCAAAGTCCCTTGTCAAGGATCTAATCAAATCCCTCTTTTTACAAAACTATAAACATTGAGTTTATTAAGTATGCTTACTCTAGTATTAGGGTCGTTGGTAAAATGTGGTAATACAACTCTAACGCTCAAATACGAGGCCTCAACTTTGATTCAATGCTTGGCCCCATAATGCGTATCTTATAACAATGACGACGACTCAACAACACACGGATCAACCCTCAAGTGCTAGACCATATCTAGATAGCGTAATCGATCAAATAAACGCTGTCCACTGCCGTAATTATAATACTAGCAAGCCTTCTCTTCAGCTAGACTACCTACCGTTCGTCACTATCGTTCGTCTGACCAAGCCTTGCCAAGCCTTGAGCCTTCATTTCAGCACATGCCTTTGGTCGCTGACTACACGCATCTACAACACCACCACCAGACTTGGCCATTCCTCAGGATATAACAGGAATCATGTCATATATCCAGGAACAAAAGCTCCTAGTGGCAATAAGAAAGTCTACTGTGTAAGCTTAATGAATGGGACGTTGAAATTGTCTCGGATTAATATCTAGCCTCAAAGAACTACATCTCATCTTGGTCCATATCTTAATATCCTCAACATTCAATCCGCCTTTCATACCACCCAAGTCTTCTCCAACTCAAGACCCAAAGCAAAACATCTCGCCATGGGAGGCTAAACGTCACTACCCACATGCCCAGTCAACCTTGGACTTTGACTTGGCCTCATCATGATTTCTTGCCTGAGTTCTGGTCCTTGTGCGGATCCTTCTTTTCTCCTCCTTCTCCGCGTGCTGGATAGCTGTCATGCTCTTCCGAGTCTGAAATCTGGAGGTTTGCAGCCTCCCCCATGGCATCGAGCGTAGAGTTACTGAGAGCGCGACCCAGAGTCAGCCCGGTCCAGGGGTCATCGATGCGGGCCTCGTAGTCACTCATTGTTGACCCTCCCCCATGCTGGTGTTGGTTTCCTGGACCCGATGTTGCTTGAGTCGTCTGGTTTCCGTGTGGCATGGACTGGGCCTGAGTCTGGGTGTTTGGCTGTGCATTCGACGCAGATGCATTCTGGTTGGGTGCTGCCTTGAGGGTCAAGCCCTGCATGGAAGTGTTGACTTGCTCCCCAGATGCATTGTTAGACTTTGGGCCAGACTTTTTGTTGGCCATTGTTCAGAAGCTGAGCTTGATAATGAAAAGACTTTCAGAAGAGGCTTTCAGAAGAGGTTGTAGCTAGGAGCTAGTGTCGTCTTGAACAAGATCAGTGTCTGGATGATGATGCCCAGCAGAGAGCGAAGGCTTCGATTTATAGCTCTGGCACCATGAGAAGCTGGAAAGTGCTTGCTCTTCCAGCCGATGCAAGCTCTCTTCTTGAAACCGTAGACTATCGAGGCTTGTCCTCCCATTATTGTTGTGGTAGAGCAGACAACTCCATACACTGTTTTCTGGCTTGTTTCCAGACCGCATAGGAAGATCATTGGCTATATTGGTGAATTTCTGGGACCAGGACTGACAGCAAGTCACCAGTGATTCATCCAGCAATCGGAAATTCAAGGGACAATCTGCTATAGATACTTGCTACTGCACAGCTAGCTGCATGCAATATGCTCGCCTTATCACAATGCATGTTTGCCTAGGTACCTCGCAGCTGTTTTTGGTCATGAGGTGGCTTTAGATTAATTCTATGACAACTCGGAAAACCACGATTGTTTATGAGTGAAACGATATAGCTTTGATTAATAGTATTTTTTGGGCTCTATACTCGCTTCACAACCTAGATAGCCGGTTCATAGTCCGGTGACCCTCAGTATGCTATCCCACAGTTATTTATATTGGACAAGTTGATGATATCTGGCATTGTTAAAGCGCTTGATTCTTTGACATCTCCCTCGGCATATGAAAAGCAGAAACATTGTAAGACGTAACATCATGCCAACTTACACACCAACTCTGGCATGACTCGAAATATCTCGCCTAGTTATTCGCATGCGGCCTCCCGTTGTCCTACTCCTAGCTTCCGGTTCCAATTCCCATCTCTAATACGCCATCACCCTTTCAGAGCCACCCAAGCCATACAGTCACAACAAGAGCACATTTTCTACGTGTAATGAGTTACACAGACTGGGGTAGTCATTGATCTTGTGATCACGGATATCTGCAGCTCAAGCAAAGCTACCCCAGAGCGATGTTTTCATGACGCTAATAAGAGATAAGAGCCAAGAATGTTTTCTAACTTGTTTCAGCTTCATGATTGTTCTGGATGTTGCACCAGCGGTACGAGAGCCTATGAGCAGTGTTGTCTGTAGATTGTATGTGATAACAAACTCACGAGGTAAGCATACAATGCGGGTATCCTTTACAATATGCACGTTAGTATGAATCAATGCCATCACCCGTAAATACTTATGCGTAATGAAAGGACTTAAGACAATGTTGTTTTTCGTTGTCATGTGCTCGTGATATCAATGGCGTTATCCGAGATGTACAACTTTAGCTTGCATATGGATTCAAGTCCTCCAGAAACATCCATGCCGAAAGGACCGAAAATGTGGGCTGACAATGCAATTGTATGCTATCTTGATGTAATCATCACGGAGTCTTGGGTATTATCGGTATCCTGAGTTTGCAAACCCAAACTACCTGTCATAACCGAGTGTTCGCTTCTTTGGAGTGTTTGCTGTGACTCATCAAGACATGAGTATTTGTTATCAGATTAGGGCATTATGGGAGAATGGATCACGCATTTGTTTACGTTCTTTTAGTTGGGTTTGAGAAGGTTTAACAATTATGTTCGTCAATAGTGTGCTCATGGCGGATAGAACAAATTAAGATCCGATGTTTAAAAACAATAGATGGTATTGGTATCTCAAGCAAATTACTTTTAATCTATGATGGTACGCCAACCTCTCCCATGTAGCACAGTTGATCATTATGGCAACGTTTAAAAGACATTGCCCTTGGTCTGCTGCTTGTCGATGGGCTTGTTGCGCCAGACAAGCACACAGATAGCAATAAAAGGCAAGAAGGCACAACCGGCAATAACCATCTCGCGCTGGACGACTCCGTAGGCGTGAATGATACCGTCACGGATGGGGGTACCGATGGGATCGGCCATCTGAAGACGCATGTCACCGTAGAGGGTAGCGGTTTGGTTCTTGGCCTCGGCAGGTAGAGCCTCGAACATCTCCCTAGGAAGATCGTTGGTCCAGAGGGCACCCGAGATTCCGAAGCCAATGGCCTGACCAATGGAGCCAAACATGGAGTACAGGGCGAGAACGACAGCAATTTCCTGGTGGGTGACCTGAGTCATGATAGCGAGAGGTCCGGTCATGGCCCAGATACCACCGCAGACACCGTGGAAGACCTGGCACATGACAAGGTAGCCAACGTGATGGCCAGGCTGTCGGAAGTGGATGAGGAGAGCAGTACCAACAACACACCAGGGAATGCCAAAGACAGCGGGCCAGTAGTATCGACCGTACCAGCGAAGACCACTAGACACAGGGTTAGTAAATAATCGATATATCCGTATCATAAAACTCACAGTCCGATAAAGGGTGCCAGAATCGTCGAAGTCACAGAGAAGGCGTTGAGGGTGTAACCAGCAGTGGCAATGCTGAGATCGTGCACAACTTGAAGGTATGAGTTATAGTAGGTATCCCAAGCAAAGATGGACATGTTGAGGAAGGCGCTGAGAAGGCAGGCGCCCAGAATGGTTCGGTCCTTGAGGAATTTGAAGGGAACATAGGGAACCTTGGCGAACCACTTCTCCCAGACGGCAAAGCCAACAAGACAGAGAACACCAACGACAAGCATGGCGATAATGTAGTCAGTGGCCCATCCGTTAGGGGCGCGAGTGGCAATGTTGAGAGGCGTCAGGATCAGAGAGAAGCCGGCAATGGTGAGTATCATGCCGACAACGTCGAACTCTACAAAGTAGTGCTTGGTAGACTCCCAGAAAGTGCGGTTGCTCTTCTCAGGCAAGAGTCCCAGCTTCTTGGCCTTCATCTCATGATACATGAAGATAGCGGAGACGGGGATGGAGAAGAAGGCGAGAATGATACAGAAGGATCCAAAGGCCCAGCGGTAGGTCGAGTGCTGGTAGAACAGCTCGGCGATCTTGGGGCCACCGAAAGTAGATGCAAGTCGAGGGCTCATGTAGAGTCCAAACATGATCATACGGTTGCGGAGGGTAGTCATGTCAGAAAGAACGACATTGATAATGTACGCAAGACCGACGTGGCCAACCCAGTAAAATGTGTGGCCAGCAGCGTACGTCTCGACATTCATGCAGCAAGCCTTCATGATCATTCCGATAATGATGATAGCAATCATGAGTAGGAATCCCTCGTTACGGCCGCGGATATCGATAATCTTGGCGATAGCGAGCTTGCTAACACCAGCAATGATGGATCCGAAAACACTGGTGATGGCAAGCAGACCGTGCTGGCTGAAGGAGGAGGTAACATAAGGTACCAAACCAGCATGAACAGCTTGGAGGAGAGTGTCGATGAAGTTGACCAAGTAGAGGCTAGATTAGACAAGGTCAGCTCATTGATTATGACTTGTAGGTTGGGTTGTCGCATATAGCACTTACAAGATGAAGACAGCCCACATCATACCAGGAGACCAGAGCTGGGTGACAGCCTCAACCCGCTTGACACCCTCCTGCTTGATCTCGGAGTTGTCATCTGAATCGTCTTCCTTGCCTTTCTCTGGGGTATCGTTGATAACATGGGCGTCAGGCTGAATCTGCTTCTCATAGTCGCGCTCAGCCTGTGCTGGGCTAGTTTGAGCGGCCATTATTGCGTGCTTTGAAGCCTGAGCTTCAAAGAAGAAGATTCAAGGTTGGAATAGGGTTGTAAAGAAGAATAGAGATGCACCAGTGGGTGGGTTACACTTGGTCAAGGCACCCAGTCCTTATACAATGGGCATGTAGTGGATGAACAAGAACCCAACACCATGGTGGACGTTGCAGATTTATAGACAACGTTGCATTCTCCAGAATAATTCGAGAACCCATCTCTACCGTTGCTTCAAAAGTGGCAAGCCGATGAACCGACCTGACCATGTTGCTGGGTCTGTAGGGATTACTTTTTTAGTTTAACTGTCCATATCAGTCGCTTGTTGCGGAAGTCGGATTAACGCCAAGCGAAGCGAGAACAAAAGTTCACGCGAGAGCACCACGAAAAGACCATGGATCCATGGTTTCTGTGTTGCAGTGGTCGTGAATGGGCGATTCGAGGTGGAGTCATATAGTACGTGGATAAGATGGATGAGAATCCCTCCCTAGCACCGGACGAAGCGATCCATCATCAGGGTATAAGTTTTGTCCTTATTGGGAGAATACATTGAGCAATTTTGTAGGTTGATCATCTCCGTAAAGGGCTCAAGACCGAAACCTAGTCGAGGCAGAGGCAGAGGCTCTTTGCTATTTGGTATATTGTGTCTATTATCTGATCATCAGATAAGCCGACAGGTTCCAAAGGAAGGAATAGTATCCCTAGAGAGAAGCATCTTAGGGTCCGAATAAAGACAAAAGACATCCTCTGATAGTCTCTGTCAACTCGCCTCCCACATCCCGTTGATCGAATTCAATACGAGTCAAACGACAAATGCCCTTGAAACGTGGATCTCGTTGTCAGGCATCGTCCCTATAACCCCGGTTTATGACCGTTTTGACGGGCAAGCCTGGACCCGACGATGAACTTTTGATCGAACCAGTAGCTGGACTAGCAGAGTTTTTCCGTTGTAAGTTGGAGCCGCAGTGGATTCAACCTCAGCCCTGGCACATCAAACGAGTGATTATCCAGATAAGATAAGATCCTCTAGCCCATAGTTTCTTGTTAGCCCCTGTTCCTGTTTCCACTGGTGCCACTTTCTTGTCGTGTGAGGTGAGTTGCACGGATACCAACCGGAGACGGACTCGACGGGCTCACAATCTGTCCGCTACACGACTTGCCTCAGTAAAGTCAACAGCTAGAAGAACACTGATACCTCTGATGGATTTGAACGAAGCTAAAAAATGCACAATCGCCTCTGGTGGAGAGCTCCATGTGTTAATCGTGGGCGAAATATGCATGCATCGCTAAGGAGTCCCACATGGTCACATCAGCTCAAGGTTCGCCCATGACACTGGTAAACAACAAGAGGGAAAAAACGGAAGCCCCCGAAAAGAGGCAGGGTCCTCTTGTTTTTACCAGACTCCAGAATAAAGTGGAACTATTATATGGTAGTCGTAATATATACTTAAAGGCGTATATGGGCCGTTCAATGCATCTCTGAATGGAAGTTCAAGTAAGCATGGGGAGAGAATTGGATCTGCTGAATAACAGCTGATCTAGACGGAACCACCAAGCTAGAGAATTTGCAACGGCATAAACGGGTGTTTAGTCTTGGCAGAGACGATGAGGCCTTCTATTGACCATCTTGTGATAAGAAGGTCGCCTAACCTACCTAATGTACTAAGGTATGGCCACTTGATGATGCATCAATCTATCACGCCGGCTTTGGACTTTTCCTCGAGTTTCTTGGTCTTATGAAACATGGATTAGTATCATCAGAGAGTCCGTATTGTGATGTACAAGAGATTTGATCCGAATTATACTTTTGGCATTCTGAATTCCATGGTATAGAGCAAACCAATATGCCTTGATTCACTGCTCTACAAGCCCAAGTATCACATCGACTCGATTCAATCAGCGGCCTACCACATGAGAAAAATCTTATCCAGCGTTTGGACCCTCTATAATGGACCCGGTGAGCTCCTTCAGTGGCAAACATATGCAATCTTGGGCGATCCAAGGTAAGTGGTGTGGTTGTGTCTGATCACCTCGAGCACAGTATGGAAATTTCGGTATGGAATTAATCATAGGTACAGGCCATAATGCATGCCTGGCGAACTTGTTACTGAAGTATCTTTGCAAAGTTTTCTTTCTGTCAAATTGGAAGAGTCTGCAAGGTCAGTCCAGAGAGTGGCTAACAGCTGAAGGTTGAAGTATATGGGAACTGCTCGTCTGCAGCTACAGCCGCAGTCAACAAGTCATTTTGGAAAATTGAACGAATCAAGCTGTCATTCTGATTCACTCACTGTTCTCAATATCAGGTTGATGTGCTTATATCTTTTCGGCCAGTGTTTAATAGGGTGCTCTCTTCGCTCAGTGCGGTGATGCCTGGCTACCAGATATCTGTCCGGCTTCAGCCTCTGCCCAGTCTTCAGATACCACATCGCCACCAGGGCTTATATAGCCCAACCACATGATGTTCGACCCTACAGATTGGGCACGAGACTTTGGCGTTTTCGACAGCACTTCGATATTGTCTACACTAACATTCTTTGGCTTTGACCTCATCACACATCTATTACCTGCCGCAACAGAAGCAAATGGCAGCCATGGTCTCCAACAATAGCTCGAGGCCTTCTCGAGAAACGCTGAGTTTCAGTACTTCTGTCGTTGTGATAAGTACAAACCTCACAATGACTATCATATATATTATCTCATGCCATATCGCACAAGGTGTCGGAAAATGGACGTCGATACGAACTACGAAGGGGTGCCTGGCCTATACCATGAGATTGTATCTCGACGTAGTCGATTAACTAGCAGGATAAATGGGGAGATGATGTGTCGACAGCGCGCATGGGCTTTTTAGACAATTCACGCCTTTACTCCCAAGATCCTGCCGAATGTTCTTTGTCTTATTACCCTCCCATCGGCCGTTGGTGGGCACACCAGAACTTTATTTCTGAGGTTGAGCGTCGAAGCCTATACTCGCTCCGGGACACCAAACTCGCAAGCGCTAATGTCGAGTTTGTGCCAGGTCCGTTGCCTCGTGTTTTTTACCAAACCAAGAGGTCGCAGGGAGTTCAAGGCATTTTGGTATTAGATGATGGTTAAGAAGTTTGAAATATTACTCGGTTGTTAGCAGGTTATAAGTCTTAGCTAAAACTCTCTTCCCCTGTTAATCTATTAGCAAGAAACCATCCCAAGTTTAATTAAGTATTGCTTACATATACCACCTATGAAGTATTTAAATAAGTTATCAAAATTCCTTGGACATAACTCGTTTTAACGTAGGGTAATCTGCTTCAGGTTATGACTCAGCAAATACAGCTCATGTGGGTCATGCTGTACCCGACGTCATCGGTTCATACTCGTCATGCGCCACACCGAGAGACGTGAATGGCTTCAGCCTTGCAACTCAATAAATCAACCAACAACTTTTGCAGCCGCGAGACCGGCGCCGTTCCTCGCGATGAAGCCAGACGATGGTAAAGATGATTGTAGGAGCGAAGATCTAATCAAACCTGACGCGAACAAGAGCTTGGAGGTACAGCTCGTATTGTCTCTGGTGGTCGGTGTATCAGCCTTCTTCCTCTTTTGTGTACGTTCAAGACCATTTCCTCGCCCTGCAAAGCGATCTCCTTGCTACTGAGTATCAAACTAACTTGGATTCAGTTCCTACGACCACGATGGCCTGCCCTTTACGCCGCACGAAAACGTCGGCTCGATCACCAGCTTGGTCTCCCTTCTCTTCCCAACACCGCCTTTGGATGGATTCCGAAACTTTACAGAATTACCGAGGAGCAAGTTCTGGCTTCGGCTGGACTTGATGCCTTTGTGGTACGATCGAAGCTCTCTGTTTGACCGTATGAATATTAACCGGTTATAGTTTCTGAGCTTCTTCAAAATGGCGATCCGACTATTTGCCATTCTGACGTTCTTTGCGACTGTTGTGCTGTGGCCCATCAATACTCATTATGGAGGCTTCAAGCCCAAATTTGGACACGGTGGTGACGAAGATAACTCAGACAACCCCAGCGTGCTTTACGACACAAGCCAGGACGTGCTCTCAAATTCGAGCTTTTTTGACCTAGTCAAAGGAAAAGACGGTCAAGACCAGAGCTATAAGAAGGGCTGGCTATGGTCATATGTTATCTTCACCTACTTCTTTGCCGGGTTGACAATCTATTACCTCAACTTGGAGACATTTCGCATCATCCGGTTTCGCCAGGACTATCTTGGATCACAGTCTACGATTACAGACCGAACATTTCGCCTTACGGGCATTCCTGAGGATTTGCGATCCGAAGACGCGATCAAGAACCTTATTGAGAAGCTTGAGATTGGCAAGGTTGATAAGGTCATGGTTTGCCGAGACTGGAAGAAGCTTGATGATTTGGTGGACTTGAGAGATGCTACTTTAAGGGCCCTTGAGGGGGCCTGGGCTACCTTTCTCAAACATCAGCGCGAGAAGAAAAAGGACAACGGACGACAAAGAAGACGTGGCAATGGAACAGCTCAAGGAGCCCCCCAAGATCAACAGGATGGCGAGCAGTCTGGAGAAAATGGACGCCTTCTTGATTCAGAACAGGAGCCATGGGATTCTGGAGATGAGGGGAGACCCAAAGTCAACATCCGCTATGGCACTCTCGGTTTACGATCCCGTAACGTTGATGCTATCGACTACTACGAGGAAAGACTTCGGAGATTGGACGCTAAGGTCATCGACGCTCGCAAGAAGACATTCACGCCCACCGACACGGCGATTGTTACTATGGACTCGGTCGCATCTTGCCAAATGGCCATTCAGGCACGCATAGACCCCAGACCCGGTCGACTCTTGACCAAAGTGACCCCGTCACCCTCCGACCTTATTTGGAGAAATACCTACTCGCCCCGTGGTATTCGTCGTCTCAAGTCTTGGGCTATAACCTTGTTTATCACAGTTCTGACCCTCGTCTTCATTTTCCCTACTGTTTTCCTGGCTGGCTTAGTGAGCATCTGCACTATTAACAAACAACTGAACCCCGCGGTCGGTGACTGGTTGCAAGAGCATGCTGTTATCTACTCGCTGGTCTCCAACGGTCTGCCTGTTTTGGTTATTTCGCTTCTTAACGTCGCTGTCCCGTATCTATACGACTTTCTCTCTAACCACCAAGGAATGATTTCTCAAGGCGACGTGGAGCTCTCAGTCATCTCCAAGAACTACTTCTTCACCTTCTTCAACACCTTCTTTATCTTTGCGGTATCACGAACCGGAGTTGAATTCTGGACGAAGCTGCAGGAGTTAATGAAGGACACGAGCCAGATTCCTGGCGCCATCGCCAATGATGTGGAGGAGCTCTCGATCTTCTATATTTCATTTGTCATGCTTCAAGGCATTGGTCTGATGCCTTTCAGAATCCTAGAGGCAGGAAGTGTCTTCCTATACCCAATCCTGCGTTGGATGTCCAAAACACCACGCGATGCTCTCGAGCTCAAGCAGCCACCTGTCTTCCAGTATGGCTTCTTCTTGCCTACGTCCCTGCTCGTATTCAACCTGTGCCTCATCTACAGTATCTTGAATTATGGGTTTGCCATCCTTATCGTCGGGACTATCTACTTCGCCCTGGGTTACTTTACCTTCAAGTACATGGTACTTTATGCCATGGACCAGCCTCAGCACGCTACTGGGGGTGCATGGAGGATAATATGCTACCGAATCATCGTCGGCTTGCTTGTTTTCGAGGTTGTCATGGTGGGCCGGATCGCAACGGAGAAAGCATTCATTCAGTCGGTTTGCATCCTGCCTTTAATCCCGTTCTCCATCTGGTACAGCTATTATATCAAGCAACGTTTCGAACCCCTTACTAGATACATCGCCCTCCGTGCCATTAGGGCAGATGAGGACTCAGATGACGCTGCTGCAATGGACGATGCCTTTGAGGCGGAAGAAGGCCCTCGGCCGTCGCAAGCCATTCTGCGCCGGGGAAGTACACTCGACGAGTATAAGGAGAAGGGATTGCAGTTTGTCAATCCGAGCCTTGTCGCTCCGTAAGTTACGCCTCAAAGTTTGTATAAGTCATTAGTTAATCATGTCACAGATTGCAACAGCCATGGATTTATGACGAGCCGCCCCCACCGATTCCTACGGATGACACCCAGACGACTGAGGAGAGCCAGCGACCCGTTCTACAGGGTGTTGACAGCACACTCGGCATAGGAGACGAGAACGTTTGGCGGGACAATGGAGGAAGTAATGTTTAATGAACTCAGTTGGTGGTATGGGTGCATGAGTACGGCGCTAGCTTGGGTCGGGAAGTTTTGAACAAGTATCGTTATGTCGTTTTTCGCTCATGGGATAATACACGTATAGTATCTAGTAACAAGACAAGACAAGACAGGCATCGATGCTCTTATCGCGAGTTTGTGTCAAGTAGGTGCTTCTAGTTAGGTAATGTCTCCTGTGTTGCTACCTGTAGACGTCGCTTAATGGGAGGTAGAGCGCTGTTGCCTTGTGGCCTGTCCCAATAACGCAGTTAATGAAACAGCTCCAGTCTCGTGATCATAGGCTGTTTCCTTCCCTTGGAGACAACGACATATAAGCTACCACTTCTTGGCCCTCACTGGCTTTTAAAGATGCATCATCGCCCATAAACATTCGTTCTATATCTATCTATACGTATAACAAGGGACAAAGATGAGCCAGTGGACCTCGGAGCAATGTACGCAGGCACATACAAGAATCAGCGCGTTTAAACAAGTTGGCTTTACAGACTTCAGTGGACTTATCCCCGGTTCCACTCCTGGCAATTTGCATGGAACTCTCCACTTTACCACGAGCGTTTGCGGCCGGTTCTTAACGGTAACGCATGGACAAACTTTATATGTCTACGAGCTAGATCATGTCTGCTTCACCACCTGTTCAGCATGTTCGGCCACGTCACGGCCGAGAAATAACAAGCCTTTGGGTCATCTTCGACCAGTAGCAAGGGTTGCCTGCCCACAACGGATTATATCATGCAGTATGAACACATCTGCAGGGAGATATGCCGTAGCTGTTCTCATGGAGGGACGTCTGGGCATGGTGTGCGATATCATGACCCAAGAAGCGAGGAGACAAGGGACTTTTGAGGATGGCCCAAGCATACATGAATGCTTCTGTCAGGAGACCCCTGCGACCCAAGCACCCGTCTTACAAGAAGGTCCGCGGTCGGTATATACAAGCATCTGCCATGCTGATGATCCACCGCGCTCAGTCGCCATCTGCCCTTATCGCAACTGCGTGGCTTTTGGGTGTGCAACCGGTATTGAGCTTCATCAGGTAGATGCTCTCACCAGCCATAACTCTATGCGATGGTTTCCTTTAACTTCTCCGAGCGACTGTGTTTACTTCTTACCTGTTCGGAACGGTACAAATACAGGCAAGAATCTTAGACTTATCAGCTCTACCGCAGGACTCGGTAATCTATTCGGCCGGGTCGGGAACGTCTTTCATGGCTTTGAGACCAAACACTTGGCTTCTAGGAACGACACGGGTGTAACAGCGATGGA
Source organism: Fusarium buharicum (assembly GCA_014822075.1). Classification (NCBI taxonomy): domain Eukaryota; kingdom Fungi; phylum Ascomycota; class Sordariomycetes; order Hypocreales; family Nectriaceae; genus Fusarium; species Fusarium buharicum. The sequence continues at coordinate 73,389 of JAATHB010000064.1, forward strand.
CCCGGCTGGTGGAGACATCATTGTCCACAACATTTACAGCGTAGCCGACCTACCACACCAACATTTGTTCGTGGAAGCTTGTGATGCCTATGCCCATCATCATCTACGACAGAATGATGATAAAAGGCACAGTATATCTGTTAGCATTGCAGAGATCTACAGAGCCGTTCCACTGAGTGACGGATACCACATCTTGTTCACAGATTCCAGAACGGGAACTCTCTCCTTGGGCACCATTGCACCGTCAGGGTCATTAAATTGCTTGATCCGCAAGGCCTGGTTTCGGCCTCCAATCAATGCACTGTCGCCATTGCCGGTGTCATACACAGCTGGGTCAGACACGAGACATGGAGTCCGTGTCATGGCAACATTCTCGGTTGACTGTGGAGATGACATCCAATCTAACCTGCGTGGTGATACAAGTATTAGGCCCTTTAGCTCTGATCCACATACGAGTACAGACGCCAACAAGCATATGATTATGGTTTACACAATCCCAGCCGAGATACTTGCTGACATATCTCGAGATCAGTGTCCTCAGCACTGGATGAATACAAGTCAAGATCAGGAAACTCCGGGCTTATCGGAAGGGATGAACTGGCGGCCCAAGGGAAACTGTCACAATGTCGACATTTCAGGCGATCTTTCTGCAAGAGAAACGGCATATCCACTCGAGATTCGAGGAAAGCCCGTTGCTATCTGTAGCAACGTAGTGGAGCTTGCCCTAGCTTCGGGACCTGACATGGTTCTTTGGGCGTTCAGCGCACAAGGGTGGGCTTGGGCGTGGGCATTGAATGCCGGACGGGAAGAAGCACCTGATCATACAGCTGTCCAGGCTGATGGGAGTTTAAGACAGATCGATTCCGAGGGTGACTATATCATGGCCGAGGTGGAGCAAGCGGCTGATGTGATTCTTGACTCTTTTGCCACGACCCCAGACATGAATATGGACGACAAGACCGCTGACCTACTAGCCTAACGATACTACGTATCGACTATTGAATTAGGTGATGAAGCTGGCGACACGAGCAGAGTAGACGTGATTGCAGCTGAACGAACAGGCGCTGAAGGAACCAATTCGGCGATGTTCCGGAAAGAATAGAAATTTCATTATCAGTTGATAACATCAATAAACAACAAGGTACTTTAAGCAGTAATAACCGGGGCTATTACCGATAATTGGACAGGGTCTAATGTGACATTGATGACGTTAGTCTGTAGGTTGAGTTTTTAGTGTTGATGTTTCAGCCCAGTTGCGATGGATTCCGATGACGGCGCGGTCAAATGTCTTTAGTGTAGATCCACATCGGCAACGACGGCTCCGAAGTGGGGATCCCTGACGCCCGTAATGTCTACCGTACCCAGACCGAGGTCAAACGGCAGAGACAAAATCAAGAGGAATACAGTCAAGGCAAACATAGATCCAAAGACAAAGGCAACAAACAACAAAAACAGGGAACATGCGGCTCAACAAAAATAGGCTGATGAGCAAGGATCTAAAGCGTTCGCAGCCATGACAGGCCTCCCCTGGATCAAAGAAGCAAAAGCATCTGGTTATTGCTAACAATCATGGCACACCAATTCCGAACTATCCCCCGTCAAATATAACAAAATGACCAATCAATCAACACGAACAAGAAAAAAACAGAAAGGAAAATCCCTGCATTTTGTCATGTTATCGGATGGAGCCGCAGGGAGTTCGCAGCCGCATCCGCAGAAGTGGATCTTCAAGGTCCGGGCCATGACCCACTCATGCTCCACCGACACTACGGCCCTGCGCCGGAATTCGGGTGCGGCGTTGTGGAGCTTTTTCTTTACTGACGAAAAAAATATCTAACTGGGGCGATTACAAGCTGTTGCGTATCTTTGATGTGAGAGAGTATATAGAGGTGGGCTTGGACGTGTTGCAGACGAGGTGGAAAGAGATCGGCTGAATATCATGAAACGTTGGGTTGATACTCATACTTTTACAACATTCTTTCATCATTCCTATTGATTCTACTATTTAATAGTACTAAATCTTCACTCTCTTATTCAACTACTATACTCTAGTTATAGCTCAGCCAAGCTTGGTAAACATATTCAAAATGGAACAACCAAATCCAAATCGATCATCAACAACCCTCGAAGAAACCGACAACCCAACCTTTGCCCCCATAAACACACACCAAAGCACAATCAACCGTCTCCGCTCAAACTCCTCCCGCAAAGCAACCCGCGATCCAGATCTCGACATCGACCTGCCCTACCGCACCCTCAGCGCAAACGCCAACCTAGACGAGTACCGCGTCGAAGTCCCCGGCGGCTCCATCCCCGGCCCTGTAGAGCCTGAAGCCGTAGCGCGCAAGTCGACGAACCATGAGCCAGGCCAGGAGAGGCGGTACAGGCTTGTTGCTTTCACACCGGGAGATCCTGAGAATCCAAAGAATTGGAGCAAGGCGTTTAAGTGGTGGTGTACGATTTGTGTGGCGATAACCTGCTTTGTTGTCGCTTTTGCGTCGTCAGTTATTACGGCGGATATCATAGGCGTGAGGAGGGATCTCAATGTGAGCAATGAGGTTGCGCTTGTGAGTATCAGTTTGTTCGTGGTGGGATTTGGTGTTGGACCTATGATCTTTGCGCCTCTTTCTGAGATCTACGGACGACGAATTATCTAGTAAGTGCCCTTATAACGAGTATCAACTTTGGTATCTAACCAGTTCATAGCGGATCTACATTGCTCGTGGCCGTCATCTTCATCATTCCTTGCGCCGTGGCTCAAAACATCGAGACTCTTCTCGTCTGTCGAGCTATCGACGGCATTGCCTTTTCCGCACCCATGACTCTTGTCGGTGGTACCCTTGCTGATCTGTGGAGGAATGAGGAGCGTGGTGTTCCCATGGCTGCCTTTTCCGCCGCTCCCTTTATTGGTCCAGCTAGTAAGTTAACTCTGAATAGTGGCATTTAAACATTTACTAACATGCAAATAGTCGGTCCTCTCGTTGGTGGTTTCCTCTCTGACGCTGCTGGCTGGCGCTGGCTGTACTGGATCCAGCTCATCTTGGCCTTTATCGTCTGGGTTCTCATCACCTTCACCGTCCCTGAGACTTATACTCCTACTATTCTCGCCCGTCGGGCCCGCAAGCTTCGAGAACGGACTGGCGAACCTGATCATGTTACTGAGCAAGAGCTCGATATGCGACCTCTGTCTGAACGTCTCAGAATCTTCCTCATTCGTCCTTTCCAGCTGCTCTTCGGCGAACTCATCGTGTTTCTCATCTCGCTGTACATGAGTGTCCTCTACGGCCTTTTGTACATGTTCTTCGTCGCTTTTCCCATCATCTACCAGAAGGGCAAGGGTTACTCTGCTGGAAAGACGGGTCTCATGTTCATTCCCGTCGCCGTTGGTGTCCTTCTCTCGGCTGCTTGTTCTCCTTTTGTCAACAAGCACTACCTCAAGCTCGTGGCCAAGCACAACGGCCATCCTCCCGCCGAGGTCCGTCTAATTCCCATGATGATTTCATGCTGGGCTATCCCGATTGGCCTCTTCATCTTTGCTTGGACCTCGTACGAGGAGCTCTCCTGGGCTGGCCCCGCCATGGGTGGTTTCCCCGTCGGCTTCGGATTCATTTTCCTCTACAACTCCGCAAATAACTACCTTGTCGACTCTTACCAGCACCAAGCCGCCTCTGCCCTCGCCGCAAAGACCTGCATTCGAAGCTTCTGGGGTGCCGCCGTTGTTCTCTTCACTGAGCAGATGTATGAGCGTCTTGGTGACCAGTGGGCTTCGACTCTGCTTGCTTTCATCAGTCTTGCCTGCTGTGCTATTCCCTTCATGTTCTGGAAATACGGTGCCAAGATCCGTGAGCGCAGCAAGTACGCTTATGCTGGTGATGATGAGGAGGTGGATGATATTGAAAAGGCCAAGGGCCGTGGCATCACTCCTGGCGGTGCTCAGGTGCGTGATAATGCCGACAATGACGAAGACTTGCGCCGTGCCAGGAGCTACGTGAGCAACCCTTAAGCCAATCAACGGGAATTGGCCTTTCTACTTTCTTGTCCTTGATGGACTCTCAAAATAATAGATATAGATATGGGATGGGGGATTATAGAGACAGGATGATAATACTTGGATGAGACTTGCATACTTATGGAGATGTATATGCACGAAAAATGTTTGATAGTGTACTTGGATATTTAGCATAATACCCTTGAATTTAGGATCAATTTTTTTTTGAAAACACTGGATCATGAGTGTCCTTGGTTTTGTGCTCTTTGTTGAGAGTATCTTCCCTTTCCAAGCAATGTGTTGCTGACCATGCAACAGACCACAACTATGACCCCATCGCGTATACAAAACCGCGGCAACTGGGCGACAAAAGAGGCATTCGGAGACCTTCCATTTCCAAAAGACCCGGCAAAGACAAGAAAATAAGAACCACAAAGAACAAAGTGATTTCAGATGACACGGACAGGAAGCGATTCACGGCGACGCAGCTTGAGATCCTTAGTCAGCGAGTTCTTGCTCGTCTTGGTCTCTATCCACTCTTCGAGGTTGTTGAGGGTGCATTCTGCAATCTCAGTGAGGGCTTCTTCGGTAAAGAAGGCCTGATGGCCACAGACGACCACGTTGGGAAACGTCATAAGACGCATAAGCTTATCATCTTGGATGATGGTCGACGAGTGGTCGTTGTAGAAGAGCTCGCCTTCAGCCTCGTACACGTCGAGGGCAAGGCCGCCGAGGTGGTTTGTCTTGAGCGCATGGATGACAGCTCCGGTATCAAGCAAGCCGCCTCGTGAGGTGTTGACCAGCATTGCACCCTCCTTCATCAAAGACAGAGTCTCACGGTTGACGATATGTCGTGTTTGCTCCATGAGGGGGCAGTGCAGACTGACAATATCGCACTCGGGGAGAAGGTCCGGAAGATCTTTGTACTCGCCGTATTCCTCAAATGCTGGCGAAGGGAAGGGATCATATGCGAGAAGTTTGCAGCCAAAGCCCTTCATGATGCGCGCAGTAGCAAGACCGATCTTGCCAACACCAACGATGCCGACAGTCTTGCCGTGGAGGGTCTTTCCAAGGAGGCCATCGAGGGCGAAGTTACCCTCACGAACGCGGTTGTAAGCGCGATGGGTCTTGCGGTTCAGAGTCTGAATAAGAGCAACGGCAAATTCCGCAACGGCCTCTGGTGAGTAAGATGGCACATTGGCGACCATTATGCGGAGTCGCTGAGCAGCATCGAGATCGACATTGTTAAAGCCTGCGCATCGCAGAAGAATAGCCTTGACACCGAACTCGGACAGGGCAGAGATGACATTGTCATTAACGACGTCGTTAACAAAGACACAAATGGCGTCGGCTCCGTCTACAAGAGAGACAGTGTCTTCATTGAGAGGAAATTCGTGAAAGATGATGTCGATGTTTGAAGAGGCGTGCTTGGCGCTGAGAACGGATGTTAAGTACTTTTTGTCATAGGGCTTTGTGCTGAATACGGCGAGCTTCATGATGAGATATCGTTTTGTTGGAGATAAGCGGAAGAGAAAAGATGAGATGAGATGGAGATGCAAGATTCAACAAGGATAAATAATCGCTTATGTAGGTAGACGGTATTTCTGTGTGACGCTGGATTTGACAGCTCTTTCCCCAGATTGCGCGGGGTTGATAGCTTGAACCTTGGAAGGTGCAGTAAACTTTCTGGGCGTTGCTCCACAGCGGGAAAGAGTGAAAGACAGTGAAAGGAATGTTCAAATATGGTTCAGGCTCTTTGGACGGCGAGACAGCTATAGACAGGTATATAAATACTCAATTGGTCTCCTACAAGAGAAAAGGAGGCCATAAACCCTATATTTAGGAGCAATTAAGTGTAAAGCATTCCCAATAGCAACGTCGTCGTCAGCATGTGCCATGAGAAATCAGGCCATGTAATATCTAAAGCTTGGATGCCAAGCATGTGTGTGTATTTATTTAAGGAGGTCGAAGCTGATAATTGAGTTGCGGCCCAACAACGTATGATAATAAACCAGAAATGTAAACATATTTTTTCAGCTCTGACGTCTTGATGTTTGTTTCACAAAAACTACATTAGACCAATTACAGAATCGTGTAAGCTTGGCTTTGTTGACATGTGTCAGCCAAGAAACACACATCAAGTTATACCTAGCATACAACAACATACAAAACGTGGACTAGATTCAACGGCTGAATATGCAGCATAAAATCACACCCTACGCACCCACGCTCGAATATGACTCATCTCATCTCTCCCCAAATCTCCTTCTGAATCACTCCCCGGAATCGTTCGATCGGGGTCCGGGGTGGGGACCCGGGGTTTCATCCCCCGGCCCCGAGTGGATGGGTTTGTTCATCGGCCGATATGCAAGGTACACGGAGTTTCTGAACGACCCGTCCTCATGGGCCCATTCCAAAAATCGACAGCTTTTAGTTTTGTGTTACACTTTCCGGCAAATAGAATACACTTTTAAACTTGGCTTACTGTTGCCGCTCAAGGAGTAGGCAGGGGTCAGTTGGCTGATATTGCTAAAATACACAGAGATACAGCAAACATCCACCTCAAGCAGGTAGACATACTTATATATCAGGGAGATATAAGGATTTATAGGGGAAATCATGATGTAACAATTGAAACAGACAAAGGGAAGCAGGCCGTGTCTCTTAAAGCTTGAATGGCTTGGAAACCCAAATCCTCTCCCATCTTCGACGGTCTTGCATCTCTCACCAAAATTTCTATTTCAGATTTATACCCCACGAATGAAGCTTTCCGTTACATATCATCAGATTGTTTAACAAAAAGCGTTCGAGAAAAGAAACACTTTGCCTCACAAAAGAATTAGGACGTTCCGAGGCCGCACGATTATATAATCGGAATTCCCAGTATCACTGTGAACTTGGTAGTTAACTAGCAGTGCGGGTTATCTGAGAGCGACCCCTCATCAGAAAGAAAAGTGACAAAACGGAATATGACTGATATCTTGTGGTGGTGGACCAGTATACCGGGGTTATGTCAGCGGATAACGAGCGGCTCTGTGGTTGTATATGATCTGAGGTCTCATGTGGACTCTCAAGTCCAAGCGAATCACATCCTCCACGTTTCCCCACGGTTCATGTCGAGTTTAGCCGTCAAGATCTGATCTAGATCTCATCATGTAAGTCCCATTGCAGCAGCGTAGTGGAGCGATACCCTTCAGACATCGGCCCGGCCAGCTCGGTACCGCATCCCTGCCTAGCCGCGGAGAAACATCATGCTGATTCTATTCACAACACAAATACCTTAACCTGATTTCTTTCTTATCCCTTCCAGCTAGTCTGTGAACTATTCCAATAATCTATCTACCGAGTATAAGTCCCGCTGATTGTATAATCCTTCTTAGGACCCTTGACCGTATACTCAATCCCCCACTCCTTCAGATTCACAGCCTGGAACGCAAAGTTGTACTTGACATCATAGTAATCATCAATGCACAAATGTCCCGCCTTGGCCCCCCATCCCTTCTCCGTCGCATCCGTAAACTCAATCTCGTGGAAGAGATAGTCTGCGCGCTTCAGGTCCTCGGGCTTGGCGAACCACACGCTCAACACGTCCTTGAGCTCATCGTAGCGCCAGACATAGCGCCGTGTAGCTCTGAATCCAAAGCCTGTGTCAGTCTTGAATTCTCCCTCTTCAATGTAGAGGTACTCCATGCCCAGCTCGTCGTCTGTAGGGATCTCGCTTGGGTTGGTTGCGCATCGTAGACCATCGTTTGTCTTTTCGCGAAGGAGGAACTGTGCGGTGCCGCTGAAGTGGCCGCTTGGATGTGAAGGAAGTTTGCTAACTAGATCGCGCTCGAGTTTCCATGTACCAAGAAGGCTTCGGAATACAGCGTGAGCCACGAACCTCGAAGTCGTTAAACCTTCAGTTGCAACCTTGTGTGTCTGCTCGAGTGATTTGGTTGCGGCATCCTTCGATTTTTTATCATCATTGGGGTTTGAGTACCTCGCCGGTGTGAGCATATCTAGTGGCAGGTTGTTGTGTGTCAGATTGAGAACCGGTGGCGTAAGAGGCTCGCGGATATCAAGCTGAAGTGCTTCTGCAAACTCATTCATCAGGTAGATGTAGTCTCCCATAGGAAATTGTGATACGCGAGGATCATCCCGTAGATCAAGTGTTCGCTGCATAGAAACATCGTCACGAAGTTTATCCTTGAAAACCTGAGATGTGCGACCTGGAGCGACATTGTCTGACCACAGGGCTGCTACGAATCTAGCCTGCATCTGCATGACACCCCAGTATGGAGACCTATAAAAGCCAACAAAGCCTAGATCGGGTACTTCTGGATGGTGGGTTCCGTGGAAAGCCAGAGCAACCGGTTGGTCGATATGCTCTGGTGAATGCTGAAGTGTCTTCAGAACGTCCTCGGGGAGGTAGCTTATGCAGGGTGAAGGATCGAAACCTGTTGCAACTACCACCGCTGCAATATCCTCAACCTTCGAACCGTCGGATAATGTCGCCGTGGAACCTTCCAAACTTTCTACTTTGCCGCTTGACAATTGGATCAACCCAGATCGGACAAAGTTAGTGTACCATTCGCTAACAGCTAGATAAGGCTGTTTATTGTCATTTGAGTCATCAATCTTGAGCAGAGAAGAGAATTCAGATTGATCAGTGCCAAGAGCATTTTTGTAAATACCGTGAAGCACATTGGCTGTCTCATCTGTGATATGCCCCTGGGTGTTAGACAGGGGCTTAGGACGGTTGTTGAGGTTATAAGATGCAAAGTCCATAGGCAGAAAAGGGGCTGCTGGGTTCGTAGGCTTGATCTATTAGTAAATCTACAATAAAACGTAGGGTTAGCGCCTACCTTGGGACTTGTAAAAAGAGGAAACACCCATATCGAGCGTTGGATAACATGATGGATGCTGTACTTATCAACGTCGGCGACATTTGATGGTTTAGGCGAGTTGACTTCGGAGGAGAGATGGGAGCCAACAGTTCCTGCAATCTCAACTCCAGACATTTGGCCTCCGACGATGAGAATCTTGCCTCCACAAGGTCGACCTTTGCCTAGTAGGCTCTCGAGGTCCCTGTATTGACTGCTGTGAACAACTGGAATGCTGGTCTCTTTCGCAACGCTTTCAGGGATAATGGGTTTTCCAAAGAAACCAGAGGCAACCAAGAGGTAATCGAAGCTTTTGGTCTCAGTCCCAGAGTCTGACTTGAAGTTGACGCTCCAGCCATGAGGTGAACCTTGTGGGCGCTCTGCTCCCTCAACTCGAGTGCCAAGCTTGAGTTCAAAATCCGGGTTATTCGCCAGGAAGCGCTCAAGATACTTCTCAAGGTATCTCCCTATCATCCATCCCTGGGGAAACTGGGGATCGGCATCGTCCCATGCAAGTTCGCTGAACTGTACCGTATGTCTGCTTTGGTTCGCCCACATAAGGGGGTGAACCTGTCGTCTGGTGTCTGTTTTGGAGGTGGGCCACAGACCTCCAATCTTGTCTTGAGCGTCAAATACAGTGACCTTGAACTCTCCAGGGGCAGTGTTGTGTAGCAGTGTCTTTGCTGCAACAAGCCCCGAAGGACCGGCGCCTAGCTATGGTTAACGAGAACATGGGAGATCTAAGGTGCAACTCACCAACGATGCAGACCGTCTTTGCCATGTTTCTCGCACCAAAAAAGTATTTCAGAATAGACATACAAAAGCCCAGTGAGCTCTATAACCCCTGTTCGGGAGCTCACGCTGTGTTGAGGCAGGGTTGAGCGATTTGCAGAGCTGGGGTGAATGAACTCAGCCAACACCAGGCGAAGTGTGGACTGAGCTCAAACGAAACAAGGAATATCTTGTGACGCGAAACTACAGAATGGCAGCTTCTGGTGACCTACTGTCAGAAGTCCAGGGCAGATTCTCAGTTGATATACGATAAGCTGTGAGTAAAGGCATCCAATGGTTAAGCACCATAAACGGTTTAGCTGGTTGCTGTCGGCTTACCTAATCTCTTGAGAATAGCATCGGATTGTTGATCAGTCTGTTTTCACACAAACATGCAATTGCCACTAGGGAAAAGTCGAGAACTCTTCTAGAAACCTCAATCATAGAGATAGAAACAGGATAGCCGCAGAATTAATGCCTTTGTTTGCTTACTGAAACGTCTCACGTTACGCTTCAGGGTAAGTTGTTCTGGTGTAAGTTGGTTAAACCACAGACAACCCAAACATATAAAAGCCGGCAAATAATGGAAACAGATCATTATAGGATGCATTCTGTAGTCTTAGTAGAAAGCAAAAATTCTTTACCTTATAGAGTGCCTATATCTGATCGCTTTCTGAGAAAGTGACTAGTCGTTGTGCTGCATGAACAGCCAGATACCACCCCAACACCATCCACAGCACGTCGCCTAATTTGACGACAATATCCTGGTCTGAGCATCTCTACTTCGTACTCTGTACAATCACAATGATTCTAACCCTTATATAATATAAAAACCTTGGTGGCGAGAAAAATTGCAAAAGTATCGTCACCTTTTTTATCCAAGATCTTCGGAATTTAGGTAGTAATCTGTTTGCATCTGCCCCGCCAATGTCGTCATACCCTTACGAATCAACCAATGTGCCGAGATTCAACTTTTGGAATAATAACGTTAGGATAACTTTGGTACTTTGAATAAATACTAGTTAAAAGTACCTAACTCTACCTCCAGTTGAGTCAATCGCCAATCTCACCCAGTACTCACTTGTAGTCATCTCTCTAATATACCACATTCACCTCTATTTACCACCCACCATAACCACTCACTTACACGCATCATGGCCTCTCACCACGTCCTCCTCCTCGGCGGCCACGGCAAAATCGCCCAGCTTCTCACTCCTCTCCTTCTCAAGCGCTCCTGGACTGTCACCAGCATGATCCGCACATCGGAGCAGACTAAGGCCATTGAGCAGCTCGGCGCCGGCCTCCCCGGCAAACTGAATGTTCTCGTCCGCAGCATCGAGGACGTCACGTCTCAAGACAAGGCCCTCGGTATCTTGAACGAAGTCAAGCCAGACTATATTGCCTGGAGTGCTGGTAAGTTAAAATACGAGAAACTTTCTGCGAGTAATCAATGCTAATTATAAACAGGCGCTGGAGGAAAAGGTGGCGCTGAACGGGTATGTATCAATTCCAACCTCTCATAATATCAGCTCACATACTAACTCACTTCAGACATTCAAGGTGGACCGAGATGCCGCCGTTCACTTCATAAATGCAGCCGCCTCTGTACCCACAATCACCAAGTTCCTCCTCATCTCATACCTAGGCTCTCGTCGCGCGGGTGCTTCATGGTGGCCCTCTGGCGAGTGGGATGAGTATAACCAAAAGATTAACAATGGCATACTCGCAAACTACTACAAGGCTAAGATTGAGGCCGACGAGGTACTTTACAAGGTCTCCAAGCAGAGCTCTACGCTTGTTGGCATTGACCTTCGGCCCGGAACCCTCACAGACAAGCCTGCCACAAAGGTTGAATTTGGCAAGACCAAGCATATCTCGGCTGGCGACGGTATCAGCCGAGAGGCTGTTGCTGAGGTTGCTTCGCATCTTCTTGCTCATGATGGTGTCAAGAGTGGATGGTATGATCTTCTCGATGGTGATGAGGAGATTCCAGCTGCTGTGGACAGAGTCCTCCGAGACGGTGTTGATGCTGCCGAGGGCGAGGCCATCTACAACGCTTAAGAGTAACTACCCCTACCCGGAAATCCTGTCATAATCACGACCATTTAATGAACCAATCTGCAATAAGAATCGATTTTAATCACATGCTTTAAATACTCACTCTATGTCTCATGTGATCTGATGCCTCGACTGCCCGTGGCAACGTGATACCTAATTGTACAGATTTGACGGCTGTTATACATGACTGAATGTGCTCCCCACCAAACATGTGGGATCTTTTATGTAAATCATATCCCGAAACTTTAAGTCATCAATCCGTAATAGACTTCTCAGTGTCCTCGACCGAACAGGCACGTAGTTGTCGAGTTCTCTCAAAGGTATTGCCATGTTCGCCCTTGCAGGAACCGAGCCGGCTGTTGAGACGAATCCCATCCGGGTATTCTTGATGCCTTCCAAACCACCTCGCTTTGGCTGCATGATACTCCTCACAAAAGGTCCTCCAGCTCGTGCTGAAATAGATAATAGTGTTCCAAACACCCTGGAGTGGAAGCACACAGCCACTGGCGACGCTGAGGCTGAAGCTGATCCTGTCATGGTGGGTCAAACTATATAGTCTGTTGACAGAGCTTGGGATCCAGGTGATCAAGACCGCAAAACCGAAGATGAAGCTGGTTCGCAAGTATGCCATTTTGACAGGATCGAAGCGCTTGAGTTTCAATGAGGCGTTCGACTTGGCAGCACGAAGCCTGGTCATTATGGTTGGAGGTGGCTGCGGAACGCGTTCACATGTGCATACGGTTTCGAAGCGATGTCCTCTGCCACAGTAACTCGGTTCGGGATGCTCGAAGGACGCAGGTAAAACCCAAGATTGAATACGCGCAGGGCTGGTTCCGGAATGAATAGCAGCCGGCATGGAGAGCTCGTGGCGGGTTGCGTGTCTCGGCTCTTCGCTCGTGATTTGGACCTCTGTGACAGCAGTGCCGTAGAACTCTCGACGATTAGTGAGATTCTGGAGAGAAGAGTTAGTATTGAATCCCTCACTGGCATCGGGTGGGAAGGTTACCGCTTCTGAGGAGCCTCTGTGCTCGCTGCTTGAATAAGGGATACCGCCATTCTTCTCCAAGCTTCCCAATGGATCGATCACCATGTGCTTGAGTTGATTGCGATGATGAAATACGCGATATCCGACTGCGACGTAAATCATTATTGAAAAGAGAGAAAAGATCCAGATAGGGATGTAGTATGCGTATAGGCGGACAATACTCCAGTCTGTTCCAATCCAGCACCACAACTAGCATAGGTCAGCTCACTGAGTTGATGGAACATAATTAGGGGTCATTTACCGTAGCGTCTCCAAATATGAGGCCGTCAGGGGCGTCTCGAATTGAAATCAGGACAACAGCCGGGATCAATGGGCCACCAAAACAGATGACACAGTACAGCCATGCATACTTGCGAAACGTCCGGGGGTCCGCATTGCAGAAGAAGACAAGGAATACATTGATAGCCATTGCAAGGGACCACCAAGGATCAGATTGCATGAACCTGCGAGTTATTTGGTCAGCGATGTAGCAAACTCAGGGTTGAAGATTGTACCATTCGAAGATGAAGGCCTGAGCCTGGCATAAATGCGAACTCTCACCCCTTTCAAGTCCATCGTAACCGATCATCGATGCCACACTGGCACTAGCATTGGCAACCGAAGCGAAAACGAGGAAGAGGTTAGGCGTAGTTCGAAGCTTCTTAAAGAGGCCGTAAGACAGCAACAGGAAAAGGATGGCTACCATGGAGCAGCCTGCACCAACTCTCTCGATAGTGATGAGACAATCAATTTGATCGGGTGAGAAAGACCAACTCCGGTGGTGTTCCTCCATATTGAGGATTTTCTGATGCCGAAGCTTTGAAAGTTGATGATGCACAGAGCTTCGCGGCGAATCCGCACACTGCCACAGCGAGCGTGGAGAAAAAAGTAGAGAAAGAAAAGAAAGAGAAGAAAAAAAGAAAGAAAGAAGACATGGCATGCAGAAAGATCACAAGCCTCAAACAGACATTGGCTTTGATTGCCAACGGAAGGTACATCCGGTGTGTTATAATAAAGTTGGCAGTTGCCATCAGTGGCAGCCAGCTGCATTGTGTGGCTTGTGCCTTCCTGCACTGAATCATATCCAGTTTGTGAGGCAAGAAGTTAAGATGAAACCTAAACAATCTACTAAGAGTGAATAACAGCATTTATTTATTCGCTTTTCGCTCATTGTTATTCAGGCAATCAGCATGTGTAGTTGATATCATTTGGCGTGAGCTTTATTGTCTTAGTACCTTATATATAAACGCCTAAATGGTCCATTTACAGCTGTGAAAGAGCTTGAATTCATAGGTTCCGAATAATAGAAATCAAAGAATAATAATCACCTTACAAGGTCTTGGTGATCATAATAGATCAGTGATCAAATAGGGCAAACAACAACGGGACAACGTACCGACTACAATAGCAAAGCTCATAACCTCAATTTAAGACTGAAGTAAAAGCTAACCAAAAAAAAAAAAAAAAAAAAAAAAAAAAAAAAAAAAAAAAAAAAAAAAAAAAGCCTTAAAAGCCGCAGCAAACTGGTTTCTCGACAGAACTCTTCTCGAAACAATAAAGAACAAATATCGCAGGACGTTAATGATATCCAATATCAAAGTACACGCCAACCAATGAGAGCCACATGTTTTAGCTTTCGGACCTGCCGCAAGTGCCTCGGCTTCATGTCCGTTTCTCCAATGCCGATCAACTTCCCTCACAAATAGAGAAAATAGCATCTTCCTCAATTCTTCAACTTTGTACTTCATAACAGATTTGAGTCCACGGTTACAGATGATGCATGCTTCCAGAATTTTACAAAGATTCAGACCCCAAACCTATACTGCAGTTCCGAGACTCTCATTCCTCCAACCGGCCCCGCTCTCCCGGGTCCGACATCGCCTCGGCCCTTCCGCCAACACCAACAGGTTGAGCTTCTCATCATCCAGCATGGAGTTCCCACCTTTTAATAACTCAATACTCTGCCCAGCACTCAATCTCCTCCCGAAAGACACACCGCCAGACCTCTTCACCTCAGAGCTTGCCTTTTTCGCCACACATCCCTGGACAGCATCGCTTCTTTGTGCGCCAGACGCAATTCCCTTTCTCCCATCATGCCGGAACCCGCAGTCCTCGGCGCACGACCAGTTCTTTGGCCACACGCTCAACAACAACCGTGGCCTGTCTCATCTTATCAGCTTTTTCTGCGCGCCGAGCCATGAGCATGCGCGGGATCCAGGACACAATGTCACAGAGATCGTGGTGCTCGTGGCCGTAGGCGAAGGTACGAGCGGCTACCCTGGGATTGTTCACGGAGGTATCATTGCAGCTCTGCTGGATGAGTCCATGGGGACAATCTTTGATCTCAATGGGACTTTGGGAAAGGAGGCGAGAGCGTTCAAGACGTCGAGCGTGACAGGCGGCATAGAAGTCAAGTACCTAAATCCTGTCCCTGTAAATAGTGTTCTTTGCATCACAGTTTTTGCAGAAGAGATTGATGGCCGAAAGACCAAGGTCAGAGGTGAGATGAAGAATGAGAAGGGGGAGGTATTGGCAACTTGCTCGAGCAAGTGGGTGGCGCTCAAGCCAAGCCTGTGATGGTAGGTGATACTGAGCGATTGGTGTATATAAATGTCAGTGAGCAGGGCTCCTGGGTTAGACTAAGAAGATGCGTAGCTAGACATGCAAAGAGAGGTATCAAAGAATGCTTGAGCAATAAACCAAACTGATATCCGAAATCCACCAAGGTATCTTGTCGCCATAAGAACTTTCCGATCCATCTATTCGGGAACGCCTAACGTTTTTCGGCCGTAAGTCATAATACCATCACTTCGAACTCTCCCCTCTCTCTGACCTCATATTAGGGACAAAAGACTTGACAGCATCCTTGAGGTTGTGTGGGTCTTCCAAAACTTCGTAAGCCGCCTCGCGCTTACTCTTGTGTCCCTGCTGCCAAGACTCCTCACGGTCATCCAGCTCGCTCTCGGCTGAGCTGATACTACTCTGGCTCCTGTTCATGACCATGTTGATCATCCTGCCCTCGCTCTTCTTGACGTTGCGTTGATTCTCTTTCATCTTTTGTAGGTCCTTGTCTTCCCAGTGCAATGCCACAATGCCCAGCCCAGGGAAGTTCTTTCTGAGAAACTCCTTTAACGCTGGGAGTGTGGACTTATCAGGCCGGTATGTACCTGAGTCATTGTCGATGACCAGCTGGTAGTATGCAGGATCGTGAGGAGGATGCTCCCTAGGTGGACCGCCAGGAATGGGTTCTTGCGGATGCGTTTTTACGTGGGGATGTACTTCATCAGAAGATACAGGGTGCTTGAGCCGTCGAATAAAAAACTCCCCAGAACAAGCGATGTAGGTCTCAACGTCAGAATGCATAGTATGCTTGCTCAACATATCGATGCCGAATTCTTTTCCGGTCTCTGTAAATCTGAACATGCCGTCCAAAGTCAGAACGTAAGTGAATATACGGCCTCCTTCGTCGTAGTGTACAAGCTTCAAGAATTGATCCGAAGCCTGTTGGGTACATGCATCGTAGTCACCGTACTCGGTTGATGTGTTGAAGTTGTAGATGCGGCGATGTTGGCTGTGTAGCGCTTTGTTTAGGATGGTACCGCGCAAGCCTGCCGAGGAATAGATGGATGCAATGATGGGTTTGAACTCGACAAAGCGATGGTACAGTTTGGGAGGTACCGGGCCTTGAAGTTGCATTTCATTTGCTTGGAAGCTGATAACATATTAGCAAAAGTATATAAGCTCGGACGGCACAACTCACTCATATTTCTGAGTTCGACTCTTTGTCTTCCCATGTTGGTCAACTTGTTCGTCTCGATCTACTCGAGCGTCATCCTCGGCATTCGCATTCACCTTGACACCAGCAATGCGGCCTATCAAGGGACTGAAGTGTTTGACCCAGGTTGTTGGCCCGACTGTGTACATCTGCGCATACGGCGGATCTGACGGTCCTAAAAGCTCCATACTCAATCGCAAGAGGGGTGTCATATGAACATTAGAGTTGACAACGCTTGTAAGGGCTTTGGCAAAATATGCTCGCTTGCTCATCATTCGTTTCTTGGCTTGATAGACACGACCCGGAGGTGGAATGCCACGCCAGTCTTCAGATATACTGGGTACCTTGATTGTGACATTGCCCAGTCTATCGTCATGGTCTGGAAAGTCTTCATCATACATCCGACATTTCAGAGTGAAGCCAGTTGGTGGAACATTGGCAACAACCCATTCGTCTTCCCACTTTGGCTCAGTGGTTTTTCTGATAGTTCTCGTTCTGTGAACAAGGTCTGGGTCTTCCTTATGGCGCTTTGGTTGAGTGCCTATCAGCGTCGCATGAAGAAAAGGATCTGAAGAAGCCGTGACAAAGTCGGCAGGAGGAAGATTCGAAGCGCCATGAAAGATGAAGCGGATGGTATATCCTTGAGGCGCATCAGGAAGAGGGGTTGAGTCGAAGCCGCCTGGAGGGCCCTTTTTCATTTTGTTAACACGGTCCTTGAGGCCGGATCCTAGCCTGCTAGGGCTCTTCAGTATGTGAAAGTCGTCTTCATGTCCATTTTGCGGTTGTCCTGCTGGTTTTCCATTGTGATTTGGCGTCTCGTCGTGGCCGTTTGACTGGCCATTTGTGCTGATTCGAGCAGGCATTATTACATGGGTCCTTGGATTTCAGGTTATGGAAGAATGCGATCCAAGATGAAGATTGCGCCCGAATCCGATTGCGCTGTAGGGCTGTATTAATATAAATCTCACAATCAAGGATGCCGCGTCAGTCAGAAAGATGGATGATCGGTCTCTGATCCGAACAGCCGAGTTGTACGTAGGTAGGTTAGTACTTATGAAGGAGGAGGGCTGAGTTCTGGACCGCAAGAGGCTGGTCCTGGCTTGCCTGTAAGGGTCCTCGTGGTGTGATAAGCGTCGTCGCAACCGCAAACTACTGATTCTGCAACGATGGAAGGTGGCTGATATCCATTTCAAAGCCAGCCCAGCCCGTGTTAGCTTCAATTAATCTCGTTAACTAGATGGGCATGAGACGAGCCGAGTCCTGCCCAGCCACTCTCTTATCCATCCACAGCCGCAAGACCCTAGACACACAGCTCTTGGCCCTGTGAGCGTCGCAAGCTCAGGATCGACAACTCATTAGAGTACCATTATTCTTGCTATTTTCTGACGTCACTTTGGTCTGTGAAACAGCGCAACCTCACGGATCCAGCGGCATTTGGTGTGCCAAGGGCTGGGCTGAGCTGGGCTGTCGCGGCTATAAGTGCCGCCAAAGCAACACTGGGCCTCTCAATATCCGGGCGCTAAAACTTAGCGGGGTGCGAGGGACCCTGATCATTTCCAGGTTCCTTGTCAGAGTGGAGTGAAGCATCGCGACATCTGGAGTGGCATATCGCTTTACTACAGTATCGTCATTTGCCAAGCTCAATCTTTCAGACTCATCCCTATTCCATCAAGTACCACACTTGTGCAATTCTTTACCAATAAAACTTTGGCGATTTACGAGTTTCACCAGAGTTCAGGAGGGTCTCAATAGCATCGTATTTGAATCAGAGATGGGCTTAGATCCTCCTAAAGATCCCGTCCTTAAACCAGGCGCAGCCCATTTTGATCAGAATGTTTCGATTGAAAGGGGAGTTCAAGTGATTGTTGTTCTGTATGAAGTCTAGGTTCTAGATCGAATAAGCCAAAGGCAACAGTTTCAGCTTTCATGATGGCGGGCTGCAAGAGAAGTGTTGCCCCATGATAGTGACGATAACCTCACGAGGTATAATGGGCAAACCGACATGATTTCGTTATTCGCCTTCTATGTTATTGAGATTTACTAAGCAATGAGCTCTTGTCGCATAGTCTCGTCGTGACAAGGGGCAGCTGCCAACATGTGCTCCAGATGTCAACCTGATCGGAGTTGCGGTTAAAATCTTCGACGAAGATAATTTGAATAGCGGCAAGGGTGAGGTAATAGAGTGTATGAGGCACCGTGGAGTAAATAGCCGAAACGAATTAGAATATAATAAATCTTGCATACTTGTTATTAGCCAACGTTCAGATAATAACTGCCAATAACACAAACCCGGTAGTTAGCTGGATTAGCCATGTACAAGTAGGGAAGCAATGGCGTTTTACAGATATCTGAGACTCAAATAGTGTCTATTCTACATCATATCTTCTCTCTTAGGCCCGGCTATTTCCATCATATGATTTTAGTATGCTATCGAGCTGCTATCCGCCTTCTCAAGCTCGCAGTACTGTTTAGGTTAGGTAGTTAGTCTGCCTCAATATGAGGTTGGACTCGCAGTGCAGGCAGATACGTATATACATTTACTTTCATAACATTCATTCTTGCCAAATAACTCAAATCTATAAACGTTTAAAGGCTAAATCACTTTATTTCATGGATTCCTCTTGGGGGTGTCCATCTCTGAGTTGTATTTGTAGCTGTTGGGAAGCTGTTGCAGTCCTAAGCAGCTAGCTACCTAATTGCCGAATGGTTTGTCGTGCAAACTCGCTCGAAGTAAACAGCTACTATTTGCTTCGGGGTTACTCCGCGGGTTTATTCCAGCAAAATTGTTACTCTAACCGCTTTCTTTCATTCGCCAGGCGCAAGTTTTGTCTATAGGTAACAAGGCGCGTGTCAGTTCCATGTGTAAGCATGTCAAGGCGAGGAACGAAGGATCACAAGTGCTCGGTACAGGCATAACTGAAACAAGAGAGCAGCTGGCTTGCAAAAAAAAGCTATTTCAAAGCTGTTATCAAGGAATATGGCCGATTTCATAACCATCTTGGTGTTTCTCAGCTTCTACAAATATACATGTACAGACTTGATATACTACCTACATATGAGGCCTCGTTCATCGACGCTTTATTCTAGATATACTTAACACGCTGACTGATTGGTGATGGGCAACTACTACCTACCTAAGTATCTAAAAGGTTTTAGAAAATATCATGAGATGTGTACGGAGATCGGCAACACCATGTAAGTTGCCGCAGGTACGATCTGCACGAATTTGGTTACGGATGATCGAGTGGTCACCGAAGAACGAATGTTTGTTTGGATGAGATCTCAGGCTCTCAATGGTGCACAGAGTTAATAACCGCAAGCACCACGTCTTTGAGTGACTTGACAAACATAGCCGACTTGGAATTGACATATCATCACAAGGAAATCTATCTGTAATTCATGTGTCCCCTTCACTACTTTCACACAACGGCCTGAACTGTACAAATTAGTTCGGTTATGTGTTCCTTTGTAGCACTATAGTCAATAATGGAATACACCACATAAAGCCACGAACAGAATGTTCTGACAGGGTTGCCGCGAGCTGCTGACAGGTGTGACCATTTTAGAGTCTGGGGAAACATTATGCAGGTTTATTCTGCTCCAGGCATATAGGCTATTATGGCCGGTCGAGGGGTATCTCAAAGGCTGATTCCGTTGAGTAAAGCCAACCAGGAGGCAAGGCCAAGACCAACCGTTAGATAGATGCCCGTTTCACGTTTCTTGCTGGTCTTGTGTTATTTTTGCCATGTCTGGTAAAGAGACCATTCTCATGAGGTACTTCTTGTGCAAGGTACTTCTCGTAACGCTTAAGGCGGTTGTTATAAGAATCAGGCTACTAATGCAGAATGTATCTGTACATACATACAGTATCCCCGCAGCAAGACCGCCAGTTGATCAACGGGATTGTTCGGGGTCACAA
Organism: Fusarium buharicum; assembly: GCA_014822075.1. Classification (NCBI taxonomy): domain Eukaryota; kingdom Fungi; phylum Ascomycota; class Sordariomycetes; order Hypocreales; family Nectriaceae; genus Fusarium; species Fusarium buharicum. The sequence continues at coordinate 93,789 of JAATHB010000064.1, forward strand.
CGGCTTGGCCAAGCAATCACGACAACTGGCTGAGGTATTTCACAAGAGAATTTGTCGCCCTGCCAAACTCAACACGTGCTCTTATTGTACCTGGTACATGATGGCTATTCATAGATGTATCTGTTCAAAGTATCTCTACCTCGTCAGGGACAAGGTCGGATTCTTTGAGCTTCTCCCAATCGTCATCCCAAGTGGATCCTTCACACAAAGTGATTGGTGATGCTCGTCATTCTAGCTTGCCATTGCCCCGCCGTCGATCTTATTGCCCCGCCATTCCGAGGCCGAGATCCAATTGAAAGAGCAAATCCAAGCTAGACTGAGCTCACACCAGAATTCCCATTGTTCTGGTACTGCATTTTCACCTGCATTGTACCTACCTCTGCCTCGCTCTTATAAAACTCCACGTTCGTCTCCTCTTCCCAAGATGCGTGCTTTCTCTCTTGCATCCATCGCTCGCACAGCTCGCATCACCACTCGCATCAATCCCTTTTTATCCCAATCTCGCAACTTCTCCTTTACCCAAGCAACAATGGGCGTCACCAAGACCACAACCCAGGAGGGATCCGGTACCCAACCCCAGAAGGGCGACACCGTCACCATCGAGTACACCGGCTGGCTCAAGGACGAGTCCAAGCCCGATAACAAGGGCAACAAGTATGCATTTCCCCTGTATCCATTCATCGTTAACCACGACTAACATGTTTCCTTCACAGGTTCGATTCCTCTGTCGGTCGAGGCGACTTCGTCGTGAAGATCGGCGTCGGTCAGGTCATCCAGGGTACTTCACCTTCTACCGTTTGAACTCTTAGAAACGAAAAGACTCCGAAACTAACTCGACGATGTAGGCTGGGATCAGGGTGTCACCCAGATGAAGGTTGGCGAGAAGGCCACTCTCGACATCACTCCGTACGTTCTCTACAATGTCCTCTTCTCCATTGTCGCACGCCTTGCTAACAACCTTTCCAGTGACTTCGGCTACGGTGCCCGGTAAGATCACAACCATAGCGCATATATTCTCACTCCTAGCGCACGCATCAGCGTGAAGCATACGAAGCTAACACCTACTCACAGAGGCTTCCCCGGTCACATCCCCCCTAACTCCTCCCTCATCTTGTAAGTAGCAATGGTTGCATAATCGCATCAATTGATATACTAACATTATCGCGCAGCGACGTTGAGCTCAAGAAGGTCCAGTAAAAACGCCAAGTGTGTACCGCCGCTCTCGATCGTTTTTCAGAATCCATGTGACTTGAACGAGTCTGTGATGAGCTATCGAAGTTCAACGAATCATTGATTCAACCGGGTGCTCAAATATCTATACAAGTGCTACATCTGGATACGATGCGGTTTAAGGAATATTGCACTATTGCGATGAAATAAAAAAAATACATCGAACCCCTCCTTACTCTGATGCTGTGATAAAACATATGCATTGCATATTCGCTGGATGATTTATGATAGTTAAGAAATAAATAAATCGAAGACTGGAGGACAACAGTTGAATATGAATATCGAGTCAGAAGTTTAGAATTGGTATTTGAAACCTCCCTACCTTATCTAAAGATACTCTGCAGTATGTAGATGTCTAGCTTAAGCTCAAGCTCATGAGCTTGCGCAGAAGCGCAGATGAAGCAATGCGTGTGCCCCGCGCGGCCAGACTCCGCCGTTGGGTCCAACTCCGAATGATCTGTAGACCCTTTAATGCGGTGCCTGTCTTAGGTAGAGGAAGGGTGCTTACTAGCAGGTAATACCTTTTTGGACTATCCTACACTGCGGGCTAACCAGATAATACTTATGGAATCCAACCGAAGCTTGGAATCAGTCAGCGTGGCTAAAGCTAAGTGACCCATGTCTTGGAGGGGCAGTGAGTGTTGCGGGGGGAACACGTACGTACCTACATAGTAGGATAGGTACCTAGTAGCTTTGTTATCTGGACAGAGAAAACAGAGCAAAAGTCTTCTCAACACGAAATAGATATAAAGTGAATATAGATAAATTGAATCATTTCACACCTTGATTGCTAAAACCCCATCCCTTGTTGCTTATGTAAAGCTCAGACTGCTGATAGTGGAGCCAAGCCAGCTCGCCTGAGTTGCCTCATGGTACACTAAACTGACTCGGGCCATTACCTCATCAACAGTCGCGTTCTCTTTCCAACCCGACTCCAAAAGCCAAAACCTCTTCTCTCACATACCACCACCTGGTCATATCACGACACTTTTTCAAGACCTATAGTCTACGACGAGCGCCCATATAGCCCGCAAATAACCCTTCCGCCTTTACTTCCTCTCACCGTACACCTTTTGCTGTTCGGCGGGGTTGAGCTCTGCCTGGTGCTGGATCGCCTCGCCACGACTGAGATAACGTCTCCCAACATTACGAACCCACCCGAAGCAGACAAACCGGGGAAGCGAAAGCTCTCCAGCGGGGAGTCACCTACCCATAAACGTACTATGGCCGTAAGTACAAATTTTGCGTGCTTAGTGACTCGGTCCATCGATCTTGTTGTTCTTACAACATCAGAGCATGTGAAGACTGTCGACCTCTAGAGACCTAACACTGCTACCTATGCAGCTTGATTGAATTCGCTGACAAAATCGCTCAACAGCAACAGAAGCTACCAGAGGTCGACCTCGCGACCCGAATGCAGGTCGACGAATCCGTCGTTGGACATGGCGAAATCGACGAGTCCCTCTACAGCCGACAACTCTATGTCCTAGGCCACGAGGCCATGAAGCGCATGAGCGCTTCCAACGTGCTCATTGTTGGTCTCAAGGGTCTCGGTGTCGAAGTCGCCAAGAATATCGCCCTAGCTGGTGTCAAGAGTCTTACTCTTTACGACCCTGCTCGAGTTCAACTCGCCGATCTCTCTTCTCAGTTCTTCCTCACCCCCGAGGATGTTGGAAAGCCCAGAGATGAGGTTACTGTGCCTCGTGTCGCTGAGTTGAACGCTTACACTCCTGTCAAGCTTCACCAGTCATCTGGTCTCGATGACAACCTTTCTCAGTTCGACAAGTACCAAATTGTCGTTCTGACCAATATTCCAATCCACCAACAGAAGGCCATCGGAGACTACTGCCACAGCAAGGGCATCTACGTCGTTATTGCCGATACTTATGGCCTTTTCGGATCCATCTTTTGCGATTTTGGTGAGAAGTTCACCGTAATCGACCCTACTGGAGAGACTCCCCTTAGCGGCATTGTTGCTGGAATCGATGAGGAGGGCTTGGTGTCTGCTTTGGATGAGACCCGACACGGTTTGGAAGATGGTGACTACGTAACATTCTCCGAGATCGAGGGCATGGAGGGACTCAACGGAGCCGAACCCCGCAAGATTACAGTCAAGGGCCCCTACACCTTCTCAATCGGCGATGTGTCTGGGCTAGGCCAGTACAAGCGAGGTGGTATTTATACGCAAGTTAAGATGCCTAAGATCATCAACTTCAAGGACTTCACTACCGCCCTTAAGGAGCCTGAGTTCCTTATCTCTGATTTCGCCAAGTTTGACCGTCCCCAGCAGCTTCATCTTGGCTTCCAGGCACTCCATGCTTTCCAGCTTAAGAACCAGAGACTTCCAAACCCCATGGACGACGACGACGCGACTATCGTTCTGGGCGCTGCTAAGCAATTTGCTGAGAAGGAGGGTCTTGAGATTGAACTTGATGAGAAGCTTCTCAAGGAGCTGAGCTACCAGGCTCAGGGTGATCTTAACCCTATGGCTGCTTTCTTTGGTGGAATTACGGCACAGGAGATTCTCAAAGCCGTTTCTGGCAAGTTCCAGCCCATCAATCAGTGGATGTACTTTGATTCCCTCGAGTCCCTACCTACGTCCACCAAGCGATCCCCTGAACTTTGCAAGCCCATCGGCAGTCGATACGATGGACAGATCGCCGTCTTTGGTACCGAGTACCAAAACAAGATTGCCAACCTGAAGCAATTCCTTGTTGGAGCTGGTGCGATTGGATGTGAGATGCTCAAGAACTGGGCCATGATTGGCCTGGGAACGGGTCCCGAAGGCAAGATCTGGGTGACCGACATGGATTCAATCGAAAGGAGCAACCTGAACCGACAATTCCTTTTCCGCGCCGACGATGTTGGTCAGATGAAGAGTGACCGCGCTGCTCTGGCAGTCCAGCGAATGAACCCAGACCTTGAAGGCCATATGGAGACGCTGAAGGAGCGTGTTAGTGCCGAGACTGAGAACGTTTTCAATGAGGATTTCTGGCGAAACCTTGATGGTGTGACCAATGCTCTTGACAACGTCGAGGCGCGAACCTACGTTGACCGCCGATGCGTCTTCTTCCAGAAGCCCCTCCTCGAGAGTGGTACCCTCGGTACCAAGGGCAACACACAAGTGGTCCTCCCCCATCTTACCGAATCCTACTCATCCTCCCAAGATCCCCCTGAGAAGGAGTTCCCCATGTGTACTATCCGAAGCTTTCCCAACAAGATTGATCACACGATCGCCTGGGCAAAGGAGTATATGTTTGAGAAGCTCTTTGTCAAGGCTCCTCAGACTGTCAACCTGTACCTAACCCAACCTCAGTTCATTGAGAACTCTTTGAAGCAGGGTGGCAACCAGAGGGAGACTCTTGAGACGATTCGCAACTACCTCACAACCGAGAGACCACGAACCTTTGAGGACTGTATTGCCTGGGCTCGCCAGCTGTTTGAGTCCGAGTTCTCCAACAAGATTCAGCAGCTCCTCTACAACTTCCCCAAGGACTCTGAGACATCTTCCGGTACTCCCTTCTGGTCTGGTCCTAAGCGAGCTCCCGACCCTCTCAAGTTCGACCCCAACAATCCCTCACACTTTGGGTTCATTGTGGCCGCAGCCAATCTTCATGCGTTTAACTACAACATCAAGTCGCCTGGTACTGATAGATCTATCTACCTACGAGAGCTGGAGAACGTCATTGTCCCTGACTTTACACCCGATTCCAACGTGAAGATCCAGGCTGATGACAAGGAGCCTGTAAGTACTTTCTCTCACTATATGGAAATGCCAGGGCTAACATGTATATAGGAGCCCGAGTCGAGCAGCTTTGACGACAATGATGAGCTGGACAAGTTGACTGCTAGTCTCCCATCGCCCAACACTTTGTCTGGGTTCCAGCTGGTCCCTGTTGATTTCGAGAAGGATGACGACTCGAACCATCACATCGACTTCATCACCGCTTGCAGCAACCTGAGAGCAGAGAACTACAAGATCGAGCCCGCTGATAGGCACAAGACCAAATTCATTGCTGGCAAGATCATTCCCGCCATTGCCACCACCACCGCATTGGTGACTGGTTTGGTGGTCCTGGAGCTGTACAAGATTATTGATGGCAAAGATGATCTGGAGCAGTACAAGAACGGCTTTATCAACCTGGCACTGCCCTTCTTTGGTTTCAGTGAACCTATTGCAAGCCCCAAGGTCGAGTACCAAGGACCCGAAGGCAAGGTTACCTTGGACAAGATCTGGGACCGATTCGAGATCGAAGACATCACCCTACAGGAGCTTTTGGATACTTTCAAGGCCAAAGGTCTCAGCATTAGTATGCTGAGCTCTGGGGTCAGTCTCCTATACGCTTCATTCTTCCCCCCTGCCAAGCTTAAGGAGCGATATGGCCTCAAGCTCAGCAAATTGGTCGAGACCATCTCGAAGAAGCCTATTCCTTCTCATCAGAAGGAGGTCATTTTCGAGATTGTGGCCGAGGATCTTGCAGAGGAGGACGTCGAAGTACCATACATTAAAGTTAAGATTGCATAAAGTAGTCGCGGGGGGTAATGTGAACCTTTTGAGACATGTATGTTAGACACGACGTGAGTGCGATTGAGCACCAGAAATGAATAAAGGATAAGCGAATCCATTCAGATAGATAAATCTATTTTCTGTATGAAGAATGGTGATTACAGTGCCTCTACTCTAATATCATGATGTCCTTGATTAACGAAACTGCTTACCTAGTATCTTTCCTAGAAGTTGGAGTTTATAGCAATACTTAGGTACAAGATACTATACAATGGTTTGCCAAGCTTCATGTCATGGTGAAGAGAAGCTTATCAAGAATGCAGGTCATGTTAACTAAGCAGCTCGCATGGAAAGCGGGGTGTCTCATTACGCCACGATTATGAAATGCAGCTCGAGGACGGAATAGCTCAACAATAATGGGAGAATCCACCAGACGTAGGCCTAGAGCTGGGCTTTCTATTGCTTGAGGTACGTCAGTGGATATGCTTGCCAAATTAAAGTAGTTTTGCAGGGGATTGCTGAGCAAGCATTAAGTGAGAGTGGTGATGCGGCAACTTTTCGGGGTCTTCTACAGTATAAAGTGGTGGGTTATCGCCGTCATTGAATGGTTCGGCTTCTCTTTATGACATGTCAATTCAAGGACTTAGGATTCGAGCACCTCGAGTTTGCAACCGGAGTTTACTCTTAAGATCACAGCAACAACAGTTTACGAGATCTTTTACATCTCTCAAGACATCACCATTGAGAAAATCGACTTTTCTTCCCATTGAACCTACATATCAGATCAGAATGGTAAAGCAAATGGATGCCCTAATGACTGCCCTCCTCAGCCTGCTAACAGCACAACAGTCAAGCAACAGCGGTAAAGTGACCGACTGGGTCAAACCTGGTGATAAGTCTGGCGAGTTCAAGCGCCAAGTCAGTTCATTCCGAGACTGGATCTCTCGCGACGCCAACGCAAAGTACCCTGCTGAGAAGGGTCGCTACCACCTCTACGTCAGCTACGCATGCCCGTGGGCGAACCGCACGCTCATTGCCCGCAAGCTCAAGGGCCTCGAGGACATCATCTCGTTCTCGGTTGTCCATTGGCACCTCGGCGAAGGTGGCTGGCGCTTTGTGTCCAAGGATGAGGATGTCCCTGGTGAGAATGTCGTGCCTGACCCGATCAAGGGCCACGAGAACTTTACTCATCTGAAGGATGTGTACTTTGAGAGTGAGAAGGAATATGACGGTCGGTACACTGTGCCAGTGCTCTATGATAAGAAGACGAACCGCATTGTGAGCAACGAGAGCAGTGAGATTCTCCGCATGATGGGTACTGAGGTGAGTTTTACTCTATTGTCTTTGATCTGAAATTGGTTATTGACTGACTTTTACTAGTTCGATGATCTCTTGGATGAGAAGTACAAGGCTATTCAGTTTTACCCCGAGAACATGCAGAAGCAGATTGAGGAGACGCATGACTGGCAGTACAACCAGATCAACAATGGCGTCTACAAGTCTGGCTTTGCTACTACGAGCGAAGCCTACGAGCGCAACGTTGTAACCCTTTTCGAAGCTCTCGATCGCGCTGAGAAGCATCTATCTGAGCAGAAAGACGGTCCTTACTGGTTTGGCGACAAACTGACCGAGGTCGATATCAGACTGTGAGTCTAACAAGTCCAACCTCACCCGACAGTTATGCTAACATGTATGTCAAGCTTTGTGACAATCATCCGATTCGATCCCGTCTATGTGCAGCACTTCAAGTGCAACATCCGCGATATTCGCTCAGGATACCCTGCACTGCACCGCTGGATGCGCAACTTGTACTGGAACCACGATGCATTCAAGGATACGACGCAGTTTGAGCATATCAAGTGGCACTACACGAGGAGCCATACGCAGATCAACCCGCTCTCGATCACGCCGGTTGGACCGCTGCCGCATATCTTGCCGCTTGAGGAGGAGGTTGCTGCTGCTGCGAAGAAGAACTGAGGTTGAAGAATGGGAATTCAATACTGGGTTGTTATTATGACGGTCTATGACTTGTACCTAGGGATAGGAATTCGTTAGTCATTATCATGCTTTAAATATTTGACATTCGTGTGTATTCAAGGTTACAATAGCGATAATATCATTTATGGGAGGATATTATACTGTATCAGGTGAGGCCCAATCCATTTGCGCACAGTACCTAGGTACAGTCTCCATCACAGTCAGTGGAGTTTATCTCTCCATGGTGTTCACCTCAGGCAGTGGAGCTAATTCTCAGTGCGTACGGCCTAAACTATCCACTGTAACAGAATCAGACAGAGGCCTCAGCTCTCGTCTCCATTTCTCATTCCACAAACAACGACATCATCACAAATTTCTCCCCCAGCCCAACTCAGCAACGGTTAATGCCCATACTCGCTCGAGACCTCAGTCTACCCACAACGAATATACCAAATCATAACCATACCTTACCATTTACTCTGGGCTTGGTGTCTTATACAGCGACAGGGCTTTCTTTCTACCTCTGACTTGTTCTCTGCCAACTGGCACCACGCTAAAACGCTGGGTAGCTCCTCTTACTGGACACCATCAGCCCTCTCTCTCCTCTCGTCTCACATCTCTCTCGTCTCTCTCCCGCTTTCGGTCTCCTCTCAACCACGTCAAGCCACCGAAAACAACTCTCGATACGGGCATTGTCCCTCCCAATCCATCTTCTGCGTTACCGTTACACACTCTCACGTTCCCGCCAAACCGCCCACCTCGATTTGCAACAACAAGCAAACCATTTAATAACATATCATACCAAATCAAGCCAAACCAATACCTGCAAACCAACCAATACTACAATCTTCTCTCCCTCCCTCAAAGCCTTGATTGGGGCTTTGAGCTCGATAAAGCCCAGCTTTGGCCTGGCTCCACCTTCTGGTTCGCCTTGACCACCACAAGTGCACCACCACCTTAGGACGTCACCCTTCTCCGCCAACCTGACCTCTTTTCACGCCCTCGTCGACCTTGTCCTTCATCGTTGTCGCCTAAATCCACGTCGCAATAATTACTTCTAGGTATTCTTACCTAACTCACCATTTTGACGACGATCGCCTTCCTCCTCTTCCAACACTTGATTCTTCTGCCATCGCATCTCCGCCTTCACGCCACACCGTCACCCTTCCTCGTCGAAATCAACCCTCAATATTAAAAGCCGCCCTGCCCTCAACCACGAAGCTGCCGTCCTTTTGACAAGGCCCAATTCATTGACCCAATACTCGATTGCGTTTATACCTACCTCTCGGGACATCTTCTCTCTTCTTTCTCCCACGTCAACCCTCTATCGGATGCGCCCGTAACGCTGAATTCTTTATAATGCCTGTCCGATACACAGCTGAATTCCTGGTCTATTTGCGGGACTCACCATTATGTACAAAACCACCAAGCCTGCCTCCAGCTGAGGAGTGGATGGGGTGAGTAACATTGATCTCTTTCTACCAAAATCAGTCTCCTGACTTAGCTTTAGACCTCCACCTGAGCCAAACCGCAACCAAAACAAGGCTACCAGTGATCGCCCCCGATCCAACGATAACCCTCTTCTTGACCAAACCAACCGTCGCCCTGTTGTTGAGAGACATATTTCAAGGAACAACACGAGTCAGTCTTTCATATGCCCTGACCTGAAACTCCACCCATGTACTGACCAATGCGCACTATTCAGACCCTGAAGATCTCGTCTTTGCGCCTCCTCGAACAGCCTTTGCTTCTGCGCGAGGCAAATCATCGCTCGAACCCGACAAAACTACTAAAGAGACTGAAGCTCCTGCCCGTTTTGGTAATTTCCGAAGTCGCAATGGAGACCTTGACGCCGATCGATTTCGCGAAGGTCGCAATAGCAATGGTTTCCGTCGTCGCGATGCTGGTGAGGGTGAATCAGATGGCTGGAGCACTGTCAAGCCACGCAAGAGTTTCGGCCACGAAGGCGCTGAGCGCTTCCATGGACGCATGGGTGGCAACTTTCGAGACGACAAGCGACAGCCTCGAGAACGGGATGACCGCGAAGCTCCTCGAGATCGCCCAGCACGAAACTTTGACACTTTCACGCGGGATAGGGATGGAGACGACAGCGAGGGACGACCTCGAAACGGATTGAATAGGAACAAGTCCGAGCCTTGGTACAAGAACGAGTCCAATACGACCACCGCCCCCGTTGCCGAAACTACTACCCCCGACAAGCGCGAACGTATTGATCGCGCAAAGAGCTGGAGGGACCGCGATGCTATTGTCGATGTTGCTGATGATCGCCACAACAATCACAACAACAACCGCACGCAAGATAGACGCTGGGGACGCGACCGTGACCAGCGAGTCGAGCGTGAACCTGAATGGCTAGATGAGCCTCTCGAGGAACACCCTGAAGCTCATACACAGCAAGACTTTCAGAAATGGATGGAGGATATGAAGAAGGCCAAGGCTGGTATCCCCGCTGCTTCAAGCAAGCCTGCAACGGCTGAAGCAGCAGAAGCGATTATTGAAGCCGAGAAGCCCCCGGTACAATCCGCTCCAGCTGTTCAGGCTGGACCAGACAAGTTTTTCATGGCTTTTGGGTCGAATGCTGGTCTCGACACCTCAGGTGCCGAAGAAGCCAAGGAGCCCGTCAGCAAGCCCAAGGCGCCTGGCAAATCGTCAAGGTTCACATCCTTCTTCTCGCAGCCGCAAGAGGAGGTCCGTGGAAGAACAGAGCCTCCTACTCCTATGACCGGACCCCCTGTCAATAGCGGTATGCCTTTGCCTCTACCTTTTGTTGGTGGCCCAGCCCCGTCTGCCGGACCTGATGACGAACGACAAGCCTTCCAGCAGCTGCTTGCCAAGCTACAAAAGCAAACCATGAGTGCTACTCCTCCAGGACCTTCGCCTTTTGTTGCTCCCCAAGGCACACCTCCCAATGCTGGCAGACAGAATGCTATCACGTCTCCTGACTCGCCTTTCCAGCAGTACGGCCCTGATCGCCGAATGGATGGTCCTCTTGGTCGACCCCCACCACATCATGTTCAGGAGATTCTTGCACCTCGACCCCAGCAACAATCTGCGCGCCCTGAGCAGCTTCTTCAAGACCTCGTAGGTCAGCGCCAGCGGCCCCCCAGTCAAGGCTCTGGCCGTCCCGATGCCGCTCGTAACAATAGCAACACCGAGTTCTTGATGAATCTTATGAGGGCTCCCCCGGATGCCCAGCGTAACAACGAAATGTTGATGCGTATGGGCCCACAGCAGCAGAAGCCAGGACAGATTCCTCAAGAGCCCGACTTTCCTAGGGATGATCGTGGCCCTCAGCGCCAGATGCGACCTCAACCACCGCCTGGCTTTCCCATGGATGAGCGCTTCCACAGTCCTCCCGACGCTGATCCTCGACCCAACCAGCCTACGCAGATTCTGCAGCGTCCGCCGCCGCCTCCAGGCCTGGACCAAATGCCGCCCAGCTGGATGCCTGGTGGCCAGATGCCTCCTCCTCAGCAACGAGGTCCTATGATTCCTCCTCCCGGCCTTCCCGGTGGCCCTGGTGGCCCTGGCCCTAACCGCAACATGCCCATGCCTCACATGTTCCCTCCTAACTTCCCGCCCGGCGCGATTCCTCCTCCTCCTGAGGCCATGGGTGGTCTTCCTCCTCGAAACATGCCACCCCCACCCCCTGGTTTCTTCGGTGGCCCACCTCACGGCTTCATTCCTCCAGGTCTCGGTGGCTTCAACGGACCTCCTGGACCTGACTTCCCCGGTGGCCCTTTTGAGGGACGCGGCATGCCTCCTTCAGGCAACACTGGCCGCGGTGCTGCCTTTGGCAGACCTTAAACAATGTTCCTCACGAACACCGTGCTTCACCACACCCACTCGACTACAAAAGTCTGTACCGCTCCTGTACGAAATCATCAGCCTGTCTAAAGAAAACTTTGAAACAAAAGTCTCTGTCAACCAGAGGGCCTTTTTCTCACTACTGTACGAATATCTACCGAAACCAACACACCGCATCTTTTGACGCAAAGCTTGGAAGCAGGGCAACGCCCTGCAGCTAGTAACTGTTTTACTTGTTAATTTATTTTGGGAAGCACGGCGATGGGGGGACAAAGGGATATAGGCATGAAGGCAAATTCGGTGAATGTTAGGTAGTGAATTCAATGGCTTGGTTGATGGGCGATTTTCTCTTCTTTTTTCTTTTTACTCGGCGTGTGGTTTATGACTTATGATGATATGGCTCTGTTGGTCTTCTGATGTGACCATGAGAAACAACTATGATTGGGGTTATGAGTTTGAGAAACTTTATATACTACTACTGGTCGATGTTATGTACAGATGAACATCCTCAAAGCTAGCTACCTAGGCTGGCAAGTCCTCCAAACATGACATATAATACGCAAAAGACGGGATAGAGCAACGCCACGCTTCGTCGAGGGACTATAAAACCAAAAGTACACCAAAGCGTCCAACTACTCGACAGAAGATCATCCTCAAGTCGAGGAGCCGCCCTTCCGGCTTGCGCTAGAGCCACTCCCCTCTCCCTTTGGCATCCTTCGCAGCATCTCTTCTGATGAAGTATCCGTTCCTGCGGTATTTGACCGTCGAGCCTGTGTGCGCGGAGGAGATGCCGAAGAGAGACCTCCGTTCCAAGAACCCTACTTCTTGATTCCGAAGAGGTTTCGCTTCTTCTTCTCCTTGTGCAGCTTGCCTGATTCTTCATGGTGTTGGCTGCTGTGTTGCGCAGGGGCAGGCGGACGCGGCGCACCGTTGTTACCGTGGTTGGAGTTTATCGACATGTTGGACATGGCTGCCGTTGGAGGCGCAACGCCAGCGTTGGGCCTTTGGGGAAGACCGCCTGGTCTGCCCATGGGACCAGGGCCGGGACCAGGAGCCATGGGTTGTTGGGATGGTCGCTGCGATGGCGCTGGACGAGGAGGAGCAGGGCGCTCAAACAAGTGTCGAGGTGCGTGCCGCTTAGGTCGCTCCAAAGGCAGGTCAAGTTGGCGCTTGTCGCGGCTGAGATCGCCTACTTGACGAACGAATAGCTGAGGAGTAAGCATATGCGAAGTTACCAGAATAATATCCCGACTGCGCTCGTTGCCGACTTCATAGCATGCTCTGCTTTCGCTGTAAGTGGCGCCTCCAGCCATGAAAACGATAAGTCGCTGTCGATTCTCGGGTGGACGACGACCAGCCGCTGCCCAATTCGGGCGGCCAGCGCGGAGAGATGCTCCTTGTGCCAAGTGAAGTTCCTCATTAGGGTCCAGTGGTGGCTTCACGTAGGGGAAGTGAGTTTGATCGAGAACACCTCTTGCCAAAGCATCCACCATGTGTTTTACTCCTGGCTCGAAGCGTGTCAATCCGTATTCCTCGCTCAACTGCGTTGATTTTGGGTCCAGAGGAAATATGGGTGGTGGCGGCTGGCGCACATCTTTGAGACCGTGTGTCATGTGTCCGCCGAGCTGCTCAAAGTTCTCTACAACCTCACCATCGGATTGAGGGAGACCAGCATGCGCAAGCAGTCGCTTGATGTCCTCCCTGATAACGCCGTCTCGGTATAGGATGAACATGACGATGAGTCGTAATCGGTCTGGGAGCGATACTGCCTCGTCATCCAACAAAGGCACCACCTGTTCAAGTATGTTCTTAGGTCTCTTAAAATCCTCGTCCAGGCCAGATGCAAGAGTCTGCTCAATAGAAGAAATATCCATCAACTTGTGCTTCTGAAAAATGTTCATGCATTCTTGCGCCATGGTTAAGTGCAAAGAATACGCCTCCTTCATTTCCTGAAACTGCGGCAAGCCTGCCAACATGTCTCTAATAGTGTTCAAGTTGGTCGTGTCGGCATTCTCGTTGGTAAAGTGTGGGTTTTGCTGGAGGAACTTTTGGAAATCGCCCATAAGTTTGTCAATCGTATCCTTCATATGCCTGTGTCGATTGTCCACCCAGATCTTGTCCTTGTCTGTGAGTTCCATATCCTTCTCTTCCGCTTCCGGGGTTCCTTCGTTAATGATCGTACGGTAGGTGACTTTGTCGCCATCCTTGATCGGGAGCAGGTCGTGCGCCATGGCTTGGTAGGAGAATTCGTGTACAAGGGGTGCCATCAAATCCATCGATCGGTCTGTAATGACTAGTGTAGCTTGCGGTCGTTGTGAGGGCGGGGGGAAGCTAGTGTCCCATTGCGCATACGCATCCAGCTCTTCCTGCACGAAACGCGCCAAGTGCGAGCAAAGGACGCTTGCATCGTGAAGTGCGCCTATCGGCTTGTAGTATCGAACTTTTGGGTATTCTCCGAGTGTAATGCAGAGGCCAGCGATCTGTTTCTAATTAGCACGCATCGTCTGGCAGAGTTGCATGCTGTTTCTCCTACCTTTTGCGCTAGGCCTTTCATGTGTTGAGGAACGAGAGCATTGCATGCCGGGTGGTAGAGCATGGGAAAGCTCCAGGGATCGCGGAGGGTAACGAGTTGCGATTCTCGAGGCAGAAAGTCGACGAATAGTGTTTGGTAACCGGCGCGGAGCTGGCGAGAGCCAGGAAAGTCGTCGATCTTGCGTCGTAATGAGGGGTCGAGGAGGCCAGTCCAGACGAGGTAATAGCTACGATAGCGTCGCATCTCAAAGTCGGCGAGAAGGCACTCGACAGCGAAGGACTCGGGTGAGAGGATGTAGATTGCGTCCATCTCGGGATTCGGTTCGCGACGGTTCTCGATTCGCTCAATGGCTGGATAAGACGCTGATTAGCACCAGACAGCTAGCTGTGAGGACGTCAGGCGGTGGACTAACTGGCGATGTTATTGTTGAGGATGTCATCCTCCTTGACGACATTGTCAATAATCTTTTTGGAGTTCTCGTCGACAATCAGGCATTTCCACTATTGCGTCAAAAGATGTCAGCGGTCGACCTTGGGGGGCTTGGTTGTAGAGGGTGGAATGCAGCTTACATCGCCTTTGGTAATTTTCTTGATCTGCTCCAGGATAGCTGAGATTAGCGCATTAGCAAGAGTATCTTTTTGCAGGGTTTGGCAAAAAGCATATAGCATACCATCATGCTGTTCTTGAATGACGGACAGCCCCATGGTGTATAATGAAGGCGGGCTGCCCTGTCACGTCACGTCGTTGGGTATGAAGATGTTGCTGGAGAGCAGGGCAGGGCAGAGTAGGGCGGGTATAGGAAGATTTAGTGGTTAAGGAAAGTGAAGTCTGAATGTTGAAGCGATATAGAGAAGCGCAAGGGTATCAAAAGCAAAGGAAGTATGCTATCAACATGGAAGTTGTCTATTGAGTGAGTGAGTTAGTGAGTGAGTGATTGAGTGAAAGTATCGAAGTTTGGGCCCCAAAGTCAGGAGTTCCATTTGGCGGGGTTTCATCCAAAATCAAGCCCCCGAATGCATGAACGAGGTGGATCCTTGGGCATGACCTTTAGCGCTTGACAGTTGGTTGGCCCATGATGGCCGCTGTAAGGTCCCTTGTAAAATAGGTACAATGGAGCGTCCTAGGCACTCGTTGGAGCGGTGTATCAGCCTCAACCTAAGCCACTATGCATGCATCAATGAGGTCATCGCCAGTGTTTAAGTTCCATATCTTTTGGACTTCACTTTTAGGACTTTGTCGCTTATTAGGTTGTAAAGCAGTGTATCTCTTGAAAAGACTATCGCTACCAATATAGGCAGTACATCTATCACCACCAAAGATAAACTCCTGATTTAGTCTGAGACTCTAAATAGGCCTCGGCGTTCAATCTCAACCTACAGTCAGAATGCTCTCAAAATCGAGTCTTCGAAACACCCTGAATCTTTCCTGAACTATCATAAACTCATAAAAGGCTGCCAGGCGTTGTTCTTGAAGGAGCCATGGTCTTCCATCTGATGAAGTCCTAGGTGCGAGTCCTAGGGTAGATGCCTTGAAAGGCTTCGTGGCCACACAAGGCTCTTTGTAGGTTGAATACCCGATGGTGTGTTCAAGGGCTTCGAGGTAGTTGTCGCATGTCTTTGTTCTCGTGATCTCGTTTCATCATCCGTCGTTGCCGTTTCCTTTCAGATAACTTTCCACATCGACTCTCCCGTATATTTCACCCTGTAGTCGCTCATGTCGCTGCCGTTCCTTGGTTGCCAGTTGCTTGAGTTCCTTTCGATTCAACTGTTTCGGTTTGTCTTCTTTCTTCTTCTCTTTTATTTCCTTTGGGATTGTTGCTCCAACTCCGAGAGTATCTTCCTTTGCCACCACCTTGATAGGATACCGCATGCCCTCGCCCTCTCTGCCTAGACCCTGCCTGGCATCAGGATCCCAGCCTTGAGACTTGAGAGCTCGTAGACCCATGCGAGAGCGATCGAGTGCTGATGGTGGATGTGAATGCGCGAGTGAGACTTGGTGAGCAAAAGACGCTTCGTGAGGTTGTGAAGTGGAAGCAATGGGGAGCTTGCAGTCTGGACATGTTTGTGTTGTCTCGTCGGTGGGCTCTGCTGTTGTGGATTCTCCCTCCTTGTTCTCCGACGTAGGTTTTAGAACAATGCTAGCATATAAATCACCGATGGATGTGTCTGTTGATTTGGCTGGAGTTATCGTGGTGGTTGTGCCAGCGTCTGGATCTTGGGCGGGAACGAATTCAACCCGCGTCCGCTTTAATCCTGCACCAAAAGCACGTTTGTAATGCAAGGGTACATCTTCTTCACCTTGGCTCTCATCAGAGGCATCTTCCCTATAGCGCCGCATTGTAGAGAGGGTTTGTAGAGTTTAAAGTTGAGATGATGGTTTGTAGAGGGCAAGTAGGACTGTAGGTTGCCTAACTGGATTGGTTTTCGTACCTGAGGTTTCAATATCCGCCCGAGTCACTTTGTTTGAATCATCAACTTAATTGAAGCAACAACATCTCCCGTAATTCTTTAGCCTCACCAACCCATCTTTCTGACATCTAATTATGTTCAAAAACAACAGAAATTTTTCTTCTTAACAACGAATTATGATTACATACTAATTAACGGCAAAGTCGGCATTTCAGTTGATACACTGCAGAGTCGGCCGACTGTTGCCATCACTCTACCTTTTTCCAAATAGTTATGAGATTCTCGTATCAAAAAGTTGCATGCATTCTTGGTAAGGCAATCCACACATTTGTAAGCCAGAAGACTTATGCATGGTGCCGAAAACCCGAAAGATGTGTGATATTCGGTGAACCCGACCAAGGGTCATATGTTGCTTATCTGCATCTCTCAAGACCAGAACAGGAAAGATATTGTTCTTCAGACTCATTGCATCGAACGTTACCCTTGGAAGAATGTCAGTAAGCTGCAGATACTATCGCATTTTCCGCGCAACATGTTGTGATCGTGCAGCGTCATTGGGCTTGTCTTTGAGTATAAGTATCCTTGGCTTTCCGCCTCAACGAGCACTTTTACCTCAGCAGCTCCCCTTCGACAGTTTAAAAACCTACTACCTCATGATAATTTCCATCGTATATTATTCAAGTAAGAGTCGCTGAGGTACTATGGCGGCAATCCAAGAAGCCGGCCATCCCAAGGTCATCATCAACACTGGAGCCAAGAATGTCCCCTTCTACACCCCGATACAAGATCCTCCCGCAGGAACACCATGGGACGTTCAACCGGAGGGTAGTCTATTCTCTCCCCTCAAACTACGCAACTTGACTCTACACAATCGTATCATTGTGTCTTCGATGTGCCAGTACGTAAACCTCATCACCTCAGTGAACACCTTCTAACTGGATTCTAGATACTCTGCCAAAGACGGCTACTTAACACCCTGGCATAAACAACATCTCGGAAGCTTCGCAGCGCGGGGCCCAGGTCTTATCATGACAGAAGTCCACGCTGTTTCGCCAGAAGGGCGAATCACCCCCGAAGACGCTGGCATTTGGGAAGATGGGCAAATCGAGCCCCTGAAAGAGATCGTCGACTTTGTGCATAGCCAGAACAGCAAGATTGCAATCCAGATGGGCCATGCAGGTAGAAAGGCGAGTACGGTTACGCCCTGGCTTGATCGTAAAGCCACTGCTGTCAAAGAGGTAATGTGTCTATGGTCCTTCGGGAATCATGATCAATGACACTGACCCGAGTAGGCCAACGGCTGGCCCGACAAAGTTGTCGCACCGAGTGCACTACTATATAGTCCAGAGTCTCTGGTTCCAAGGGAAATGACTAAAGAAGACATTGAAAAGTTCAAACAAGACTGGATCGCCGCCGTTAAACGAGCACTGAGAGCTGGCTTCGACGTAAGTTATCAAACTGGTGCCCTTCTACCTAATGGAGATGTTAACCTTCTCAGGCCATCGAAGTCCACTCAGCACACGGTTACCTCCTCAACGAATTCCTCTCCCCAGCCTCGAACCAACGAACCGATGAGTATGGCGGATCATTTGAGAATCGTACTCGGCTACTCGTCGAAATTATCCAACTCACTCGTAGCATCGTCCCTGCCGATTTCCCCCTTTTCGTTCGCATGCCTGGAACAGATTATCTAGACTTTGACAAGTCTTTGCCACAGTGGTATATCCAAGAGGCTGCAAAACTCGGCGCCGTTCTGGCAAGTAACGGTGTGGATTTGCTTGACGTTTCTGGTGGTGGCTTGGATAGTCGTCAAAAGATCACGTCTGAACCTGGGTACCAAGTTCCATATGCTGCCGCCGTGAAGAAGGCTGTTGAAGGTACGGGGGTTGCTGTGACTTCTGTGGGTATGATTACTTCTGGAAAGCAGGCCCAGGGCTATCTGAGCGATGGTTCTGTAGACGCTGTCTTGGTTGGACGCGGATTCCTTAAAGACCCTAATTTGGTTTGGCACTGGGCGGATGAATTGGATATTGATATCCATGTTGCAGCTCAATGTAAGTTTTCACTCTTCTGATTTGAAAAAGGTATGCTGACCATGTTTCTAGATGGATGGGGGTTTGGAATGACTCGTACACACCGGCACAAAAAGCATTGAACTGGGTGTACACACTTGGGGCTTCCCTCATTGCTACACCTACAGAGACATCCTGCGGGATACAATAGAATAGACACAGAGGCAAAGAAAACAGATGGCGTACATTTCGTTAGACAAGATGTTTCCCAAGCCAGGTGATGCCATCGAATCAGACCCGCTAGCCCTGAATGCTCCAACAATAATCTCAAGATGTTCCTATGCTTCGTAACTCATGATATATCCAGGCTCTAATCAACCTCATGCAACCGCTCGACGCCTTGCCCGCACTTTTTGCTGTGCTCTAGCTCTCTGCAACTGTTCCTCGTCCATGCTCTGCCGCCAAGTACAGTCGGAAGCAAATTCGCATGTTCCACACTTGAAAGCCTCTTCTATATCAACACCTTTTGCATTGCGTTTGCCCTTCCACCATTCCATGTAATTAGCAAGGTAGGTGTCCAAGGCTTGCCGGGAAACAGGAAAATCATGAATATCGATTTCTTGACCATCGCTGCGATGGACATATTGGACCCGAAGCATGTGTCCAAGGGAGTGTTCGCCATGCGGGAAAGTGAGTTCTATCTCTTGTTGAACAAGCGGGACGAGTTCGCGTAGAGTTCGATACTGCAGTAAATCGGGGCCGGCTGAAGACGAGCTCTGGTAGCTGGAAGAAGGCGGTTCTTGGGTGTATTCAGTTTCCGTCTCTGAAGCATCCACGAAAATCTCGTCATGTAGACTTCCAACCTGTGCGATGAAAGTGTCTGAGAAGGTGTCGTCCGGATCGAGACCGTATCGTCGAAAGACTTTTAGAAAGTCCAGTTTGCCCGCAGCCATTTCAGATAAGAATTGGTGATAAAGAAGGAGCTGAATCTTTGCAGGTCGCATGTGGGCGCTTGATACAGGAGCATAAGACCCTCGGGTCTTGACATCCGCAAGATAGATCTTGGGCCCTGAGTGATTCGCACGCTCTGTCTTTTTCGGAGGAAAGTAATCGGTCAATGAGGATTGCCGGCTGTTCTTTTCAGACTCTTGGCTAGAGAGCTCTGCTTCGAATTCAGGATTAGGATTCTCGTAGCTCACGCTATCGATAATACCATTGACAAGATTCTCGTCAACCATGCCCCATACTTCAAGTTCTCGAGTGAGTCCAGTGTCACGCAAGGTTCTTAGCCCTTGCACCAGATTCCACAACTTGAGTCCAAAAGCGTCCTCTTTGGTCATGATGTCGATCTTTACTGTAGTGTGGACTTCATCCTCGAGTTTCCGATGAACTTTGGAACCTTGCTTCATGGCTGCTGTCCTGGTTCTCCGTCCTCCAGGTAACCGAGTGAGAGTATACCAGTACTGCAACTCGCACCACGCGCCAGAAGTGAGATCACTCACGGTCAGGGGCTTCTTAGGATAAGATCTGAATCGTTGTAAGGGTGAGCGACCGTCATCATATGGGTCGCCGTTGACTTCAGGTGTCTGTGTTGAAGCAGCGACTGATGCTGCCCTAGCAGCCGACTTGGGGGTCATTTGGGACAGAGCTTTGCTCACTAGTCGCTTGGGTCAGTTAGTGCGACGAAGCTCCAAGAGGGGACCATCACATACAATCCGGGTAGAATATGTCCCCTTCTGCCATGGCCGATACTGGAGGCGGCGTTGGCAAGCCAGATGATGTTTGGCGGCCAAGGGTTGCTGTCTGGATGCCTTCCAAACCAGAACCTGGGGTGTTCCTAGCCTCAAAAGGGGCATTGAATCCAAGTAAATTATCTGTTCTTTCTGGAATTGCGTCTATCGCTGATATTGTCGCGTTATGTTGAGGAGCAGTGATGTCGTTTCCAGAAGCCAACTGGAAGAGCAACTCTTCCTCCTCGACGGAGAAGTCGTAGCCAAACTCATTATCGCTATCTAATGTCATGGCAGCGGCGTTCATCGAGGCGATGAATCATTATTTTCCCAAGAAAATGCGGCGGCGAAATAGTATCCCAACTAGGTAACCTGGAGTTTGAATGACGAAGACAATGGAAGCTTTGGCGTCTTTGACTAGGATACCAGGCGCGAGAGAGCCGCCAGATCACGTGAAATCCTAAACTAGGCAACTACACCCCCTAGAGGTACCGGTAAATGTCTATTTCCGCACTTTGGCCTGAATATTCCGCTGTTAAAGAATATACCTAGGTTTTGCAGGCTATGTAATTACACAGAAGGTGGGTAGAGACACATGTGGCGAATCTCTTTGACACCTTATATCATTTATACTAGTATTGACATTTACTACCTCTTCCTTTTGGATGACTGGCATAAACCTTGTTTGGGCCCCACCTTGACCTACCTATTGTTGCTCAGGTAGTACTATATATTATGTTACAGTATTGCAAGCACCTTCGGGCTGGTGGCATTCTTGGAGGAGCATATACATGAGAACGAACACCTTCTTTTTCTTTTTTTCTTTTCTCTCTCATCCTCCTTTTTAATAGGACTAATATAATGTACAGAGGTAAGGCCAAAAAGTTTTATCCTCGCGTTTAAGGCAGGGGTAATAGCAAGCCAATCAGAGAGAGACAGAGTACTTCGGTATCTACTATGCAGAGAGGCATCCAATCCCTTCAACCTTCCTTTATCACGCCTGCAGTAGGTAACGTTAGTTAGCAAGGTCTTAGAAGATTATACTTGGTATAGAAATAAGATGGATCACCTAGGTACTCATGCAGGTAGGTATCCCTCCGCAAATACCCCCGCACGAATTCAAGTTGAATCGATTCTAATCTACCCTTAGAGCTGCAACATGTGCTATCAGCTTGTTGAACTATATTCTGCCTGTCGATGTGCCTACTATACACACGCCGTTGATCGTTGCGCTGCTTACGGGAAAAACGGCCACGGCATCAAACAACGAACAATACTCGTGGGACACTCTTGCAGAACACACATCATCGACGTGCCACAATCTGATGCCCAATCTGGTGCCCAATCTGGTGCTTCGGACTCTGCCTCGGCCTATGTTGAATGGCAGTCTGTAAGCTTCGTCACTAGCTTGGCCCAATACCTTTGGGACATGACTTGACTTTGTTCTACCGTATCGATTCTATATTCGCCATGTCCTCCGCGACTCCATTTGATATCTGGAATAGTAGGGGTATACAAATTTCCAGCGATATATATGGACCCTTGACAGTCGCTAACGCTATTGCTTCTGACTCAATCAAGTTTATCAGTCCGTTCCCATACAAAAAACCGATATCCGCCTCCTCAAACTACTCCCTGCTCCATCCTCGACAGATGCTATCAAGGTCGTCTTGTTTAAACAAGACCAGAAGCTTTCTTCTGCCGATTACGATGCCTTGTCCTACAGATGGGGCGATGCCAATGACCGATATTGTATCCTAGTCAACAACCAAGACTTTTGGGTAACAAGGTCATTGCATTCTGCGTTGAAACAATTTCGTACACAAGACAGCGAGACAATTCTGTGGGCAGATGGCATTTGTATAAACCAGGACGATATCCCAGAAAGAAACCATCAGGTTTCTATCATGAAAGACATATACTCTGCTGCTTTCTGCGTCAGAGTCTACGTAGGAGAAGTAGCATCCGGCACTGAACTGGCCATGCGACTGATACGAGATTGCAATCTCATGCCAGACCCAGAACAAGTTAGAGATCGCGTCTTGGTCGACAAAGAGGGCTCGCTCGCTTTGACCAAACTTTTGATGAGGCCATATTGGCAACGCATGTGGATTTTCCAGGAAATCGTCTTGGGTCACAGAGTCATGATTCAGTGCGGCTCGTTCGAAGCCCCTTGGCGCGGACTTCGCAAACTTGATAAAGCATCTGGTAATGGTAGGCTCTGGTTCCAGAACCAAGTTCGACAAGGATGGGTTTTTGATCTTCGGAAAGCCTTATTCAAGATATCTCAATTCTTTATTGAGCCTGCTCAAGCGCGCTGGCCAGCCAATGTCCTTCTACCAACAAGGACCCTTCAAGCCACAGACCCGCGGGACAAGCTCTTTGCTCTTCTTGGAGTTTCAGATTTTGGACTAACTCTTTTTGCTGACTATTCCAAGCCAGTTCGCGATGTCTATGTCGGCTTTGCTAGCAGATACATGATGCAGAAAAACGAACTCACTCTTCTCCTAGCAGCCGGCCTCTGCCAGATGCAGAACGGACCTGATATTGATTTGCCATCTTGGACGCCAGACTTTCGAGGAATCAAGGGAGTCGACCTCCGCTCTTTGGCTGCTAGCTACTTGAACTCTTTTCAAGCTGCGGGGACTCGGGATGCCTCATTTTTCTTTAATGTTGATGGGAACCTGCAATCTAGATCTATCATCATTGATGAGATTGAGATAGCAACTCCTCTAGAAAAGAGTGAGAACTGCCGAGCTTCTTTGCTCAGAGGCCTCAAAGAAGGAGTTGCAGGCAGCCCGAGACACGGCTTATACAAACATTACTTTGAAACACTCATATTCTACGATCGCCAATTCGAAGTCACGGAGAACGACGATCAAGCCATCCAGAGTATAAAATATGAACGATTGAAACGACTAGCGCTAGGCTTTGCCCATGAACTGGTTACTCTTTTGTCTCCTTCTGTTGGTTCCCTCAAGCTTCTACCTGATGTTCAAGCATTTCTGGCTTCTTTCACTGCAGTTGGGCTACCTTACCTTTGCGATGAGTATGATACTCTGCTTGAAGAACGCGAAATCCTGCGGTGGTATCAACAAGAGTACCTGGTTAGGAGCGCAGAGACCTTTGGAGAGGCGTGCCAGACTCAAGTATTTCTCACTAAGAAAGGCTACGTCGGGAAAGGACCAGGGATCCTTCAACAAGGCGATGCCGTGGCGGTTCTCTACGGTTGCAAGCTTCCACTTGTTCTTCGCAAAACTGGCACCACATTTCGCTTGGTTGGACCATCTTATCTAGGTGGTGCAATGAATGGCGAGATTATAGCGGAACTTGAGAATGACTCTGGTCAGTTTTCAGAAGTTGATGTTCAATTGTCCTAGATTGGCAAAGCATTTGCCAATGTGTTTATGCCGAATTATCTACATGCAACTATTCGGGTTCTGAGTTTATCGACTTACCAATCTTCCTTGACCGATATACATATTTCATTTTCATAGTATAACGTTAGAATTCTACATATTTTCAATGTCATATAAACTTACATTATTTAATTCTCTGGAATTTGTTTTTGAGGTTCTTGCCGTGCCGAACACGTTATGCTTGATCCGAATGTCTCTGTTGCAAGCAGATGGACGCTCCGGATCCGGCACCTCATCCCCTGAAAGCTAAAAAATAGATATTTGGCTGCCTCACTTCCAAAGTTATCTGATATTATTCAACCCCAATAATTGGTATTTTCTGTAGCTGAAAGTCGTACAACTAGCGTCTCTCTCAACCTTGCTCAGCCCTCTTTGAACTAGGTCTGCACTGCCCATCCGTGGCTTGAAGGCTGCCTGCGACCACCCTGGCTTGTCCTAAGACACTATTGCTTCTAGGCTCCCAAGTCCTGGGCTCGTAACAAGGCAGCAGCTGAATACAAAGCTCTCGCATATTCCCGCGAAACTTTAAGGCTGCATCAGCTTTTATCAAGTCACCTTCGGCATCCAATTCCCGCTCCGTTCCGTAATGTCCAACGTCCTCCGA
This sequence comes from Fusarium buharicum, assembly GCA_014822075.1. Lineage (NCBI taxonomy): Eukaryota > Fungi > Ascomycota > Sordariomycetes > Hypocreales > Nectriaceae > Fusarium > Fusarium buharicum. Next base: position 118,037 of record JAATHB010000064.1, read on the forward strand.
AGCTGTCGCCCCACATCCGGGCCCATTACCGGAAAACACGCCGGGGCTCCTCAACACACATTAATGTCACTACCAACAGAGATACATCTTGCAATCTCTCGCTTTCTTATCTATCCAGATGCCCTCTCTTTGAAGCACACAAACGCCCACTTCTATAGTCTCGTCGACACAGGCATCAACCTCAAGGTTGAATGGCTGGTGGAACGGAGGAGTCTTCATCTCGAATGTCCCAACGACAGACGTTGCGATCTTGGTAGTGATCTTCGCTTCTGTCGTGGAAGTGTACCGTGAGTCATTAATCTCAGCCTAAATTAAAGGCCTTCATTATATAACTAACTAATGCAGATTGCTCATGCGGCGGAGACGAGAACATATTGAATGCGAATCTCGTCCAGGTCTCGGGTGTCTTGTATATGGAACCAAAACATGCTCTCATCGCTCAGCCCTGAGTAGACGTTTACCGCGATGGCTACAAGTAAAACTGACGATTGAAGTCTGGTGGATTCTGCTTGCTCTTGTACCAATCGTGTCTTCCTGGGTATGGCTGGCCGAGTTGCTCTGAATGGTGCTTTAGGTAATTGCTTTCTAATGCTGTTATTTGAGCGATATGTTCGAATGCATGCTTGGACGTCATTCATCGCCGACAGAAATAATACTGTAATGTTAATATCGTACGATAGGGGAGACTATAGCCTTTGATTTTGAAGGGACAATAGAGGTGGGAGGACTGGACTTGTATAACAACTAGAAACTATTCTATTGGGCTTTCGATACGTCTTTTGGGAGATTTTAGACACATATCGATCTGTGTTCTGTTAATGGATTTGGCTACAAACAAACACCCCGAGATCATCACTAATTGGTCGAAGCGGTTCATTGTTACAGTACTGTTCAGCTCTTTAGTCGTGGGGCAACGAATATCATGGAATATCTGCCTAAATATCTGTATATAAAACAACCAAGAGACTGAGACGCAGTCTCTTGATTGATGAGTCGCAATAATAGAGAATGCCTCTATATGAGTGACGTAGAAGGATACTGATGGTTGATAGGCGTCAATGGAGACGTCTCTTGATACTAGTCGAAATTGAAGGATGCAGTAGCGACAGAAATGCAGCATTCTGCTAGGCAAGGCATGAACGAAATGATAAACAGGACCCTCTCACCATAGAACTTCAAGTGGGATCTGGAAGAGAGTTGGTAGAAGCTAGGCCGTGGACAATTGCTGGAAACTCAACAGTCTTGCTTAAATCTTTGACCATCGCAGAAGAACCGCAGCGATGATAACAGGCAAAACGCTCACCAACTCTCCAAGTCCTGCATACTCAGGTGGAATCCTCGCGTTGACAAATGCGCCAGCAGCGAGAAGCACAGCGAAAGTGTTGTACACAAAACTCCAGCAAAAGTTGAACTTGATACGGTTGACAGACTTTCGACTGGCGTCTATCATGGTGAGAACACCGGCCAGGACAGGACGCATGAGGACCACATCTGCAGCAGACTGCGCAACATCGGTACCTTCATTCATATGGACACCAATAGTGGCCTGGGCGAGAGCGACAGCGTCGTTAGTGCCATCGCCGCAGAACACAACGACTGGCTTCTTACTATCGGTCGCGGTGCCGAGAAGATCTTGGATGTAGTCCTTCTTACCCGCAGGTGAAGTTCGGGAGCGAACGTTTTCTCTTGGGATCTTCAACTTGGTAACCAGGTTCTGAACAGTCTCATCATCGTCGCCAGAGACCACGTGAACCGAAATTCCTCGCATTTGCAACTTCTCAATAGTTTCAGCAGCGTCTTTTCTGGGCTCATCTTGAAGACCGTAGACAGACTTTAGCTGACCGTCAATTGTGAAAACAAAAACGGTATAGCCTTGAGCAAGCATTAACTGGACGATAAAATGATTCGACAGATTCAACCAGCGAGAATTTCCAGCTTGAAGTTTCTGGCCCTTCACAGTCGCTTCGACACCCTTGCCAGTCAAGCTCTTGGGCTCAGTCACAATTGACGATTCAATGCCATTGTCTTTGAGGTGATTTGCGACAGCCATCGAGACTGGATGACGACTGTTCTCGATGAGACCCAAGAGGAGAGGAAGAGAACACTCATCAATGCATTCATTCGCAACAACAGAAAGCTTCCCTTGAGTCAAGGTTCCGGTCTTATCAAAGACGACATGAGACGTCTTGTGTGCGACTTCAATAGCATCGGCAGATTTAAAAATGATACCTCTCTCGGCCGCGACTCCGCTGGCAATGACAATAACCATAGGTACTGCCAGTCCGATAGCGCAAGGACAAGACACGATGAGAACGGCGATGGCGTAGGTGATTGCCTGAATAGTAGCCTCAGAGCCCCCATGACCACGAACTGTTATACCAACAGCAACCCAAATCACAAATGTGATAATGGTTAAGGCGACGACAACCGGAACAAAATAGGAGGCCACCTTGTCTGCTAGGTCTTGCAGCTTGGGCTTGGATAACTTGGCCTCATCCACCATGGCGGCGATCGCATTGATGGTGTTGTCACCTGGCAAACGGTTCAACCGAACAGTCATGACCCCAGAGCCATTGATAGATCCCGCAATCACACCAGATTTGGGGTATTTCTCAACAGGCCGAGACTCGCCTGTAAGCATCGATTCATCAACCTCGGAGGAGCCAGTTATGACTGTTCCATCAGTTGGGATCCTGGTATCCGGAAGTACTTTAAATACATCGCCGTATTGAAGAAGTCTGGCGTCGATCTCGCACTCCGTGCCACTCTTTTCATCGACAAGAATTGCAGTTGGGGCCTGCAGAGAACGAATAGAGATGGACTCGACGGCCTTCTGGCGAGCGAGGGCTGCAACCCAACGACCAACCATGATCAGAGTCACGAGGAGAGTAGATGTCTCAAAGAATTGTCCAGTTGAGAGGGGCTTCTTAGCGATTAGATACCCAAACGAGACTACCGAAAAGATGTAGGCTGCACTGGTACTCAGAACAATCAACAAATCCATTTCGATAACCCTGGAGAAAACGAGGGCTTTGATGGCCTTTGGATAAAAGGGTCCTGCAACGACAACCTGAACAATGGTAGCCAAGGCCAGAGAAGCTGAGGAGTAGGCAACTTCCCTCTCAGGAATTGGAGCCCATGCCATGACCAAGACGGGGATTGTAAGGACAGCGGATAACAGTGTCGTGTAGCCAACATGACGAACATGTTTGCTACCAGCCTGGAGTGATGAATCGCCACGGGGAGGAGCGAGTTTGATAGGAGGGTTCCAGCTCCTCCCAGTGAGATCACGAGCTCCCACGATCTTGGGGTCGAAGGAAACCCGTACGGTATCCTTGTCCACGAGGGTCATATCGAGGACGCCCTCAGGCCATGCCTGGTCAACAAACTGGGAAGGACTTCCATTCACAATAAAGTCCAGGCTAGAGCCTTGACTCTGAATTCTCTCACATTTGAACTCAGTGGTTCGTTCGAGGTGCTTGATAACTTCATGGACTGAGCCCAGGTGAAGATCAATGTTGAACTCAGCACGTGAGAGTACAAGGCTGGTTTTCAGGTCTCTGACAGCTGGAACTGTAGCGAGAGTTCTGTTGAGCTTGGTCTCACAGCCAGTGCATGTCATACCTGAGATGCTGAGAATGACATGTTCTTTGCCTGTTGTCTGGTTCTCTATATCTGCTGGGCCTTGAATCGAAGCCTTTTCAATTTCCAAAAGTGTATCAGGCGCAGCAGAGGTGCAACAAGCATCAGCGCAAGAGCTAAAACGCTGAGGCTTCTCGCAGCAAGACCCAGCACAACTGTCTTCTAAGACCTTGACAGCAACATTCTCGGCTGGTTTACAACAAGAACTGGCACAGGTAGCCTTGGGTAGTTCCTTGGATACTGCAGTAATTTCTGGTTCGCAACAGGACTTTGCACAGCCACCAGTTGAAGGCTTCATCATAGGCTCAGCATTCGAGCAAGATGAGTCAGTGGACTTGCTCTTCACCACAGGAGTTAATTTGAGCTCATTCTTTGAGCAGAAAGTTCCAGAACAGCCTTCATTGACGGCAGGCTGCTTGGGAATTTCGCCGTCGTTGTGGCTGGTGGTTGTAGCCCTATCATCGACCAACGTTGCTTTGGGGGGAGTCTTCTGGGAGCAACAGGCATCAAGGCATCCGCTCTTATTGTTGAATTCATTGGGAGGCTTTTCAACGTCCAATCCAGATCCAGAGCGTTGGTCATCGGTTACTTCCTTTGAGCAGCAAGGCTTAATGCAGTCTTTCTTCACGACGGCTCCTTTGTCCGGCTTGATAGGCACACAGCACGACTTCTTACAGTTTTCCTTGATGGAAGGCGTTTTCACTGACTTGATACTATCAGCGGAACCCTTTCGGAGGCGAATGCGGTTCTGTGCAGCTTGATCCTTGGTTACCGAGCTAGTACTGCGGCAAGAATCCATCGACGTGCGTAAGAGGGAACGGGAAGAGGACTTCTTGCTCGCAACAGCCGAGCGCTCCCGAGTCTCACAGCAGGATTCTTGGCCCAGGGCAATGAGAGCGCGACAGATGCATCCGAGCGCCTGGAGAGTTGCACCATAGCGGTCGAGAGCAGAGACGCTATGCTTGCTGCATGCTTTGCCATCAGCTGCGCCGGTGCAGCCGGACCCAGAGCCGGAGCTGTCACGGCCAGTTGCGTCTATGGATATGGCATTAGCAAACGTAGATGTTTCAGTGACGGATACTCACACTCTTTGCACTCGCGAATAGCCAGGCGGTCAATGCAAGCTGCGTTACAGCAAGGGGTGATTTTGCCGCGACAGCAATCCGGTGCATCGTCTTCTTCCTCCTTGGTCTTCTCGCAGCTACCAGACACACAGCAATCATCCGTTTGCTGCTTGTTTGCATCTTCAGCTTCACCGTCTTCATCGTAACAGGAATCCTTGCAGCTGCCGATATCGCTTGAGGGAGAAGGATCTGGCACGGCTACGGCCTCCGGAGCTTGAGCCGGAGGGCCACAGCAGTCGCATCCCATGGTTAAGTCAAATACCAAGTGTTGTGTTCTAATTTGCTGGTCTATGTTGTTTGCTGTGTAGATGGAAAGTCACATATCTTGGGCTGAACATCACATCCCTGCTATAGAGCGCCACGTGAATGGCTTATCCCATAATCAACCAACCAAAGGACACTATTTTCTTCAAACACCCCAAACATAAATCTAAATAGATCAAGGAATGAGAAGACTGAGGACTTTGTTTTGTTCGTTTGTGCCGAGATCCTTGGAGATTAACCAACTGAATAACGATAACCCGAGTCTAACTCATGATAAACCCGAGTCTACAGTAGCTGTACCAAAATACAACATCACAAGATCATACATGATACTCTATAGCAAATACGTAACTGATTGAAATATTCATCTCTTGCTCTTAATCGGGTGTCTTCTTGTATATACTGTGTTTGAAGCAAATCAACTAGGTAGTCAGTGATGGTTGCGGATACAAAAACTAGTTCTGATTCTGCCAATCCAACAAGGATGTCATTTCTACACCGTTTGTCCCTCGAAACACATAACAGCACAGTATTATGGCCATTAACGAGGGAAGAAAGGGATGAGATGCAGTGGCGCCTCTTGGCTGATGGTTACCCGTCGGTGTTTGGCACAGGGGAAAGCAATGAGATAGACAAGTGCTTAGAGACGGTAGCTGTACCGACCCGGTGGTCGAAGGCATATGAGTTACAGTATCCAAGCTCAAATACCACTTAATGTTTTCTGACAAGGTGGATTCATACAACACATTCACTGACGCAGTAGTTTGGTACATATAGAACTCAAGAACCAACTTCCTAATCCAACACTTCACAACTCTGCACTATCTGACAGCTACTTGCTCAAGAACCATTCGCCTTGCAGAAGCACAAATATCAACTCATCAGTACGACAAGTCTCAGCAGAGATGGCAACCACGCTCCAGATCGGCAGAAGCCACCTCCCTTTGCTCGACAACTTCCTGTCCGTCCTCCAGGAACACATGGAGGAGCTCTTGGTTCGCCTGTCCCAATTTCTTGAAATCAAGAAACATCTACCTACGACCCTGACTGAACGTCACGAAAACCTAGGCCTCCTCACGAAACAGTGCAGCTTCGAGCTCAGCTGGACCATCGAAACCTACAGCATGTACAAGGAATTTCGAGACATGGTTGAGCCACTTCCAGTTCATCCGAATGCTCTGAGTCTTCCTGGTTCTTTGGGTCTTGATTAAAACGGAGTGAAGATATCCCTAATCAACAACAATGAATGTCTTCGGTGCTAGGGAGAAGGAAGCCAAGGGCACATGTTGAAGGTGGAGGAATTATGGATGGGGATTATGGACACTCTACGCCTCATACAGCTCCACGAAATTTAATTTATCACGTTTCTTTGTATTGTTTACTCTTACCTTTCACTGTGTGTAAGGCCAAAATAATGTGCCACATTAACCCATCTTGATGTTTAGGCCTACTACGGGCTATGGTAACCTTACTCAAGCCAAACAAAACATACAAACTGGAAGCCTGCATCGTTTCCCTGCTTTATTCCCTGTAATGACGCTATACTCTTGCCCGTCTCTGTGATAATAGATGCTCAGGAGTGTCCAAACGAATATTAACATAATATTTCTGTCGTCACGCTGCATGTCTACGGTTTCAAGGCTGCATATAACCGCCTCAAACGAGACTTGCAACTCACAAACACTCTCTGCCCTTGGGAACATGAAGAAGCCCCTTTCCGTCGTGGATTAACGTTAGAAGTGCTTGAGCTAGCAAAATTCCTCTCTATTAAGCCGCCTTTCTCAGGAGTGTGTTCAAGTTGATATAAAGAGCAACCAGTCGCCCAGCATTGAAATCGCTTTTCTCTCCACCTTCCATCTTGTATCCAATTCTCTTTTTTGAACACGAGCAAAACAAACCCAGACACTCATAAAGCATCATAGTCTATCTCAAAATCATGCGCTTGAAAGCAAAAACCACAGAATGGGAAGACGCTTTTGTGCACCGCAAAGTCCCAACCAACTCGACCCCTAAGAATGCTGATATCTGGATACCCAACCTCAAAGAATCGATCCAACTTGCTCGCAGCTCTTTGGCAGATTCTGTCGAATGCGCCAAGAAAGATCCCGACAGCGCGAGGCGTGAGCTCGCGATCCATGACTTCACAAAGCTTTCCGAGGAATTTGAAAAGACCATGAGTTTCGCATTAAAGATTGTTCAAGATTCAAGAGATACCTCTTTAGAGAGAGAAATTCTTACACGCGCCAAAATCGACATTTTGGGAGAAGGGATCGACTGGGGCACTGGTGTCGACCTCGAGACTGCTGAGAAGACCGATGATGGGGGCGACACGATCGATCATGGAAGTGACAAGAATGGTGGTGACAACGGTATGGTAATCAAGGAAGAGTAAGAGAAGCCAGAGTACAATGGGAGAGCCTAAGAATGTTATCAGCACAGGCATATATAGGGCTGGGCGAGGAGGGACATTCTTTTCTGGAGGGGGTTATCCCCTATTTACTGTATTCGACGCGTCATTTTACTATCGCTAGGTCAATAGAAACCTTGTATCAACTGGCCTAGAAGCCTCAAGTCTTGTGAGATCAATAAAAAGTCCCGCTTGGGAGACAAGATTCGCATCGACGGGCAATAATTACCTCTTTCATAGCGACAGTGTCTGACACACTAGGGTATCAAAGATATGATCCTATCACTACTGCAAACAATGGCAATCAGGGCCTCAATAACGCCCAGTCGTAAGTCTTTCAGCCTAAATAAGTTGGTCCAGCGCAATGTAATTTCTTATTGGGGTTTCTTGTGTAAAGGCTGTTCAGTAAGAACAGCATTGAACCATAACTACGCAAAGATGAAAAGCGAAGACAGGACTGAATAGGAAGACGTTGAGAGTATATTCTCAACGCACTGTCCATACTAATCAGACAGAAAAAAGAACAAGCTCTCAAGCTCATGTTTTACTTGTGATTTGAATGTACAAGTAGAAAACAATGCTACTTGTTTCATCACCAGAATGATGAACAAATATCAAGCCCGTGCCGCTCTCTTAGGTTTTCTTATTTAAACTACCTAGGTATCATAAACATCCTCAAATAAACTCATATCAATTTCATTCACTCTCCTAGCTCTTTTGACGACATAAAGAGACAGGTTTGTATCTACACTCTCCAATCCTGATCACATCCCTACCAACTACCCAGTTTTTCAAGGCTAACTTTACAAAGATGCAAGTCGAAACACCGTTCCATCATTCTTCCGAGCACGGAGACTCCTCCTGGAAGCAGTCAGTCTGTCATACGGAGGAAGAAGACTCAGAGGAGGAGTTTCCCATCCGACAGCCAACCTCCAACTGGACCCATCAGATGTTCCGGGAGGAGATTCGTTCATTGGAGGACAAAAACCGTAAACTTGAGAGGCAAAACCAACAGCTGTGTCTAGTAAATGAGAAATACATGGGTATCTCTCAAGAGTCTAATACAGCACATAGCAGGAACCAGCTTCAGGGGGTCTTGGGCGCTTTTGAAAACACTCACAACGAGGTTTCTACTCTTGCGGCGCAGACTGACTATGTTCGCGATGCTATCAAGCGAGCGGCTGGGGAGCCCACTGATGCCACTCTTATCAATGGTGCTCTGGAAGAGGTGCATAGGATGGAGAAAAGGCTGAAGGATGCCAAAGAAGTCCTCGGAAAATACATCACCAAGACTCAAAACCAGTTCCCCCTCTAGTGGAATCGTTTTTGGGCGTCTTTGACTCGACGAATTCCTTTTTAGTTTTTAGGAAGAGTTTGGAATTTAAAATAGGTACTCATATTTTTGGATACTTGCTTGACTGACCAAATCATCTACTTGGTAAATATCCTGTCTCGGGTAACCTGCTAACTTTACCTAGGGTCGGTCTGATCACAAATTGAGAATCACTTTCCTTTCATAACGCTTCTTTTGACCATGTGCTTAGTGTGATGAACAAAGAAAACGTAAAATTTTGCTATAGCAAGTCTAATTCTTTCCGCCATCTTTTAACTCCTGCTTGATTCTAGTTACAGTGCCAGAACCACCATATGTCAACCCTGTGTAGATCATTGCTACACTTGCGCCAGCGTTGAGGATCTGCCTTGCTTGCTCGCCGTTGGTGATGCCTCCTGTAGCAAAAATGACCTTCTGGTTAACACCAGTGGTGGCTTTGAAAGACTGAGAGTCCAGCATCTTGCGGTATCGTCCAACAAGGTCGAGGGTTCGGCTATACATGGCAGGGCCAGAGAAGCCACCAGTCTCCATGAGGTTCGATCGTTCCCTGGCAGTGAGTTTGACACCTTCGGGGATGATACCATCTCTTCGCTTGGTAGTGTTACCCACGATAACTCCATCGACACCACTTCGGTGGACAGCCTGAACAATTCCCTCCATTTGACTGTCTTCATCTTCATCAGGTGACACCTTGACCATGACCTTGGGCCTTTGCTTTCGGTCAGTCTTGGCAGCTTCATTCACCACAGCACTCAGAAGTCGTGTTAGTGGCTCGGTAGCTTGGAGATCGCGAAGACCGGGAGTGTTGGGGCTGCTGACATTGACGACCAGCACATCAGCGTATCGTGCTAGTCTTCGAACGCAGTAGACGTAGTCGTCGGCAATAGCCTTCTCATCCCGCTCATCTGTCTCCTTGTTCTTGGCGATCTGAACAGCCAAAAGTCGGCCCTCTCGAAGACTTCCAGGAGGAACATTAGCCTTGCCGTTGAGGACATCGCTCTCAGTCACGCCTAGGGATCGAGCGAATCGTCGAAGTCGGTCCCTCAGTCGAATAGCCATATCATCAGCTCCTCGGGAGTTCAGACCATATCGGTTTACCATGCCATCGAGGTTGGGAACACGGAAAACTCGAGGCTTGGGGTTGCCAGCCTGAGGGAGGGGTGTGCAGCCGCCAACTTCAACAATGCCAGCACCGAGGTCAAACAGCGCATCTGGGATCTTGGCGTCCTTGTCGAGACCAGCGGAGATGCCAATTGGGTTCTGCAAGTCGGTACCAAAGACGTTGACGGAAAGTTCAGGCGAGTTGAGTGTTGTATCGCGCTCGCGGGGGTTGAGATTGAACTCGTGGAGGAACTTCAATGCTGATGTACCAGCATGGTGGGCATCCTCAGCATCGGGGAAAGCCCAGCGCAGGAAGGGAGGGACGACCCATCGGTGGAAGAAAGCTCGGGTATCAGTAACGTAGAGGTATGAGGCGTAGATGGCGGCAGCAGCAGCACTGCCGTAGAGAGCGGCCTTGAGAGCGGCTCCGTCACCGGCCGAAGACGACGAGGCATTGCGGCGTTGAACGACGGGAGACCTAGGGACGGCGGGACGAATAGAGGAAGCAGCTCGGGTGCCGGATACGGCAGCTCGTGATCGGAGGAGAGCGGCGGACATGGTTGGGAGGTGATGCTGGGCCGGGCCAGCTCCCAATGGATTCACACGACGCGCGAGAGTTGTTTCGGGTGAAGCTTCAAAAGGCGTCCACAATTTGCCGACTCTGAATGGCCATCAACCACAGCACAGTCTTCGCACGGCTTCATATACAGTAGAGATTATGAGCAAAAGATTATTATAAAAATTCCTATTTAATGGAGATTTGTCTATTCAGTCATTGCTCTATCAGATTATTTGAATTAAACAGAAGAATTACCTAAGATAAACTACTTCGTACAATGACTTGGGTAGTTAGTGTACAAGGCCTTTATGCTAAAGAGAGCTGATGTACTACCCCGAACTGTCGACTTGAAACTAGCACCGCCTACACATCTAAACGAGTAAGAAACTAGTTGCATTATCATGCTTTAAAATAAGCACTCTTGAAACTCTAGGTTCCTCATGTTGACCCGGGGTAGACGTTGTCAAGAATTCTTCGACCCAGAGGTCGGAGGTCTGTCTGAACGGGCCCGAATATGCCCCCACCTTTTCGGCCGACTCCCGCTCTGTGATTCAAACCTACATACCTACCTAGGTAGGTATGTTGGACATTATAATTTTGGCCGGTTGATTAAGATGATATAGAGCACTGATACATATGCCTTTACTATCGTCCATATTGTCCATGGATTTGTCTCGAGTCTTATTCTCCGAGCGATGTGGCCAAGCCTGTTGTAGAGGCCTTCGTCTATCCGAAATAATACGAAGGCCGTGCTATATCGTCTGCAAGCGATGAACTGGCGCACGGTCGAGTTAAGAAGATCTTCAAAGAGAATACTGGTCATGATCTTCCATACTCTGGAGGCTTCATAATCTACTGCAGCATGATCTTGAGCAAGTCGATCTGGTATTCGATGCAGTGCTATCAAGAGTTTCGTGCCATGGCTTGAGAAGGAAATCGACTTTTCTCAAAAGAAGAAAAGAGTTCTTTCTCAAAAGTGATTGATCGTTGACTTTTGGAACACGTTGAGGGCCTTTTAATATTTGATAGTGGGTTAAACTATAGTCACAAATGGATGTCAAGATGCAAGTATTTAGAAGAGTGGTTCATTTATACTTAACCGCTTGAATATAACAGTATCATATAAGTTTCAGATAATATTAGCCCCATAGGAATTAGAGAGGTACTATGTCGCATACAATAGAACCCAATGTTAAGTGGTGCTTTTTGTCAAGCCGACCATCATAGGTTAAGGCATACAAGAGACTGGTATCCCGCTCTGCACATGACAAAGAACCTCGGTACACATGGCTTCATGTCTCTGAAAAGCTCATCAGGGGCTTTTGCAACCATATAACTATTAGGCATGCACCGTTGACAGCACCCATAATCACCAAGGAAGGTGTTCTCGCTTCGCTAGAGTTCAATCCAAGAAGGGTAACAAACATATCCATAGCTTCTAGCCGGGACAATACCCTGACACGTTCGAAACCAACCAAACTACAGCAGAAACCCAGCCACGTTTAGCACTTGATTTCAAAGTAAAGAGCAGATCAATTCATCACCAAAAGAGGCCAACATCTACTAGTCTGCTCTATTCTGCTCCTGCAACGCATTTCATCACGCCCGTGCCTTCATGTCATGATCCAAGCTCAAGGCCGGATCAGGTGATGCTTCGTACTCAAACCTCCTTCATCATCAGGTAGACGTTGTCCTTGCCCGGGATCAGCGAGTGGGGAGACTCGTTGTACTCGCGGGCCGGGAAGCGAAGAACGACCTCCATCTGAGGCTCCTCGTCCTTGTCGCTCTTCTCAATGAGACCGGGTCCACCATCCTTGGCGTCACCAAGGAGCTTGAGGCACTTGACGGTGCAGCTGAGGCGAGGACGGAAGAGTCGCTCGTGGCCATCCTTGGTGAGCATGTTGTGCTCGTCCCGAAACCTTGTTAGTATTGTTGTTGGAGAGAAGAGCTGCTAATGACTTACAACGGCGCGAGCAAGGTCATGCTTGCAACGGTTCAGGGCGACGGTTTTCTCATCGCGAAGACCGAGGTCGACCATGGCGTAGCCGATGTCCTTAACAACAGCCTGCATGATGTCCTTGATGTGGTCGGTCTCTGCAATGTATTGCTATCGAGAAGAAGGTTGTCAGTCACGTTATCCAAGTCCTTAAGAGGCATGACTTGAGGGCTTACCTTGAGGCAGATGGCAGCTTCGGGCTGCTCGTTCCAGAGGCGCTTAACGACCTCATTGATGATTCTGGCCTTTCGATGGTCAGACATTTTGGTAGCTATTGAGAGTGATGTCGATGTAATGAAGTGTTGTTGAGAGTTGATGTGGTGTGAGCTGATGGCGACGATGATGATCTCAAGTTGTGTTAAGGGACGACCAAGAAGTCCAGATTATATACGTGAGAGCCATCAAACGCTCGAAGTGAAGGCGTTGAGCTTGCATATTCATTTCTATTATCTTAATGGTATTCAATAGAACGAACAAACAACATTCACACTTCAACCATAACTAACTAAGTGGAGGGGCTCCGTTTGCTTCGATTCTTTTGCCAGTGACAAACAACTAGCCACAATTCAATTGAGGTATACGTATACTAACAAAGAGAAAAAAAGATAAAGGATTATGTAAGTTTTGTGTATATATCCGAAATGTTTAAAGAACGTGATAAAGAATAATTATGAGGCGGGCGGCGGCTTTGCATCTTTGACGTCTCCTAGGGGTGCTGCCTTTCCAGGCACCGGACTCTCTGGTGATATTGGCCACTCATAGCTCTTAACTGAGAATTCAGAGTCGGCGCGAGAATGAGCTGGGCTGACAGGTTCCACCATAGTCGAGTTCTTGGACCGTCCGTCAAGTCCTGTTGCTGTAAGGGCTGGCGTGCCAGGGCTCAGTTCTGGTGTCCTCATGTCTCCACGGAGCTCTTCAGCGTGCGGTCGAGAGCCTTCCATCTCAAAGTAGACCTTGTTTTCGTATTGTCCTCCTCCTTGTCCGTAGGATGCTTGGGCGGCTTCGGCGGCCTTGAGTTGTTCCTGAAGATCACGTCGTCGTCGCCTCTCTCGTAGCCACATGAACACAGCAACACCGATGAGAATCAATCCGAGAGCGACGCCAACGCCAATGCCTGCCTGTGCTCCTGATGATAGACCGTGATTTGTAGCAGTTGCCTCATCTGATGCTTGCGATAGTTCCGAGTCGCTGATCGAAGATGGCTCGGCGCTATCCGTCAATAGTTCTTCAACTGATGAGGTCGTCTCTACAAAGGATGAGGTCAAGGTGGTCGAGGGTGCTTCGGTAGCCTCAGTCGTCTCAGTTGTCGAAGTTGAAGAAGCCTTTGAAGTTGCCGAGGCCGCTGAAGTCGCTATTGTAGAGGGTTCGACGGCAGTTCCGTAGGGTTCCCAATATTCCTCGCACATCTTCCAGTAGCTATTTTCCATTCCTGGTTGCTTCTTAGTGAGGATTTCTTATGAAGAGGACATTGTTTCATACCGAAATACTCGTCCTTTGTACACTTCTTCTTGGTCCTTCTCTCTCGGTTGTCAAGACATTCATACATTGTGGAGACGAGAATCTGGTGGTTGTTCTTGACATCCTCGTAGCACCAGCAGTCGTAGTCTGTATCGCTGCAGCCAGTTGCAGCAACACCGATATCGAAGCATCCTCGCATACATTCGGGGATGGCATCAATCAGCTTCTTGGCGTTTTCGTGAGCCATTGTAACAGCAACTTAGGTAAAGATAATTTATAAATCGAGAAAGAAATACAGTTGAGTTGGTGGAGATGTGTTGGTGCGAACCTGAATTCAAAGCCAAATACACCAAGACAACGAATTGAAAGAAAGCTTGGACATGAATGATCCAGGTTGAAGGATCTCTCAAGAGGGCCAGAGGCGAGGAGATGGAGACTCCATTATGAATGAAAGAGGATCCTTGCTCTCCATCTCGCCCCCGAGTCCAAAGTGCATCCTTCTCAAACAGCTAATGCTAGGATGAACTTTACAACACTAGGGTTTCAATCAAGTTGATAGGGCCATGTACGGATCAAGGCATCTCGGATGAGCATTTGAAGCGCTGGATCCTACGCGGATTCTTCGAAGGATCTCCTCCCTTGCGAAAAAGCAACACCGTAATTTTAGGGGCGAGCTAGCAAGATTAAGTCGACCGGGGGTACATCCGAAATCGTCGACACCTGCTGAACAAGGCAAGGCCTAAATTAAGATCCATGTGAAAGACGGCAGGCAGTCGGGAGTTTATGAAGAGGAATCATATCCATGCAATAAAGGTAGTTATTTGCGCAACTTTAAAAGGCTGAAGTTTAATCAAGTCTCAGCCTTGCCCTCGGAGCAAAAAATACGAGATAAGCGAGGGATATCAAATCATTTCAACGCCCAGAAATCTAGACCGGCCCTTCGATCCGCGGAAATGTCGTTGATTGGTCAATACTCGAACTCCCCCACTACACGTTGGGCTGGTATTGGACACGATGGACGGAATAAAACCTACCGCCCTCTGAGGCGATGATGAGGGCAGAAGCTTACCACTTACCGTCAACATCACCACTTTTTACTGTCAAAATCTATACGATTTAATCCAGAAAAAAAATGTCGTCGTGGCTACCAGGTAACATATTATCAGAGGGTGCAGGGGTAGATAACAAGTGGCTCGAAAATACCATCATACAGGATATTGTCAAGGAGCCTCTCCGACAGAGTGAGCGAGCCGAACTCGCCGCTCTTCTGGCAATCATGGTTGCAGCAGAAGAGGCTGGGACCGAGACCAGTGTATGTATCCAGACTAGTGAAAGCCCTCGAGGAAACTCATTGACTGGATATAGTACGAATATTATGATGAGGATGAAAACGCGGAAGAGTATGAGTATGCTGATGAAGATGAGGATGAGGACGAAGAAGACGAGGATGAGGATGAATATGATGATGACGAAGAGGACGACGACATTGACGAGTGTGCCCCAAATCCGTGGGGTGATTTGCAAATGCTCGTGGAAGACTGGGTGTCGACTGAAAATGATGAACCGAACCCCATCAGCAGAAAGAGAGGTTTACCTCACGATGAGACACCAATAAGCCAGTCTGCAAAACGACAGAGGATAGACACCCCCTCAGTGTCAAAACCCCAACTGCATAAGGACGTCTGCCTGCAGTCAGAATGGGAGGCGATGCATCAGAACAAACCACACAACTGGCAATGCCATACGCAACTCCGAAAAATTCTTCAAGGTCTCGCCCTCTTCAACCTCCATCCTGCAGCACAGTCATTTCTGTTAGAATTGGATTTCCACACCATCTGTGCTGAGGGTATGGCCACGGCTGCCATCGACATGGGCGTCAGGTTCTCAAAAACGGCGACAACTAATGAGTACAATATTGTATTCCACCATATGCTGCAGAGATCTCTCGATGCCGTCGCATACAACTCTTGTGGACACAGTGACAAGAATCGACATATCCTTTTCTGGCAAAAGATCAAGACTGTGACTGGAAAGCCGATACCCCTCGAGCGCATCAAGATTGCCAGAGATGAGCGCCTACAAGAGGAGATTGAGGATATGAAGGAGTGGAGGGCTTCCCAAGCAGAGGCACGAAAAGCTGCGCAACAAACGACAGGATCAGCCCGCCAGACTTACCGGACTTTGAAAGAGGGATTTGTTAAAGAAGTAGGCGAGTCGACCAAGTTACCGCTGAACGAGAGGGTGAGTAAATGGTTGACCGAGATTATTCCGACCGAGAGTAAGTGAGATGGAATAGGAAGAGATGGAAGTTTGAATGGATTATGAGCATGAGATCTAGATACCCCTGTGATACGATAGGAAAACGAAACTTTGTATGGAGCATGTGTTAGTGTAAGCCACACGATATCGTTTGACTCTTCCGCATGCCAATGCAGATGCGTTAGAAACGGTCCGTCAACTTTGCATGCGGCGTTATTTGAATCAGTCTGGTGACGAACAGGTTCATGACTAGATGGCACTATCATCGACCCAACTCTTTAAAATCTGCCCATTATAATAGCGGTCAACTGTAGGCTGCCCCAGACTTTTGACCACTATCGCATCTACTCGTGAGATTCTCAGATCCTGAACAGCCCTATGATTCGTGTTCGTATCTATCTCTTTCTCCCCAACTTTAAAGTCCGATCTACAAAACGCCTTTCCGAGTAAAACGGTCGATAATCGATAATCAACCCACATGCAACTCAAAACTATGAAACTTGTTGATAGGCTCTCTAAAAAGATAGACATTCCCTGAAACATCGCGCTTGTGTAGGTGTGCGTGGAGCTGAGTCGCGTGCATGCAACTTGATCCCGAGACAGAAATAGCTGCGGAGAAAGTCTCTCATCCATCTTTTCGCTGGTCGTGAGAGAGAACTTTTACGTCCAATGGACAGTGTTAACCGGAGTCTTTGGGGCGATTTTGCTGACCGCGGATGTATCGATAAACTCCTACGGACACGGAATACTAGGGTTCATCAAGAAACCGTTGCATTCTGACAACTGCGCCATGGGAGCTGAAAGGGCCCCGGTTAGCCAGGGTCTAGATCCATCGACGGACCGAACAAGCCCAGCGGAGACGTTCCCATCTGCATGGTAAGTTGGAATTAGAATCCGTCTTGGCGACTGGCTTATGCACAGTATAGAGAGACATGGACCATCAGCTCAGTTGAAGATTTCAGCGGTCAAGGCTTCTAGATACAGAGGGAACGGGCATTGTCAAAGAGTGTCGATTGCTGGCTGACAGCTCTACGTGCAATGCATCCATCCAATGGACAACAAAAGTGTCAAGCACGTTTTAGCTTTTAGCCAAGAGATGCGCAATGCTTGGTCGTCATCGCTAGCCACTTGACGTGCGTATGTCAGTGGCTTGTTGGGGGAGAAGGAATAGCATAAAGTACCTGTACACAGCCAAGTTGATCCATCTGTACGGGCAAAGAGCAGCGCCAAGGGCTTGCCGAGATGGGCAGGTCGAGAATCAAGGGATCTCTGAGAGACACCTTATCAGATATCATCTATCTCTTGGTCATCATCGAGAGCCTAATACTACCAAAGCTCAACAAGGCAGATTCCATCATGTTGACGCTCATAAACAGCCCGTTGCGCCGGTGATGGCCCCGGACATCTCGGTCAAAGCATGGAAGACCCCCGCTATTAGATCAAGGAAGTTGAATACTTGTAATGAGCCATGAGCTTTTCTCAACGGCCACCAATTCTTCATTAATGGGCGCTAAGATCTCAATCCGCCCAATGATCCAGTAAACAGGAGCTTTGCCGTCGGGTAGCTCCCACCCTAGGACTCGTTGGTTGGTGGGGGGGCCGCTGGAAGTTGGCAAGTTGCAGCGGGGGCAGCGCCTAAACTGGCGTAGCAAGTACCAGTACAAGTTTCTTCGGTGTTGTCTCAGGAGCGCCCACCATGGAACCTACCCACCATCTCTTCATCGCAAAGCTGGCCCGGGGGGGCTGCTTTTGGCGTGCGACACCATTTCCAAGGTTTCTTTACTTTCAAGATTCAAGGCTCGAGGCTACCTACTTCGTTTCTCAACCTCTTTTCGCACATGTCCCTACTTCTTCTGGTACATTATTGCTTCATATTTACTTTCGATTAACCTTTTTGATGACCTATCTTCTCGTTATACTCTAAACACGTGCCCCTATAATCCAAAAGTCCTTCGTCGCTGCCGCAACCGACTGGACATCGTCACCATCGCACATGTGGTCTTAAACCAGGCTCAGATCTTCGCCTCCTACCGTCTCTCCTCCCACTTCTCTCCCCGGCTCTCAGAGCATCCTCACGCCTCATATATAGCTGGCAATGGATGCCGACCTCTTTGCCCGAGCCGGCGGTTCCATCGGCGGCGACCCAAACGATCGACCCCCATTCTATAAAGCAGTTGGTATCGGCCTCGCTGTTGGCTCTGGAGCTTTCATCGGCGTCTCCTTTGTCCTCAAAAAGGTCGGCTTACTGCGCGCAAACGAGAAGTACAATGAGGTTGCCGGAGAAGGATATGGATACCTCAAAAACTTTTACTGGTGGGCGGGCATGACACTCATGATCATTGGCGAAATCTGCAACTTTGTCGCATATGCCTTCACCGATGCTATTCTCGTCACTCCTCTGGGCGCCTTGTCCGTCGTTATCACCGCTATCCTGTCTGCTATCTTTCTCAAGGAACGTCTCAGCATGGTCGGCAAGGTTGCCTGCTTCCTCTGTATTGTCGGCTCGGTCGTTATCGTCATGAACGCCCCCCATTCTTCGTCTGTCAAGGATATCCAAGAGATGCAAAGTTACTTTATAACACCAGGCTTCCTCACTTATGCCGGTCTAATCATCGTCGGCTCTATAGTCACTGCGATATGGGTTGCGCCGAGATGGGGAAAGAAAAACATGCTGGTCTACATCTCCATCTGCAGTTGGGTCGGCGGGCTGAGTGTTGTAGCAACTCAAGGACTGGGTGCTGCTATCATTGCTTGGATTGACGGGAAACCGCAATACAAGGAATGGTTCCTGTGGGTCCTTTTTGTCTTTGTCATTGCGACATTATTGACAGAGATTATCTATCTCAACGTACGAAACCCATGTCTCACTCCGTCTCAGTTACTTACTTTACATAGAAAGCGCTTAACCTTTACAACGCGGCTCTTGTTACACCAACCTATTACGTCTACTTTACCAGCACGACCATCATCACTTCAGCAATTCTGTTTCAGGGTTTCAAGGGCACTGCCCAATCTATTGTTACGGTTGTTTTAGGCTTTCTCACTATATGTTCTGGAGTCGTGTTACTACAGCTTTCAAAATCCGCAAAAGACGTACCTGATGCTGCTGTCTTCAATGGCGATCTTGATCAGATTCAGACCATAGCCGAGCAGGAACAGCCTGAGACGGAACCCAAGGCTGATGCCATCCGTGGAACTGCCGCGATCATGCGACAAATCTCCCAGCGACGATTAAGAATGGAAGCGGATGAACTCAAGCGATTACACGAGGAAAAGATGATGATGGAGACCATGGATCCTATCCGAGAGGATGAACAGCCAGAGTGGGAGTGGGATGGCTTGAGAAGGAGAAGAACAATGACTTTCAGGACCGGAACTTTTAGCAGCTCGAGGGCCGGATCGAGACACGGATCAGTAACGTCACCGCCGCCGCCTGTTTCTCCCCGTTTTGCCGTGCCGCCTAGTAGTCCAAGACCGCACCCGCCATTGGGTATGTCGCAGTTCCCA
The DNA here is from genome assembly GCA_014822075.1 of Fusarium buharicum. Classification (NCBI taxonomy): domain Eukaryota; kingdom Fungi; phylum Ascomycota; class Sordariomycetes; order Hypocreales; family Nectriaceae; genus Fusarium; species Fusarium buharicum. Next base: position 137,687 of record JAATHB010000064.1, read on the forward strand.
GCCTCCGATGACGAAGATGACGATGATCACAACAATGACGGAAACACCATATTCTCGAGCATTGCCGGTACCATTCGTGGCCGAGCTCGAGGCTTTACCAACTTTTCAGGTCGTCATGTCAGCGAGGATCACGAAGATAACAAGCCCCGTCCCCGGAGCCCGATGCCTCCTGTCCCTCTGACCGAGATTGCCGTCTCTCGAGACAAAGCCGACGAAGAACACGATGCTTACTATGGTCGAACCCGCGAACACGATTTCGGTGGTCAGGATACAGAGTACCGAGGGGCGTCATTCCGCAGTGGCGACAGTCTAGCTCCTCCGACACCCCCTCCTCATGGAACACCTCAGGGTACAAGGCGTCAGTTTTCATTCCACAATGTGTTCCGACGGCCTCACTCATCGTCTAGATCCGTTTCGCATGTCGAGGACCCAACAGAAGAAGAACAGGCCGGACTCGTCAAGGACGATAACGGACCTCCCCAGGCCTTTGTCTAGGGACCCATCCGCTGGGTAAAGTCTACACTAGGAGTCGTTTCTTGAGTAGAAAGGGGGATTTGCATTTGCACGGCGTTGTTGGTGTTTCTTGGGTACCTTTTTTTGCTGGGCATTGGGTTGCATAGCGCTTGTATAATGTCGTCGCTCCTGGGTAGGGTATAGACATGTGGACGGAGCGCGAGCTTGATGACTACCAGTATATACAAAAGTGCTGTGGGACAAGGTTGGGGCGGAGGAGGATAGCAACATGACATGATGAATAAAGATCAGTTGTATCAGTTAACATGGCATTGGTTACAGGTGCATACGTAGGCTGTTGGAATGTAATCAATGTATTTCATGGTGAATACCACAAACAGTTCAACTTCACATGTAAGGGCTTCCTAGAGGTATCTTTGAAACTTAAGTCCAGTCTACATCAATTGCACTGACTTTTGTTCTCGAGACCCAAGTTAGCCCAGTAGCATAGACCATCTACTGTAAGGAATGTACAGTGCATCAGCTTATGTATTAAAATAGAATATTTATTCTTTGAATCCGTAAATTTCCAAAACGCCATGCAATGCGGAAACGAGATGTGTCTTACCGACCCTCAACTCCAAGCATCCAAAATATCATTCAGAGCCACCCTGCCGCTGTTTGTTCGCTAAGCCGTTGACTTCCTATCCTCCCTTTCGGTTCTTGCTCTCTACCAGTCGGCCGCCCAACCGTTCTTCTCGACAAATTCCTCGCATGCCTGCTTCAGCCCCAAGTTCGGTCGCAATTCAGAAGCGATAAGAGGTTCTCGGGTTAGGGGATCGCTTGGGTGTCGCTTGAGATGCTCCATGATTGATGCGCGCTCGTATGACTTTCCAGTCTTTGTCACAACGGGATCGACCATGATGTTGAAGCTGATATCATCAATCGCCCAGTCTGGCACTTCCCTCTTCCTGTCGTTGTCTGCCCTCGCCCGCTCGAAGATGTCCTTCATGCGCTCGATCTTGGCCTCGGCTTCTTCTTCGATTTCCTGCTTCTCCATTCCATCATCTGTCTCGGCGAGTGCGGTATCTCTTTCTCTGACTAGCAGGTCGAGAACCTCAGTCTCAAGGTCCCTAGCTTCACGAATTCGCTTCTTCTCGCGGTCGTCCCAGCGCTCCTTTTTGCAGCGAAGGACGAGACTCGTCACGGCACCGAGCGAGCTTTCGTTTGTAGCGGCGCAAAGCTTGTGGGCGTGCAGAGCGCTTTCGAGGGAGGCGTCGAAATCACGTAGGGCGAGCTGTGCTTGCGCAAGATAGTACCGGGCCTTCATACTCTCGGGAGCTAGCTGCAGACAGGCCTCGCAGTCGGTGATGACTGAATCCCAGTAGTTGAGCTTGAGACGAGCCATTGCGCGGTTGGTGTAGAGAGCCGGGTTCTTGGGGTCGGCGACGATGCTATTGTGGGTGTCAGAGTCACCCGTGCTCTTGCGCCTGAGTGTATAGGTACTCACGCTTTGGAGTAGAGACTGTCGGCGCCAATATAATCACCGGATCGGAAGCATTTGTTGCCTTCTTCTTTGAGTTGAAGTGCTTTCGACATGGTGGCTGCTTGGTATGCTGTGTAATATGTATAGGGTGTTTGAGTGAGGCCCAAGAAGTCGTTCGGACAACTCGGACAAAGCAGTCCGGGTCTATCAAGTAGCTGCGACTTGTAAAGACAAAAATGGAGCGTAGTAGATGAAAGTAGAGCTGAGGCCGGATAATAGATCGAAGAAAGAAAAACAAGGAACCCCACTAGCACTGGAAGACGAGGGTTAAAGATTATGCTGCTTGTAAGTTGTACAACTGGATCGAGTTATGTATCTTACAATTCCTGCCGGGTTAAGTTAAGATGGCGAGCCACAATGACACCATGAGAGAGGACCCTGACTTTACTATTAGAAGGGGCAAAGGAAGTCATGATTGGATTTCTAAGCGCGGAAAGTTCGAGAAAGGCGGGACTTTCAATTGAGGCCCGGCCTAGAATTGCGGGGTGATAATGAAGGAATAGCTACAGTATAGAAGCTGACAATACCAACAAAAGAGTTCTTAAATACCTATCATAAATATCAAAATAATAAAGGTTTGTATCTTACGCTCGAGAATCATAATACTTTTTGCTAGACTTTAGAAGAATCATTATCAACTGTGATTACTTGGGTAAATAAACGTAGGCACTTTTGTCCCCGTCAGAGTCATCATGAGAAGTGTTGATTTCTATTGTTTGTCATGACAAACGAAATAAACAACACAATTACATTATCATTCTCGTGCTCTATGGTTCCCCTGTGCCTATTTCCTCCCATTTTCTAGATCCAAATTTTGTCCTGCTTCCCTGCTTCAAGGGGTATCTATTTATGTCTAAGCTGCCTCTTTATATTGCTTAGTCGTACACTTCCATTCCAAGACATAACCCTCTGGACTATCGTTAGTAGCCAAAACTTGTCTCTTACAACTCCACCATCCTCACGACCAACTTGTCCTTTGGTCGCAGCGTAAAAGCCGGCCCAGCGATATCAACTCGTCCATCTCCGTTTCCAAGAGGCTTCTCGATCCTAAACTTTCTCACTATCTCGACCAAAATCGTCTTCATCTCCAATATGGATAGTTGCTTGCCGATGCACATGCGCGGGCCGTTGTGAAACGTCTCGAAAGCATATGCGCTTGTCGCGTCACCAGAAAGATCGTTCCAGCGGTCAGGGTCGAATTCTTGCGCGGTAGGTCCCCAGACTGAAGGGTGTGTGTTCATGACTGCGGGCGAGAGCTGGATCACGGTTCCCTGGGGGATCATGACACCTGCGATCTCGACGTTTTGGGTTGCTTGGCGCGGTGCCATGGCGACTATTCATCAAAGTTAGCAGATTATCTTTCTTAGGGGCTCACATTACTTACCCGCGCAGTAGAGTCGCAACACTTCACGCACAAAGTTGTGCAGGTACGGAAGTTTGTCGATGTCGTTAAAGTTGGGCATGGCGCAAGTGTTGTCCATGCTCATGATCTCGTCTCTCAGACGCTGCTGGCACTCGGGTCGGCATGAAAGTTCGTGAACAGCCCAAGTGATGGAGCAGGCCGTCGTATCGTGTCCTATAATAATCAGTCAGCATACCAGATCTTCTGCAGCGGGTGATACTAGGTACTTACCAAGGACCAAGAGATTCAAGATCTAGCACCAAAATGTTAGCAAAGATACAATATAGATGGGAACGGATTACTTACGTATTCGACGACATTCTTGTCGTCCCAGAATGGATCAGAGTGTTCCAACAGACACTGAAGAGCATCTCGCTTTCCGGCTTGTTTGGTGTAGCCTTGCTCACACCACTGGCGTCGAATGGCCACCATACCAACGATGAACTCCCGGGTACGAGTGCAACTCTGGGCGAATTCAACGCATTCCTTGATGGGAACAAACTGTCGAATCGGGACGAGCGAGTTCAGATAGTTGACAACATGGCCAATCACAGATAGCTGCATGACCTTGGTAAATGTGTCAAATAGGGGAGACTCGTCGGATTCGAGGTGGTTGAGATCCAGACCAAATGTCTCGATGCCGATCACGTCAAGGACTGCTTTGCAAATATTCGTTTCAACTACCAAAAAAAGTCAGCTCTGTCTCAAAACATGGAGGAAATACTCACCTTCAACGTTGGAGTCCTTGTTTCGTTCTTCGCATAGAACATTGATCAACTGCTCGGCCTTTCTCTGCACAACGGGGAAGAAAGCCTTGACACGCGGTGTCGAAAATGGTTCTGTTACAAGTTAGCATTTGTCTTCAACATTATCCAGGGCTCAAAATTACTTACGACTGATGGCTGCTCGACGCAGCTTGTGAAGCTTGCCTTCAACAAAGGGAAGTCCATCGCCGATGATCTCGTGCGCAAACTGTCTCGCAAATGCGGGCTTGACGAAGGAAGAACTCTTGGTCTGGAGGACCTGCTTGTAAGCTTCGATACTATTGACAAAAAGTGTCTCGCCATTGGCGAAGTTGAGGTAGCGAATCAGAGGTGCTTCGGGAAACTCGCGAGACCACTTGCATAGAAGCTCCGGAAACCAGGAAACCTTCAGAAACTTTGAGGCCTGGCCGAGGAAGAAGGCATTGTCCTATTTTATGTCAGCAACACGTTGTAATAAAAGCAAAGGGTCAAAGGGGGGTGGTACGTACGGTAGGGCCTGGAAGATGTCGAAGAGGAGATACATGGAAGGGGTACACGAAGATGTTGAAGAGGGTGATGCTCAAGATGATCAGACTCAGGATCAACAATCCCATGAGAAGAGACGGTATCAAGGGCGTCATAGGCGGTACCGCCAATGGTAAAAAGGACGAGGCATACATCTCTGCACTCTCGAGCAAGTCGTTTAGCAAAAGGAGGACGAGGAAACAACCAAGAAATGATGTGTTGCGGCAAATCCAATGGCCAAAAGTCGAAATGTCAAAAAGGGTGATGATGAATTTTCAAAGTTCTGGAGCGCTAATCGCCAGTAGATATACTCTTGACTTGTTGTTCAGGATGGCCAGCTGTCATGGCAGTGCCAGATGGATCTCTGGCACTGCTGGCGGCCATATTGCATTCACACGCACACCCGGAGCCATCACCGCCTTGAACAAATCTGTGGGGCTTGTTCTGTTGAAGCATGTGGCACAGCTTCCAGAAGAATAACGTGTTTCTGGGTGTTATTGGCATAATGCTGTGATGTCTGAGTGCCGGGCTCGAGAAGGGATGGCTTTGTGTGGCTGTATTGCAATCAGGCTGATCTCGAGTCTATACCGTGGCGATTTCCGAACAACCTTGAAACGAATATGTTGTTTCCACGGACGATGGTCAGAAGAATGCCCTTTTGGGCGCATATATGCGGCTTGCCATTGTGCATTGGGCTCCCGTTGTCAAAGGCTTTCATCTACGAGAATGTTGTTGTGTTCAGACTGAACACGGCAGGGACCCGAGATAAACTAAGATCAGGGATAGGACTACATGGCGGTCAAGAAACCAATTGAACTGTGTTCTCAAGACAATATTGCCCAAGTTCAATAGCATGGTCAGTTACGTTTGGCTCTATACAAGGCTATGTTCAGCTTGGTAAATCATCTTACATATGTTATTCCATGACACATCACTGACAATGCCACTTACTACTATGGTTAATTTCACTAATAATGGTTCAGTTGGTTCCCCATCATTTGTTTGCCTCCTCTAACGACTCAAACGCTTGGTTAAGCCAAAGCTACAAACACGAGGTTGTGCATGGACTAGATAGGAATTGGGGACCAGGAAAGAACATAGAAGTCATCTACTCAAGTGAGACGATTTCACTATATTTATACATCATCCATACAGCCCGACAGAGAGAAGAGAAAACAATTAGTCCACCGCAGACAGTGTAGTGAATCTAGTCTAGGTTATGATTTGAATCTACGAATAGTAATAGTATTGCCAATGCACAGTTGAGTCTCGCGCTAGTGTTATCGACTCCCGAGAACTATTCAGCCAGCCTCATGTCCTTGCTTCTGTAAATCTGTGTCTCATGACCAAGGCCTTGGAGCTGCCACATGGAAACATGGGTGTCAGCCCTGAGTTGTGAGCTTGTTTGTCGCTTGCATGTCACATAAATAGGCATCATACTGAGAAACTTGAGAATCAGCGCAATATATAAACAGAGTTATAAATCAAGTAGCCACGGGCTCTATATAACTGTTTCTAAATAGTTTCTGATCTTGTTCTAGATACGCGATGAGTTCTGTAAGTTCGTCATGCTTCATATACTGCGTATCATCATATACGTAGTTTCCAACTCATATAGAAACTGTCATCCATCTGGGGTATCATGCTCATGCTCATGCCACATCCCAAACCCCTAAACCAACGCCGTTGCCCAATACATGCAAAATAAATCATTACTCCTGCTCTAGCCACTCAACCATCTTATCTATGGCCTGCCGTCCCTCCCAGATGGGCAAAATAGGCCACACATGAATCATGCCCTCGCCGACAACCAGCTCAACCTTTGTGCCTCTCTCCTTTGCCATGTCGACCATCTTCTTGGTATCTGGCGTCAAGAGATCTTGCTCTGCTGCAAAAACCAGCATCGGCGGTAGCTTCAGATCGCCGTAGATGGGGCTCACGGTTGAATGCTTAGTATCCATCTCTGGACAGATGAGCCGTGTGACCTCTGCGATGCCGGGCACGTCGAGCCATGGATCCTTGGACGCAGCTGTGTGTAGGTCTGGGTTGACGAGGCTGGAATCAGTGCAGGGTGTGATAGACACAAGACGTTGCGCAGTTTGAAGTCCAGCCAGCCTGGCATTCTGCGTGAGAACGAGAGTCATGGTTCCTCCAGCTGAATCGCCCATGACCCAAAAGGGCGTCGAATCTGGAGCTGATGCGAGTTCGTCGTGGAGCGGCTGCACGAACTCGTACATCTTCATGAGAGGCGTCTCTGGTCCAAGCGGATATATAGGCACAGTGACAGAAGCATTCAGCCGTCGCGCAAGTTGAGCCACGAGCTCCCAGTGCTGAGGCGTAATATCAAAGACGAAGCCACCGCCGTGGAGGTAGAGAATGCGACCACGAGTAGGCGCCTCTGTCTTAGGCGAGACGGTGTAAACATAGTAATCTGAGACAAAGCCTTTCTTCTTATATTCTTCAACGGTGAATTCTCTGTAGAGATGCTTTGGAGGTACTCGCTCAGGACTAAGTCGCTCTTTGGCGATGCGGTTGTTGAGGCCCTCGGCGGATTGCCATGTGCTCTTGAAGCGCCACCAGATGATCCAACTGACGATTCGAGCTTTGAGGGTGGGCATGTTTATATAAATAGCGAGTATCACGCAAGTAGGAATATGGAGGGATTGCACGGGCAACAAGTGGTAGTTTCTGGATGTTCTTCCATCGTGGGTAGTCGTTTTTGTGTGGAGGGGACTATGGACTATGGGTACAAACAGACAGGGAGGTGAGGGGTCTACACCGCTAAAGGCTTGTTGAGAGGCGCATTATTTGACGCGATCTCAACGAAGAAGGTAGGCCGTAGTGCTGCAGCCTTATGACCAGGTAGTTGAATAGATGAGTACTCCATGATATTAGATGAAGTCCTCACGAGTTAACGTGTCTGATCTGGTCTGGTCTGTGCTACACCTCGGATATCCGATATCCAGGGTAGAATGAAACATCATGACTCCTCCCAACCTTAACCGAGGCAGATCAAGGCTATGACTGCATTAGGTAATCAATCATTAACAAGGTGAACCTTGTTCTTTAGCAATCAAGCAATCGCCATAATTAATCTGACAGCATTTCTGCACTGTAATCCGATCAGTCATGGAATTCACCAATCCTGAAGCTTGTTAAACCGACGTTACTGTGATTATCGCATTATCAGATCATGCTTTATCTTCTCAGCTGTCACCAGCAGCCTTTAACCCGAGATCTCGGATTCCGGAGGAGACGCTGCTTTAATGGCGGAAATAAACCGGGGGTAAGACGGACGTTGTAAGATCGTAATCGTATATGCCATACAGAAGACCACAGATATTACTGCCTAGGTAGTCATTATCCGTACTACCTAACCTATACTACACTCATAGCATAAACATGCCATCATCTCGATGCCAGAGACCGAAAACGTGGGATGCCAATGTTCAAAATCAAGGTTGTGACTCTTGTTTCTGTGTAAGCTAGTCCTAATCCTTCATCTGCTTGGAATCGGAAGTGATCTTCAGTAGCTGGTGAAGCTGCCATCCACCATTTTGGTTATGCATGAATAATTGCAGTGTTTAGAGACAGTCACGTCGAGTTACGACCGTGATAGTAATGATCTCTAATATTGGGTTATTCACTAACGTCAACTAAACCTCTTGTTAATAAAATAACCGCCAGTCACACACACTGTTCCCAGCCATCAACCACATCCTCAACTCCAACATCCAATCACGGCAAACCCTCTCCCATCTTTCAACCTCCAACCTTTAAAAAGCCCCCCAACTCCAACTAACGTTAGTGCCAGCCAGTCCAACCGAGCCTTTTCTTCTCGTATAGGTCACACCAACTCTCTCTTAAAGCAGCATCCCCTCTCAACCAATCAAAACCTTACCATTTCTATTATGTTCTCCGGCTTTTACCGGCCACTTAACTGTGATCGATCCCCCCCACTCGCACTCTAAAAACCTTCGACGTCAGTGACTACCAGAACCAGGCGATAAACGGGAACATCCCCAGACTGTTTCTTCTCTAAACTCCACACCTTTCTTCGATACCCCGCGAACAGCAATCGCTGCTCTACATACATCACGATACGCACAAGAGATACATTGTGATTGTCATATCAAGGGACTGGTTCCCTTATCTGCTGGACAATCTGCGTCTTTCGTCTTCACCTTCTTTTCCGAATCGAGTCACCCGTCGAGTCCAGTCCTACCAATCGACGACCTACATCACACGCACGAACTAAATAACTACTCGTCGGCATAACTCACGATGCCTTCACAACGTCCATCATACTTCTTCTCCTCTTTCCTTGCCGCCTTCCGCCCTCAAGGCCCCTCCATCTCGACGTCCTCCCATAATCAACATCAACAACCAAACAAGCACGCCCGCGATACATCAACAACATCCACCACAGCCGCTGCCGCCGCCGCCGCAGCAGCAGTATCCTCAACTACCACGACCTCGTCATCCGCTTCATCATCACATCAACATCATCACCACCATCACAATCAACAACAGTCACAACAACAACCCGCCACCTCCAGCGTCGCCATCCGTTCCCCACGCAACGCCAACTCTTCCTCCTCGCCCTCGACATCCACCTCACCCAGCAACGGCACCGCCATCCCCATTCCAGGATCATCTGGTCGCCGTGGGAGCGATAGCAGTAGTGAAGGGTTCCGAGATGTGATAGGCGCCGAAAAGTGGTATATTGGCGGCCGTACGCCCGGCGGAGAGGAAAAGTTCTTTAAGCTTGGCGTCATTCGCCGCGTGAGAAGTAATGACGGCTTGAGTTTGGATCGTCTAAGTTTATAAGGATGCGAAACACGAATTTGATGAATCATTTAAACGACTACTGGATGGGAAGATGCAGACGTGTATCAATCACTACATGAGAAGCCCTTACAGTACATAGAGCATTAGGGCCACTTCATGGATGGGCTTAGGGGACTCGACACCGAATCAACTTTATGACTGGGATTATGGATATGGTTTGGACTTGAGGCCATGGGTACAGCGTTAAATATTTGGGTTAGTTTACATGGGGCATGGATGAGGTCCTCAGAGATATTAGGGTCATATGCCTTCAAAGACGAAAATACAAAAAGAGTATTTGCATCTTTCAATCCACACCTGCTTCCCGTTCTTCCGAGTTCACCACATGAATCGCTGAAGCCGGCCATTATCAAGCAGCGTCCCATCCTCGGCTTTCCACAAGTAAGGCTTAAAGAGGAAAATATAGCCAGTTGCCACGTTGATGGCCAAGAACCAAACCGTCTCAAGGGTAAGACGCAGATCATAGTGCTGAAATTTCTGAACCCAGAGCATGGTCTTTGGGTGTCTTGATAGTCTAGCCACAAAGCTGTTAGGAATGCCATGATCGTGGAGTCTCCATGCTGGCACAAGTAGTCTCCACATTACCCACGGGATGATAAAGTATCGTGGCTCTACCAGCGGGGCCGTTATGAGTGACAACGTCGTGGCTAGCAGAAAGATGAGGCCAGTCGAGGTTGATGCTGGTACAACCGAAGCTAGAAGAGGGTCCTTTTCTAGGGCGCTGTTTAATAGTTGCTGTCTGGATTCTTCAGGAGTCACCTCCTTAGCCTGTCGTCGTGCATGTCTACCATTATTGATGAAAGGATGGCTCAGAAAAGGAGGTGCATCTAGATATGCAGAACAGGCAGGTTCATGAACAACCAAAAACCATTGAGAGCAACCAGCCATGGTACCCCAGGCCATCCAGCGGGCAACCGTGTAGGGCACAACGAGAGCGTATCGAATCCAGGAAGCTCGTCGAATTGTGTATCGAAAGACGTAGAACATGTAATGGCGGTTGTCGGCTAGAGTAAATGGGTGAATGATAGTATTGTAGCGGACAACGGCAATCGAGAGTAGGATGGTCGCAACAAGGTAGACCGGCCAGAGGATAGTCTTGCTACCAAAAACGAAGTTGGCCAACATCAGTGCCTGAGAAAGCTGTGCATCTTTGTTCCTCACAGCATCGTCCGCTGACTCACTTGCAGAGACATTGCTGGAGACCTGTTGACCAGATTTCTGGGATCTACTCCCCGAGAACAAGGAAAAGGTCGGCGTGACATTTGTGCCAGCAACCGACTTATCAGCTGGTCGCTTCGTTTCGGCAGATGGGAGCATCCGAAACAAGATATTGACGATAGGAAGGGCGTATGGTAAAAGAAGCGGCAGCGAGAAGAAGGCAAAGAATGGCCATATATAGAGCATCTGAGGGAGATGAATCGTAGCGACATGGTTTGATTTGTCTCCTACTCCAAGTCAGACACGGACACAAGGACTATCAAAGAAGACTCACCAAGCACAACACCTCTGTTCCAAGCTACAAAGGCTCCAAATGAAACAAGAACGGCAACATAGGGCCAAATCTGTCGGACTACGCGAATAGGGTTGCAGATTGCTGCAATACCCAAGCTTAAAACACAGAAAATCATATCTAATCCTTAGTTAATGGTATATTCTCAGACCCGCCAATTACTTCGACTTACCATCTGGCCACATCATGTGAAGCAGTGGATCATGGATATCTCCAAGAGAATACCTCCAGGTGTAATACTTGATACGTTCAGTGAGAGTTAACGTAACCGGCTGCTCAATCCGCTCTGGCTGCAACGTCTTGATGGCGTGGACTGCTTCCAGCCCACCCATGTAGACAACCACCCAGAACACATTCGTCTGACGAAAAAGCAGCGTGAAAACTCCAAGCAGTACCGTAGAAACATCGCTCAAAAACGAACTTTGATCTCGTCCAAGGCGCCTCAAGTGGTTCAAGTATGCAGCCAGAACGCCTGCAGTCGACGCAACATCGGTATAATACAGTCCAGAAAAGAAGAAGAGAAGCGGGAAAAGGGCCATATTGAGTGCAGTGTGAGGCGCATACTGAGAAGTACGACGAAGCCTGATCGAGGTGTGCGCCTCATACAGACGTGCCTCGATCTCGTGGCGGCATTGTAGGGCCAAGTAGGCTAGAATCATCAACGCGACGGCGTTGGCAGCTCGAAGACTCTTTACATCGCAGACATATCCGCCAAGAGAACCATTAGGGTGGACTACACCGGGCAGTAGTAGTGAGAGGAGATAACTAGGTTTTGGTTAATACTAGAATAGGAGGACATTCGCGCGGTAGGACTTACAGGCCTGGCGGTGTTGTGATCTTGTCATCCCATTCCAAGAATCTCCCCTGACAATATTTCTGAGCTTGGGGGATATGAAAGACTTCGTCCTATATCATGTTAGCATGCGCAATAGCTGACTGTGAGATAACTTGCCAGATAAGGTTCAGGGACCAGCTCTGAAACTATGTACAGCCAAGAGAAACAAAGCGCAGCAAGGAAGAAAGAGAATGCAGCGGCCAAGCCTGAGTCTATCGCTCGAGGCTTATTCCAAAGCCAGAAGCAAAGAGGAAGCACGACGAGGCCGCTTGATGCCGCCCAGAATGATAGTGGTGATGAGGTAGCATACTCCATCTTGACAAGTGTTCACCACGGTGATCGGCTATGAGCCGCAAAGAGTTTAGCAGTGAAACAGGTGAGAGTCTCTCATGACATGGAGGGATTAACGATTGTCGACAAAAAGAGAAGTAAGAAAGAAAAGGTTTATGTGAAATGAATGGTTGGTTTTGCTCAAGATTGGTATAATACGACTGCGCTGTGAAACTAGGAGAAGAGACAGTGCTTCGCAGCAATTGATGTGCACTGTGCTTTCATGGGCAGCCCATGACAATAACGACTACCTCTCTAAACTAGGTACCTACCTAGTAGTAATTGTAGAGTTCACCAACGCTATTGATAACGAAAGACTGTCCAAGATCGAGATAGTTCCATTGTCTTTCGTACAATTCAATAAAAAATAATTTATTCCCATTCATCTCCAGGCTGGACACAGCTCTTTAACCACTTAATCATGGACCAATCACAGGCCGTATATTTCACAGCAAATTCAAGGATCAGAACACGTCTATTGGAATATCTTATACAAGGAGAGCCGGCAGGGGCGCTGAACAACGTCTATCTTCCGCAATCCACCGTTTGATTTAGAAGGGCTAGACTTGTAGTTAGTACGGCTTCAATGGCCCGTAAGATGCGCAGAGGACTCACGTTATCGGCGGGGTGGATCTCCTTTCGGAAGTAACCTCCAATGAAGGGAATCTTCTGCTTGGGAATTAATATCTCTTTCATTCTTTATGATAAATGGCTTGTCTCGTACCTGGAGGATGTCGCGCTGCACACGGGGAATACCGTTGGCGAAGAGGAGGACACCAACAACGGCGGGAGCGCCGTACATGGCCAGACGGGAGCCGCTGTCACCCAGTCAGTATTCGTCTGTAATAAAGACAATCGATCGTCGAGCACGGCTGTCAACCCCGGCCTAAATTCAAGCTCCCTTCGTTCATCATGCCCATCTTAACCGCGGTTGCTCGTTCAAGGACTTCGGAGAAACGGAAGGGAGATCGAATAGGACTCGCTCGCATGTTGTCGTTCACGATTGTGCTCGTTCCTGGAGATGCACACTCACATTCTGATGGCAGACTGGGCAGTGAAACCAGCAACGTTGGGCTGAGTGTGGTACCTATTCCAGAGCATTAGCCAACGTCACCATTCCAAATCCACTGTCGCTCGAGCTCAAAGGTCGTGATTCGTTCGTATGGCACGGATTTCAAATTTGACGGGTCGATATTCGGACAGGGGCGGTAACGTACTTAGGACCGTAGGCGCTCTTGAATTCCGCCATGCGGATGGGAGTCTATCGAGAGAATCATGTCAGCGAATTGCACATTGAGTTGAGATACCGAGAGCCATTGGCGATTACGAATAGCCCATTCTGGCGCCCGTTTCGGAAGATTTAGACGTACGTAGGAAACCATCTTGGATCGTGGGGCGGTCGAAGACTCGTTGATCGTTCAATTGCTCGTCGATTTCGTCGTCGATAAAAGGTTGCGCGAGTTTGCCGACGGGAAAGATCGGGTTTGTTTGGCCTCAGGCCTGAAAAGAAGCTCTAACCAGCTGACCAATAACAACACATGCTCCTGACCCACTTCACTTTGAAGCTTCGGTCTGTTGAAGCAGCCTTGCCTTTATTCACCTTCTTTATCCTGACAGCTTGCGCTCACCTTTGGACGAGCTTGTGATGGACACGTACATCGATGGTCGCTTCGAGCGATTGGAGAAGGCTCTTACAAACTTGATTGATTCAGTCACCAAATATCATCTCTCTGCACCGCAAGCAGCAGAACTCGACGCGGCCGACAAGGAGCTGAGCAAAGGCTTGGAAGAAGGTAGCTTTTCTCTACTACAGAAAGTTATTCGCTCATGCAGCTAACCAAATCCTCAGTTCAAACGCATCAAAACAACTACTTGCGTATTCAACAACTCCGCGAGTCTTCAGCAGCCCTCGATGCCCAGATCCGCGAAACCCTCTCCAACCTCGCGACAACACGAAAGGATATCGTAACGACACACACCACCACCTTTCCCGCGGGCCCCAACTACCCCATCGCATATGAAGAGCTTCTCAACTATGCCCGGCGCATTAGCAAGACCACCATGCCCCCGGCAGGCACCATTAAAGCTATACCGCCCACACCAGATGGCCAAACCCCCGGGCCCGATTCGCAGACGGCATCTGTCATGACACCCTCCGCGCCTCCGTCATCTCAGGTTCAAAGTCCAGCTGTAATGAACGGCACGCCGCACGTGTCGCAAGATCCCGCGACTCAGCAGTCCACCATGTCGGCCAACACCAGCCTCCCTAGCGAGTGGACCCAGTTCTTGAACCCCCTGACCGACCAGATCTTCCTTCCCTGGCCCAACGATCTCCAAATCGGTGCTGGTGCCTTGGCTGCCAATCAGGTCCTGCTGGAGCAAGGCATCAACCCCAAAGGATACGACCCTGCTGAAGAGGAAGAGCGCAAGCGCCGCGAGGAAGAGGAGAGGAAGCAGAAGGAAGAGGAGGACCGAATTGCACAGGAAGAGCGTGAGAGGAAAATACGCGAGGAACGCGAGCGCCAGCGCATCGAACGAGAACGCCAGAGGGAGAAGGAACAAGAGGCGTGGAGGCGCGCCAGTCTGGTTGGTGGTCCTTCAGCTGCTACCGCCGAGCAGAGGAGCCCTACTGCACCTCCTCAGCAAAAGGCCCAGTTTCAGTTTACCAATCTGGATGATTTGGATGACGATGACGACGACGATGATTGAGCGAGGCAGACGGAGAACAACGCATTTTTGATATCTATAACAAGCTTAAAACAACGGAGAACGCAAGACTCCCTCTCGTCAATAGCCAACACTCCTCAGCTATGTCGGGCCATTGCCCGATTTTGATACCCGTCTAAATAAAAATGAATCTACTCCGTACACGCAGCGAACTGATGCAACGCCACGGAACCTTATCACTATGATCTCGCCGCTTAACACTTGGCTGCAATGCAAGGCATGACCCATGGCAAAAGCAAGAAATTCAGACGCTGGTCGTACAAGTGTTGTTACAAAACACCATATTCCATCTCCTTTTCATAAGTCCTTCATCGTTTCTGGTCCATTCTGTCGTAGCATTGGCGCAAGGTCGCGCATTTAGTCGATCTTGATAGAGGAGTAGATCTTGCGAACGAACCACCAACTTGCGAAGTAGCCGATAGAGCCTGGGAAGTGGTTAGAACTATACGACCTTAAGGTATGATGTGTGGCTTACCAGTAAGAATAAAGAAGAGGAATGAGATGATAGCACTGTAACCCATATAGAGCACAATACCAGCCAGTCCACTCGCCCTGACCTTTGTGACAAGGTATAAAAGACAGTTGAGAAAGATGTAACCACCGCTCATACCAGCAGCGAGGAAAGACCTCCATTGCCAGTTGTAGTTCTCGGAGCATAGCAGGAAGTACACCATGAGGATGGTGACAGCAGCGCAGACGACGATCATGAGGCCATAGCAAAGGAAGAGGAAGCCGAACATGTAGTAGATTCTGCTGAACCAGATCGAGTTCATGATGAAGAAGAGCTCGACAAAGATGGCACCAAAGGGAAGTAGACCGACAATGAGCACGCTGGGGATAGGCTTGAGGTAAGTGCTCACAGGAGGAATCTGTCGGGGAATCTGGTTGGTGCGGACAGGAGGCTCAAATTGAGGAGAGCGAAATCCAAGCCAGGAGCCAGCAAAGGAGAGAGGGATGGAGATGATGAACCAGATGGCGACAATTACGAGCATGGTCGTGAAAGGAACCGCACCCGACGACTGCTTAGCCCAAAGGAAGAGGTTCAAAAGGAAGAAGCTGGAGAAGACAATACCCGGAACCAAGACAGGGGTCAAGGCAATGTTCAACTTCCAGGCCTCGCCCTGCCAGGCCTTGTAAGTTCGAGCAGAGACATAACCACCAATGAAGCCCAGGACAGTGTACATGAGAATCATGATGGTTCCGAGCGATCCACGGTTGGAAGGAGAGAGGAATCCAAGCAGGGCGAACAAGATGGTGCAGCCTGTCATACAGAAAAGCTGAACACCATTACCTGCCAGAACTGATAGAAGCAGAGGTCGTGAAGGGCTTCGGAAGACATCGCCGTGAACAAGCTTCCAGCCGGAATCCTCCTGAACACCATCCTCAACAACCGAAGTACCACCAAAGTCGTCCAGGTCGATCTGATCAAGTCGGTTGTAGCGAGCAATATCCTTCTTGAGAGCGCGAACCAGAATTGACATAACGGTAAGAACGAGGATAACAACGATGATGGCAGTATCGATAAGCCAGAACCAGTGAATCTTGGGATCAAAGACGTGCAGGTATTTGTCCCAGCGGGTAGCCCAGGCGGTCTCAGACTTGCGCCAAAGCACGCTGTAGCTGAAGGCCACATGTTGCTCTTTCCCAGTCAAGACAATGGGCGGGTGGTTGGCGCAGTCAGCTTTGCCGCCATACTCTTTGGAACTGGGTTGCACGATCACACCAACAACGCGACGCTGGTTTGGGTCTTTGTTGACCTCGTGGTACTCGACAACAATTTGATAGTGGTTGTTGAAAAGGACGTTCTCGTCTTTGTCGTCCTGACCCAGCAAGAAACGGGGGTTGTAAAAGGTAGTGCCTGTCAGTTGATCGAGCACTTCTTGGCCAGCAGGCAGTCCATCCACCAGCCATTCCAAGCTATATCCTTGCTCGATGCGGCTCTTGACGAAGTTGATCGATTTTTCGGGATACGTTACTTCGCATAGAGGTTTGCAGGTTTCGTTCTTGCCCATGATAAGCTCAAAAGGAGAGGTCATGATACGGTCTCCGAAGAGAATACTGCCCAGACTTTCCGACACATATTGAGGACCACCTTCGGGTTTACAGAATTGGAAAGCAGGGTGGTAGTAATCGTATGAGACAACGGCGTGAAGTCGCGGGTCTTGGGAGCGGTCGACAGGCTTGATGCTGTTGACGTAGAGAGGGACCTTATCTCCCTCCTTATAGGTAGTTGGGGCGACGCCGGGGAGGTAGAAGGCGGATGTTAGCTGGGGTATAGCTAACAGCGAAGTAAGAAGCGCCGTTGAAGGCGCCATGTCTCGAAAATGCATGTCGAAAGTTAGGTCATGCGCAGACCGGCGAAGGCGGTAAAAGGAGCGTTGCGAAAGCTAAGATGGATGAAGCTGTCGGGTCAAGCTCCTTGTTAGCTGACGACGACTTGCGCGTTCCGCAATTCCGAAGCGGGGAGATGTTGGAGATAAAAAACAAGCAATTTTTCGGAAATCTGTTCAATGGCTCTTATTTTCCTTGGTCGTTTGAGGATATAAATGATCGTGTGGTGAATCAAACCAGCAGAAGAGCTGCAAGAGTGAGACGTTAAACAAGGAGCTTCATGGATGGCACTTGCTGTATTAACTTATCTGGCCAAGTCCCAGGAGATAGCGCGGCTTAGTCAGGGGACAAGCCACGAAGCATCCCCTATGATCTGCAGAGTCTGTGGCGTTGGTGGCTTAGTCGCAGGAATGTCTGGCATTTGTGGAGTTCAAGCCAAGAGTGCCCCGCTAAAAAGTTGAAGTGCTCCAAACTTTTTGACGAGACAACTTTTTGACTGTCTAGAGACTCACCATCTCTGACAAACAAACTAAAATGGCAGCCCCTACAACATTACCGGCGTTGCTGACGTCGCTGACGCAGTCTTTGTCTTCAGCACTCGAGGTCACTCCCAAGATCGCTGCCATTGAGCACCAAAAGGATGGCATTTCCCTCCTCGACGTGAAGAATGAGCTCCTCCTCTCATACTTACAAAACCTCGTCTTCTTAATCCTTCTCAAACTGCGCAACTCGAAATCGGACTCGAAAAATGCAGACGAAGACGACTCCGGACTCGACGAATCTGTTCGAGCAAAGCTAGTAGAGCTACGACTTTACCTCGAGAGAGGAGCGCGGCCGTTGGAAGAGAAGTTGCGCTTCTCTATCGATCAATTTCTTCGAACGGCAGATGATGCGGAGCGTGAAAAGAAAACAAAAGAGGCCCAGCGCGAGGCTGGATCAGACTCTGAAGAGGAAGAAGATGATTCTGAGGAGGAGGAAGCGAATCCTGAAGCATTCTCTCATAAGCCAGGACTTGGCAATTTTGCTGAAGATGTTGCCGGCCGCCGCGCGGAGCGTGATGGAGGAGCCTCAGGCGTCTATCGCCCACCCAAGAGAGACCGTCAAACTATGGAGGCACCCCAACGGCGCGAAAAGTTCGATCGTCGCCCTGGCAAGTCCCACACGATGGAGGAGTTTGTCGCTTCAGAGCTTTCCACTGCGCCCTTGGCCGAGCCCAGCATTGGTACTACGATTGTCCAGGGTGGTCGCAAGATGAAGACCGATGCCGAGCGAAAGGAGGAGGCGGAGCGCCGAGAATACGAAGAGATGAACTTTACACGTCTTCCCAAGGAGAGCAAGAAGGATCGCGCTCAGAAAGCGAAGCAGGCTGGCCGCAGCGGTCGTATGCAGTTTGGCGGCGAGGACTGGCACAACCTTGGAGAGGGCGTCGACCGAATCGATCGCCTTACCAAGCGCAAGCAGTCGGGTGGTAACGTCCGCGCACTGCTGGATAAGAGCCGAAAGCGAGGCATCGACACAACGGATGGACCTCGTGGAAGTGGTATGGGAGCTGGTATTGGAGAGAGGTTCAACAAGAGAGTCAAGGTCTTGGAGGGTGGACGACGCGACCGTGGCAAGAACCGATAGATGGTGTGAACATAATAGAATTGGTTTCTGGGCGACTACTTAAAGTGGCATACTATTAATGCTGATCATGGCTGTATTTTCATGTCATCATGGAACTTCAAGATATGCATCCCGAAGAGGACTGGGTTATTGTAGGAAGTTGACTTCTACTTTGAAAAATTTACGCTACATAAAAATGGCGACGAAGGTGAATCTCGGGTCTATTTTCTTTAACTGTTGAAACTCTCGTAGCTCTCGATTTCACATACATTCAATGAATTGGTAGTATTTCAAAAAGCACTGCGACATTTGACTTGTGACTTTCATCCAACGCGAGACCCTCGAAGTGCTGATAAGATAAAACTTTGGCGGGGGACGAACATTTGTAAATTTCTCCACGACGGCCCCTCCTAGCTTCTGATGCTCTACAATACTCACGCTTCAAATATTTCACATTGAAAAACCTGGCGCAAAGATATTGAAAGCTTTACTTACCAGCTGAAAGACTGAATTCAAGCTTAGCATCATTCTGAGCCTCCGAGCTTGCCACTTATACCTGCGCAAAGTTCTTGTCGCAAAGCAAAGTTCAAGAACGACTCATAACGCTGCTTTGAGCGACAAACAACAACAACCAGCTCTCGCCGAGTTTTTCCAGGAACTTTCAACTTGTTTCCCATTACCTATACAAACATAATGTCAACTGGATCAGAAACCCCTGCTCCTACGGCCTCAATGGACGTTGACGAGATGGACGTCGACCCCAGCCTCAAACCCTCCACAAAGACCGACAAGACCACGACGATATCCGACGACGAAGATGATCCCGTTACCGCAACATACAACGTCTTTATAAACCCTTCTCTTCCTCTAGGCCGCCGTCTCCTCGTCCTCCAGCACCCCAACCGCACCGACGACGCTCCTCGACCTCCTCCCACCGAACTGCGCGTCAAGGCCCAGGCCGGCATGGTCGAAGTCGACGTTCCCCTCGACAATAGCGTTGCTTACGATCGCGAGAAGGGTCTCAAGTGGGGAAAAACACTGCATGCTTCCATGGCTACCAAGAACGGCGGCAGTCATGGTCTGGCTGGTGGTTTTGGCTTCGGTACGGTTCAGGCGAGAGGTGGGAGGAAGAAGGCCGAGGATGACGACGAGAACTTGGATTGGACAGAGGCTGTGAGGCAGGATAAAGTACTTCGGACACAGACGCTTGGTGGACAGTATCCCGAATACAAGGAAGTTCAGCACATGGTTGGCGTCTTTCAAGGCAGTAAGTCAAATCATCTTTCATGAACCCATGCATTTTCTAACACGCTCTCTAGAGGACCTACATCTGACACCCGTATCATCCCTCGTCCACCTCCGCCCTCAACTCCACCACATCGACGCAACCGTCCAACTCGAGCGCCAGGCCGCAGCCTCCAAGGACTCGGCCCCAGCTTCAGCAGGCGGCACAGCTCGCGCAATCCACATGACCGTCAAGACCACCGGCGATGGTGACACCGTTACTACCGAGACCATGGCCGACCGTCTACGATCTGTGCAGACAGAGCACTGGCGCACCATGCATTACACAGATGAGAACGAAGAGGCTGCGTGGGAGGTCTACAACGAAAGTCTATTCCTGACCCCTGCCCAAGCGGACGAGCACCAGGAGGGAGAAGATAAAGCTGATATCGCAGAGGACGAGCGGCTGCTTGAGGAATCCGTGCCCAAGTTTGCCCGCCGATGGGACGATGATGATCTCCTTGAAGCTGTTAGTGGTATCAAGCGGCCACAACCAACACCTGAGCCTGTCAAGGAGGAACCCAAACCAGCTGCTCCCGTCACCAAGCCAGCGCAGCCTGCACCAGAGCCGGAAGAGGCACGGAAACCCAAGCTCCGACCCCGAGGTGGAGCGGCGGGAGGTGTAGCTCGACGTGGAGGTAAACCCCGGGCTGCGCCTTCAAAGACCGTCAACATTGACGACTGATCGCTGGCTATTGGGTGAACTCGGCTTAATTAGGTTGCATGGAACGGCGCAATAGGATCTATAGTAATACATAGACGGGGATATAACGATAAGACACCATTGGAAACTGCTTTGCAAAACGTGTAAATTTTCAAATACGATATAACCTAGTTTCTCAACGGACAAGAGCCTCTCCCAAACCCTCTCCATGAGTAATCATCCGCCGGTATGCTGGTACATGAAAGCATTGAGCACTCGCCAAAACGCTGCTTAATAGTTTGTACACCTAGTATGCTTTTGTACTGCATCGCTCCCAATATTCTTTCGCCAGCAAATAAGCCCTCTTGCATCCTGCTTATCCCGGTTCTTTCGAGTGCTCCTATATGCCAGCCCAAAAAAGCCCAAGAATCACCGACAATAGCATGTTTGCATATAGAACATCTGTTTACTGGAGGAGTTCGACATCCAATCCGATAGAGCGCATAAACAGGTTGACACTGTTGAGTCGCTCGGCCCCCATGGCTGCAGGCAGTGTCTTTGAAACGGTGACGGTGTCGAGCACGCGGTCCTTGACAGCCAGGACCAAGCGAGTTTGTTGATCGTGAGATGCGCTGACACCCATAGCTGCAAGAAGCTGCCATACGTAGACATCTTCTCCAGTATTGACACTACCAGGGAAAATATAAGGTAGTGAAGGCTCAAGCCTGCTGAACAAGATTTCAAATGTGCGATCCCTATTGTTTGTCAGTACAATCATTATAAACATAGCTGAATACCACATACCAGTTATCCCACTGCTCAGGAGTGCCGGCTCCTGTCTGCTTGAGGAGCACGGCACGGCTGAGGATGAGTGTCAGCATGGACACACCAATCCTGGATCTAGCAATAAGATCGACATTGAGCTTTGTGGCAATAAGATTCAAAACGCCATCAACAATATCCAGACCAGTATCGTTGAAGTATTGCATCAGCGATGGCATGACAGTAGAGATGAAAAGCTCAATCTTCTCTCGCATTCGAGAGTTGAGTGTTGTCACCTCACCAGGTGTGATAGCAGCACCTTGCACAACATCCAATTGGTCAAGATGGTAGATGATCATGGTCAAGATGGTGGTTCGTTGTTCAAAAGAAAGATGAGGGAAAAGTCGAGGGATAGCCTTCTCACCCTTGGCGCAAGATAAGAAAGCGATAAATGGGTGGGGAACAACAACTCCAATCTGCTCGTGAACCTTAAGCTCTTGCCAGAGCTTAGCATTGTAGGCTTCAAGGATGGCAGCCCACTCCTTGTGCTTGTTCTCAAGCTCTTCATCAGGGCTGGTCATTGGAGGTGGGATAAGTCGAACATGATCCTCAATCTGCATGAGGGTCTGGTAGACCTTCTCCACGTTTCGCAGAATAGTCTTTCGGTCAAGGCTAGATCCCTTCTTGCCATTGTTTGTACGTTGGTGCTCGCTGTCGGTGCGCTTGATGTTGAGCAGAGGCTTGGGCGTCTTGGCATTGCTGAAGGAAATCTTTCCTAGACTACCTGCAATAACCAGCTGGGGGTTCTTGGGCTTGTTCTTGGCAGCCTCGACAGCTCGTTGCACTTGCTGCTCCATTCGTTGAAAATGGTTCTCAGCAGGCCGACCATGTCGTCGCATGCCACCCTGTCGGCTACCTGTCTGGTACAAATAGGTTTGAGCAAAGTTGCTAAGTGGCTGGCTAGGGTTCTGGCGTTGACCGGCACGGATGTGGCTGTAGACCTGATAATAAAAGTCCTCGGTGATCGATGCATCAGACCCCTCTACAGGGTTACCAGTAGCTGAAACGAGCTGCTGGAGCTGAATACGGGTGATGAAGTTCTTGTCCTGGGGAGTCATCAAACCGTTGTCCTTTGACAGAAGCCAGATCTTGTGGTTGCGCTTGGCCCGCTTAGTCTCCTGGTCCAGAAAAGCCGCCTTCTCTTCCTCCGACATCTGCTGCATCTGGGGGTGAGCTTGCAACTGGGCGACGTTAGGAATGGCGCCATGAGACTGTTTGGCATGGTGGCCCTGAGGCGGCACATGCGCATCTGAACCGGCGCGGTTGGGGTTCTGCAAAATCTGGGTCGGATGGGCATGGAGCTGCTGATGATGCTGGACAGGAGTGCCCTGAAGGCCCTGGGCTGGCGGGGTGGGCTTCGACTGGGTACTCTGAGGTCTCTGCAGAATAGTAACAGGGTGGCCATGTCCCTGAGAATGCTGATGCTGGTGAGCGGCAAATCCTGGAGGAGGCTGTTGATAAGCAAGATCTGCAACAGTGGGTTGAGGCGTCTGTTGCTTGGGCTGAGATCGCATAGCGGCTTCGACCTCTTCCAAACTCATGACCTTGCGACTAGCCGCAGGTTGGGAAGGTTGAGCTGCAGCAACAGGAGCTGGTGATGCTTGCTGAGCAGGCTTAGAAGGCCCAATACCCCATATACTTCGATCAACGTGCAGGTCAGGAAGCGGCTCGGGATCTCGGTACTTTTCATAGCCAGATCGTACAGGCTGTTGTTGAAAGGGCTGTTGGAAAGGCTGACCAGCGTAGTAGGATTGATAGTCGGCTGAGGCATACTGATTAACGGGAGCAGAAGCCTGAGCCTGAGCAGCGGGCCTGGCAGCTGGCAGCTGACGATGGTAACGAAGGTGTTCCTCCTCTATTGCATCAGCAACCTTGGCAGTCTGACCAAAGAAATCAAAGTCCTTGCCAACGTTACGCGAAACCGCAGGGCCACTGTCTCCGAAGGTATCATCGTTGAATGCGTCGCCAGTCTCTTCGAGTTGATCTCCAAGACCATCGTAGGTCTCCTCAAAGTCGAGGGCATCGTCGGCATCTCCATCCCTGCCCGACAGACCAGCAAATGGATCATGGGCTTGGGAGAAGCCAGGCGCCGCCGTGTTATGGCGCGTAGTATCGAAACCGAAAAAGGACATTTTGATTGAATTTGGGCAAGTGGACGTCGTTTGTACTAGGAAAGAAATTAGTATCAACGCCAGTCAGCTGTAGTCGCTTTGAGCTCCGTGCCCCGCTCGAGATCCTCGAAAAACGCCCCATCGATTTGCTTAACGAGATGTCAAGCTTTCTGGACCTTGATCTGCGAGCGAATCCGGCATTTTGTATGGAAATCAATGAGAAATCAAGCCTCTTGATTTCCTCCAGTAGCCCGCATATTAAGTCGGTGCATCCACGCATTGTCCTTGCTATTTCGAAGCTAATTCACCCCTGCAATGTCGTCCATCGAACAGGGCATAAATGATCCGCACAAAAAACAAACATGTTGGTCTGATCTTGAGCCTCGTTCGCAAAGGGTTCGTATCGAAGGAACATATCATCCCTGCAGATTTCGTCCAAATGTCGAGGGGCATCGAGGTACCCCGGGCACATATACCCAGAGACGTCCAGGTAAAACGAGCGGGGTGCTGAAAGCAACATCTCAAGGAAAGCACTCACCACTAAGAGAAGGAAATGCTTTCAGGATCGTTCAGCGCGCACAAATCTATCATGATGTCTTCCAATAAATGGGGTTCAAGATGTCTGTATCGTAGCCAGGCATGCAAGGAGAGCACTATGCTGGCCGAAAGAGGTTGGATGAAAGATTCTCAGAGCTCTGTCGGTGAGCTTTGTAGTCGTCAAAGTAAAACAGCGGGCCGGGAGGGAGCGCGCTGCGATGTAGATGCGCGGCGAAGCTCTGATGCCAACGATGATGCGACGAAGTGCCAACGTTGTTCTCCAAGCCCGCTTCCCCCACATTGGGTCGAGTATGTAGATCACGTGCAGATTCACGTGTAGGAACAATGGGAAAGCCAAGTGAAGTATCAATTGTGAATGGCTTCGATGACGCTGCAAGTCGTTCATTTCTTAGCTGTGTGTTCTACTCTATCTGGTATACTGAGATATACCCCAGTCCTAATTTTATTTCAATCTCCTGTGTTCATCGGCGTCCCTGCGTCCCTACAGATCTTCAACCAGCACAAAGCCTACATTAAGACATGATAGCCATATGTAATAGGTAGGTATGGGCTTAGAACGAGGTGAAGTTACTAAACGTAAAATAAATATGCATCATCACCCATAGTTAACACCGGTCAGTTGGATCAATGCGCTTCCTGTTGATGGCAAGGTTAACGGCCGCATCGGGAAGCGCCCTGTAGTAAATGCGGAACGAGCGGCTTTGTGTTAATATCCCCCTCAACCCAAAGAAAAGGTAATTATGCGATGAATAGGGTCAGAGAGGCCAATGGGCAGGGAGAAAGCTGGCTGCAACACTCCTTGATGCAAGGTTTTGGAGAGCAGGCAACCTTAACAAGCTCAAGAAATGTAAAAAGGGGCACATCCACCTCATCATGGAATACGAGAAGAGTTGGTGATGCATTCGACAAGGAGCACCATGCCTGATTCAGAAACGGATTTGTTGCAGAAAAAAGCTTTTCGATGTGAGGCTTGGGGTTCACATTCCACATGTTCTCGAATGATGAATGGCGCAACTTTAAAGAGCTTTAGGTAGAAAACAATATATATTATTCAAGTTGTTGGTTGAAGATCCTTGTTAACAACATCTACCGCGGTTATATATACGTATTGTGTTGTTTATCAACCCACTCAAAACACACCAAAATCTGATAGACTCACTTCAGCGTTTGGACTCGGCATTGGCAGTGCTAATGGGATACTTTTTGTCACAAGCTAACTATTCATTATCGCTGAGATACGCTAACAGATTTCCCCTGGGCCCCTTGAACGCCAGGGTGCACCCTTCATGATAGTTTCCATGAGAAGTACAGACAAAAGGGAGAGTACCTGGTCTTCAGTTCTGATGGACTAACGTAGACAAGTACTTGTTAGCTCAAATCATGCTAAAGATACATCAATGATTACCCATTTACCTCCAAACTCTGTTGGTCTTTGGGCTTGTTGTTGCGCCTCCGCGTACCTGACTTTAAATGTGACGACGATCAGAGGGGGACCCGCTCCCCAGAACACGCTGTTCATCCCATTCCGATGCTCTAGGCAACTTGTTACGTGCCTCTTTGATTCCAATTGTCTGTTCTCTCTCCCTTGATCCTACTTCTACTCCGTTATATCCAATTTATGACGAGACTGGCCGTGTCTTGTAGTCTCTCTTTTTTCCTCCCGTTTAACCAAATAATTCTGGCCAAAGTCTGCCAGAGAACGTTCTTCCCATTAAAACGGTTGTTTTGGGGGGTCATCTTTTTTTAGCCCACCCCAGTTTACTAGTCTCCTCCCTGGGCTGGCCGGGCTCTACAGGTGTCTTTTTCCCCGTGCGCGCCCACCCGCGACAGAACGTCGACTTTCGATCATCCATCTTTTTTCCTTTGGTTCAACTTCAACCTCATTTGAACTCTTTTTTCCATCTGACGATTTTGATATCGTCAAGACTTTTTTCATCATGGCAGCTGGTCATACGCGCTACGTGCGCTACATTGCGCTCGCGCTTTTCGTTCGTCACCTCATTTATGCTGGGCTGCCTTCTCATGACAGCCGACCTTGCCACCTACTAACATGTCTCTTTTAGACGCTCACTATGTTCTACTTCTTTTCCAATTCCAGAATCGAAACGATCCCCGTTCCTGGAGGCGTCGGTAGCTTCCCTGGCGGTCCGGGAAGCCCCAGCAATCAGCAGCAAGCTCCTGGCAGTATTCCCAAGTCCCCCGACGCTGGTAACAATGTCAACTTCCCACAAGGAGAGGGTGCTCCTGCTGCTGAGGAGGGCGACACTGCCCTTACCAAGGACGATGCTCCCGCTCAGAAGCCTGCTGGTGAGGATGCTGTTCCTGGAGAGGCCCCCGTTGAGGCGCCCAAGGTGCCTGGCGAGGCTCCTGCAACCCCTGCCCAAGGCGAGCTTGCTGAGGCTCCTCTGGCCATGTCTCCCAATGATCCCGGCTGGAACAACCTCCAGGGCACTGCTCCTGGCCCTCGCATGAACGCTACATTTGTTACCCTTGCTCGAAATCAGGACGTATGGGAGATTGCCGAGTCTATCCGTCAGGTCGAGGATCGTTTCAACCGACGATACAACTATGACTGGGTCTTCCTTAACGACAAGCCCTTCGATGAGCAGTTCAAGAAGGTCACCTCTTCTCTCTGCTCTGGCAAGACTCACTACGGTTTGATTCCTGAGGAGCATTGGTCTTTCCCCGAATGGATTGATCAGGAGAAGGCCAAGAAGGTCCGAGAGGACATGCACGAGCGTAAGATCATCTACGGTGACTCTATCAGCTACCGTCACATGTGCCGATTCGAGTCCGGATTCTTCTTCCGACAGGAGCTCATGATGAACTATGAATACTACTGGCGTGTTGAGCCCTCTGTCAAGCTTTTCTGCGACATTCACTACGATCCTTTCCGTGTCATGCATGAGAACAACAAGAAGTACAGCTTCGTTCTCTCTCTGTATGAGTACATCGACACTATTCCCACCCTCTGGGACAGCACCAAGAAGTTCATGAAGAACCATCCCGAGTACATTGCTGAGGGCAACTCCATGCGTTTCCTCAGTGATGACGGCGGCGAGACCTACAACAAGTGTCACTTCGTAAGTTGAACTAGTTTCTCATTGACAACATAACTAACTGGGTTTAGTGGTCCAACTTTGAAGTTGGTAGCTTGTCCTGGCTCCGAAGCAAGCCTTACCTTGATTTCTTCGAGTCTCTTGACAAGGACGGTGGTTTCTTCTACGAGCGATGGGGTGATGCTCCTGTGCACTCCATTGCTGCTGGTCTTCTCCTTAAGAAGGAGCAGATTCATTTCTTCGAGGACATTGCCTACTACCACGTTCCTTTCACGCATTGCCCAACTGACGAGCAGCGACGTCTGGATCTCCGATGCCACTGCAACCCCGACAACAACTTTGACTGGAAGGGCTACTCTTGTAAGTATTTCGCATCACCAAGTTGAAATGCCACCTAACGCATTCGCAGGCACCTCTCGATTCTTCGAGACTAACAACATGGAGAAGCCCAAGGGCTACGAGAAGCAGCAGTAGATGGGCTATTAAAAGCGATGGATGGGTAGGATTGTACGTTATCATACAGGTTGTAATGCTCGGTAGATTGTCTCCATCATTCTTGGGTTGTGCACATGGGGTAGGAAATGGGAGATGTTCTTTCGGGAACCAACATTAGGCGTCTGGGTTTGAGATACTTTGGACAGCTTTTGGTCATGTAGTGTATGAACCAACAATGCTTTGGGATCGTTTGCATGATTTTCTGAAATTGCTTGAAATACTGTACAATATCGATACATGGCCGTAGCCAGGTCTATATGGTCTTTGGTATAGAACTTGCACCGTCGCCTTATCATCTTTACGGCCCAATCCCTTCATTCATATTTGTTTGATAGCCTAACCAACGGTAGCCTTCTTGGGCTTCTTGGTACCGTACTTGCTTCGACTCGTTGTTCGGTTCGCAACACCACCCTACGACAGTCAGTATTTCATTAAGCAGCATAATTCCGGCCCCTTAGCTCAGAAGCCTCCAGAGAAAAACGTACCAAATCCAAAGCGCCTCTAACAAGATGGTATCGTACACCAGGACAATCCTGCGCACGACCACCTCTCACAAGCACAACACTGTGCTGCTGAATATTATGTCCCTCCCCAGGGATATACGCCGTGACAACAGCACCAGTCGAGAGCTTGACACGAGCAGTCTTTCGCTCACCGGAGTTGGGCTTCTTGGGTCGAACGACACCAACTCGGAGACACACACCCTTGAGCGCAGGACAGTGTGTGTTGGATAGCGCAGGGGAGACGGCGTGGCGAGCGCGCTTGCCCTTGCGAATACCGCGGAGTACTTGGTTCAATGTCGCGGGACGGGTGGTTGTGGGAGTGAAAGCGCGGGGTGTTGAGGTGGTGAATGTTCGGAGAGAGGGTTGGAGGAGACGGCTTGGTGGTGGTGTGAGGGCGGCGAGAGGACGACGGGTCGCCGGGGAAAAGAATTGGCGGAGAATGGAGCCGACCATGTTGGGCAAGATGAATTATTGTTGAATTGGTCGAATTGATCCTGTACCCGGCCTTCCTCTCTATCCTGAGCCTCGAGCTTGATCTGCCGATATCAAAATCTCAGCCTCTCAAAGTTGGGTCACGTGGCGATAGGAATGACAGCACGGATATTTTGATTCTCCGTGTAAATGATCACATGCCTGTAAGACCTGCATTGAACCCCCGGCTTTTCTGCGGGTCTGCTCGTCTTGACGTCAGCGGTTAATCGCCGGGCGCATCTTGTCTCCCCGCATTCAGCAAGAGATAATCAACCCCAGTTAACACTACCTTACTACGGATACTGTTTTGGAGATATCCGTGGCTATCCTCGGTTGCCCAAGGCCGACGATTCTCTTCAACCGCTGCCGAATAGAAGAAGTACATGCATGTACGTAGTCTGTGGCTGCGGGTCTAGGATAATGGATGATCTGTAAATACCGAGGCTTTGAGAATTGATTCTTCTTTTTTTTCTCCTTCCCTTCTTTCCCTTGTTCTTTCGTCTACAGCCATAAAGAAGTTGTCTTCTGTTGTTGGTTCCTCGCCTTTGGCTTGTGATTGTCTCTCTAACACGCCGCCTCGTGCCTCGTTCTAACCTAGCCACCCTCTTGACCTTCTTACCACACCAACTTACTCTCTTCAATACCCTAAATCTCATCATGTCGTCTTCATTCACTCGGGCTTTGCGCCCTGCTCTGAGGGGAGGACGAGGTCTTACACATCGCGTTGCTACACGAGCTACCGCTCCCCGTTCCATGACGAGGATAAATCTGTAAGTACATCACAAGTGACTATGTACACTCACACAATTGCTAACCTGATACCTCAGAAACACTGCTCGTCCCCTCTCTACAACATCACTCCGCCGCAATGAGCACATCGACATCTCCGAAATCCCCCCTACACCCATTACTCACCTCTCCGAGCTCGAGACCGCTATGGTAGACACCGTCTCCAAGTTCGCCACAGACGTGATTCTTCCTCGCGCGCGTGACATGGACGAGGCCGAGGAGATGGACCCCGCTATCGTCGAACAGCTATTTGAGCAGGGTCTCATGGGTATTGAGATCCCCGAGGAGTACGGCGGCGCTGGCATGAACTTTACCACCGCCATTATTGGCATTGAGGAGCTTGCCCGCGCTGACCCCTCCGTATCAGTCATGGTTGACGTGCACAACACCCTCTGCAACACAGCTATTCTCAAGTATGGATCTACCGCTATCAAGAAGAAGTGGCTTCCTCGTCTTGCGACAAACACCGTCGCCTCTTTCTGTCTCTCCGAGCCCGTCTCTGGTTCTGATGCTTTCGCTATGGCCACAAAGGCCACTGAGACTGCTGACGGTTTCAAGATCTCCGGTGGCAAGATGTGGATCACAAACGCCATGGAATCAGACCTCTTCATTGTTTTTGCCAACCTTGACCCCAGCAAGGGCTACAAGGGTATCACAGCCTTCCTCGTGGAGAAGGGCACCAAGGGCTTCACCATCGCTAAGAAGGAGAAGAAGCTTGGTATCCGCGCCTCAAGCACATGCGTCATCAACTTTGACGATGTCGAGATCCCCAAGGAGAACCTTCTCGGTGAGCGCGGCCAGGGCTACAAGTACGCCATTGGCATTCTCAACGAGGGCCGAATTGGTATTGCTGCCCAAATGACCGGTCTCGCCCTCGGCGCTTTTGATAATGCCGCTCGTTACGTCTGGAACGACCGTAAGCAGTTCGGCTCCCTGGTCGGCGAGTTCCAGGGCATGCAGCACCAGCTCGCCCAGGCCTACACTGAGATCACGGCTGCGCGCGCCCTTGTCTACACCGCTGCTCGCAAGAAGGAGGCAGGCGAAGACTTTGTCAAGGACGCTGCCATGGCTAAGCTCTACGCCTCCCAGGTTGCTGGCCGCGTTAGCGGTTCTGCCATTGAGTGGATGGGTGGCATGGGCTTTGTCCGTGAGGGACTTGCTGAGAAGTATTTCCGAGACAGCAAGATCGGTGCTATTTATGAGGGTACCAGCAACATCCAGTAAGTTTTACACATTTTCTTTGAAAATGAAGGTTATGCTAACGAATATTGTAGACTCAACACTATTGCCAAGCTCTTACAGAAGGAGTACACCGCATAGAGAACATAGAGTAAATCTAGAAAGAGGTGGACATTAGATGAATAAGTAAAATATAGGCAAAAAAATGACTAAAATCACTTGAAAATTTCTACGAGTCTTCTGGTTGCATATGCAATCCAGTGAGAATATGGAATTGGTTTAGATGGACGAACATCGTGAACTTATCCATGTCTACTTGTCATGACTTCTAGCCAGCAGATGAATCAGGATGGATCATTAGGTACTATATAGGTTAGTCACTAGCTTGTTGCTCAAGCGAAAAATAGTGTGCAATACTTTGGAATACACACATGGAAGGATGCGTACGTCGCGTTTGCCAAAACCCTCTGTCTGGAGAACAATAACCAAGTTCAACATATTGATATCTCTTCTATTAACCAGACATGTCATATACTGTTTGTCTAGGGAATCATCTGCCGCTAATGCGCTCTCTTCAACTTCGTCTCAACCACGCATTTTGTTCATCCGTTACTTTATCCATAACGACTACACACTACTATAAACGAGCCAACATAAAAGGGGGCACCTCATTCAAACGCCCCATGCTCAGTTCGCTGCACCGACATCACCTGCCCGCGGTGTCCCGGCCATCTATTTAACTATCGCTCCTGGGTATCCGATAGACAAGACAATAACCCCACCGCGGCTCCATCGTCTCGATAAAATGTTGCAAAATAATCAATCTCAATATGCAGTCGTTTTAATCAAAATCAGCTGTGTAGGAGAAGCCTCGGAACTCCTCTTGCATGGCTTGTGACAAGACTGTGCACGTATTAGTATTTAACCACAAAGATTAAGAATGGAAAAGACTTACCGGACTGAACTGGAGTCAAAACGGGAGTAACGCTTGTGAACTCAGAGTCAAAGTTGCTGGTATCGGTTGCGCTCTTGATTTGAGGCATAAAAGGAGGTTGCACCCTCTTGTGGTAGATATCATCCCAGTTGATGTTACGGAAGAATGGCTGGCTCATCACCTCCTGGGCATCAGTTGGGCCACTTCCGAGTCGCTGATCAGGCTCACGAGTGAGCAGCTTCTGAAGAATAGAGACAGAGTCTCGGGGCATATGGATAGGGTAGAGAGGCTCATCGGCGAGAATGGCATCGTAGATTTCGTCTTCGTCCTCTCCACGGAAAGGAGACTGCTGGAGAAGCATCTGGTAAATCAACACACCAAATGCCCACCAATCAACAGCACGTCCATATTTTTTATCGAGTAGAATCTATGTATGTCAGTGCAAAGCACAATGAAGAACCAGATGTTAGACACATACCTCTGGAGCCATAAACTCGGGAGTACCACAGAAAGTGCTTGTTGTCGAGCCGTACCACATATCCTCTTTGCACAGACCGTAATCACCAATCTTGACGTGGCCATCAAGGGACAAAAGAATGTTATCAAGCTTCAGATCACGGTAAATAACACCATTCTCGTGGAAGTACTTGAGCGCCAAGCAGACCTCGGCGGCGTAAAACTGCGCGCGCTTGGTGCCAAACTGGCCACGCTGAATGTGCAGCATGAGATCACCACCACTGACGTACTCCATCACAAAGTACACACGGGTCTCGGTCTGGAAACAAGCGTGTAGGTTAGTCAAAAATGGGTGTCTTCCGCGGTTCGCAACCAGGAAAACACGCTTCTCAGAGCGTATACTCTCTACTTCGTCGTTCTCAATAATAAACTCCTTCTTGAGGACCTTGATTGCATAGAGCTTTCTAGACCGCTTGGTTTCCGCAAGCATGACCTTTCCAAAGTTACCCTTACCCAGCACAGCAAGGAAGTTGAAATGATCGAGACCAATACGTTGACCAGTTCCAGGGTCAGTAGCCAAAGGAAGCGTCTTTTGCTGTCCACCAGTTGCAGGTTGTTGCTTAGAAGGAGGAATAGCTTCTGGCGTTTGAGGCTTGTGAGCTGGTACTGGAGGTTGCTGGTAAGGAGCAGCCTGTTGTTGCTGATGTTGCGGTACAGGAGGTAGTGGTTGCTGAGGAGGCGGTTGTTGAGCAGCAGGTTGCTGCTGTGCTGGTCGCTGAGCTTGAGCAGCGGGCTGTCCTCCATAACCAGGGTTGACATTCGCATAGTCGGCGGGATTGTACTTGCGCTGTTGGCCCGCACCATATTGACCTCCTTGAGCATAAGGGTCCTCTTGCGGCTGATCGTAACCTCCGCTATAACGTCCGTAATCGGAATGCTGTCGCTGAGCACCGCCGGGTGCTCCAGACATAGCGGCAGAAGCTGCGGCCGCAGCAGTCGAGCTGGACGAGGTTCGATCGGGGTGACCTGGCCTTGGGGTAGGCTGGTTCGAGTACATAAGCTTAGCTGCCTCGGTTGCCTCTGGGGAGGCCGGCCCTTGCTGATAGGGAGGGGCAGACGAGCTGGAGTACGATGGAGCTGGAGAGTGCAAGCTAGTGGGACTGGTCTTTCCAGTTCGAAGAGTTTTATCTGAAAGTGAAGAGACCTTGGCTTGTCTTTGCTTCTGGGTTCGGATTCCATCCAGAATTTGGTTGGCTACAGCCATAGACATGCCACAGAAATCTGGAACAAGATGCACACACTGAGCGTGTGCAGTGAGACCACATTCTGAACAGGGTTAGTTTCATGGACAGGGCGAATGGCTTGGCGAATGAAAACATACCTGAACACTTTCTGCAATTCTTCTTTCCAAAGGGAAGAATGTAACCACAGTGACAGCACCAGTTTGCTGTCATATTGGAGAAAGGCGTGAATCTGTGCGGGATGCGATGGTTGATCTTCTCCTCGTCCGGATCAGTCTCAGCATTACTTTTACTGATACACTTTGTGACCACGCTGGAATAACACTTGGTATGGCAAGTATACTTGCAGTCCTCACACTGCATACCAGCCGAGTATTTGAGGAAATCTCCGCAAAGCGCGCAGCGCATGATGTTGTAGAACTGGTGCTGCACGAACTTGTGACCGTACATCTCGTGAACCTCTTCCTTTCGTTGACGAACGGCACCCTTTCGACCAAGTCCAAGATCGATAGGCCGGCTGTCCTTGTTAGTTTTGTTGAAGGTCAGTTGAAGCTGGATCTGTCCTGTAGGCTCAAGGTTGAACCATTCTTCGATAGGGCCAGTCTGGACCTGGGGTTGGGGACCAGCAGTTCCATATGGACCTTGCTCGGATTCTCCTTGGCCGCCGGGCGATGTAGGATTTCCTCCAAAAGAGCCCTGAGAAGGACTCATGGGAAATTGCGAAGGGGCCGCATTAGTGTTGCCCATTCTATCGGCAGAAACCCAGCCGGAACTGTTCATCTCAGCCTCGATCCTCTTTCGTCGGAGTTCTTCGACAATGTCGGAAATTCTGACCCAAAGCATGGCAATGGGCATGGGGTGTTCGCCAGGCTTATCGTAAACGGTCAACTCGATCTCATTGGCCTTGTCGACTTCGATGGTGTGGTATTCTGCCTCCCAGCGGTCGTTTCTGGAGGCCTTTGTCCGGGCCATCACCGTATCCTCAACTTTAACGGCAATAAAGGTTTCAGGTCCTCTGGTAAACCTCCCAGTCGCGGCGTGGTCCACATCCTTGACGGCCAACATTCGAATCGACAGCTGTCCACTGAGGGGCTTCCTGAGGTTGGGTGCGTTGATCGAATCATCTGTTTCAAGGTCAGTATACATGTGATCGGTATAATATAGAGCAAACTCACCATCTTGAGCATCCGCGACCTCGGCATCGATGTGCAGCTCCTCATATCTCTTGAGTGCCTGCTTTAAGAGCAGAATCTTCTGCTTGCTTTCGACCTTACGGGCAGCCGCGTCAGCTTTACTCTTTCGGTCTCCCTCCATGCTGTAAAGCTGGACCATCTTCTCGATGCCCTTCAGGTACTGCTCTTCGACATTGAGCTTGAACTGGATTTGCGACAACATGAGCTGAATGCGGGGTCCCAAGTGTGGTGTATCATATTTAATTAGATCTGATAAATGTTAGCACGGCAAGTAGCATACAGAGACCGCGTAGAAGGCGATAACGAACCTAACTTTGTAAAGTTGGGGCGTGGCTTGGGAATGCCCGAGCCAGGTCCTGGTGCGTAGGGATGGCGGGGAGGCATGAGGTCGGGGCCGCCACCAATTTGGCTGTATTGTCCAGAGCCTGATGCTGAGCCGTAAGAGCCTCTGTCTCCCGCGACGTTGCCAGAGGCATCCTTGGGAGGTGGTGCGGGTGGTCCGCCGGCATCATCAGCGGATCCTCCGAGGGACATATCTCCAACACCTTGGTTGACGCGCCGCATCTGGATGTCGCGCAGCTTCTCCTCAAAGAACTGAAGGTTGCGGCGGCCATCGCGCATCTGAGAATCGAGACGAGACCTAACAGCTTCATTGTTGGTCTGGGCCCTCATGGAATTGGCGGCATTGATGAGGGCCTTTTCCCGCTCTATCTTCTTGTGGATGTTGTGAATCGCATCATCGTCGTTCATGGTGGCAGCGGCTGCACGATGCGTTCGTGCAGGGCGAGACGATAGAGAATGAGAAAGGGTTGGGCGCAGAGAGCAGCCGAAATCAGATGTTGAGGACACTCGGCGATACTGGTTAGAATAGCTGGCGAGTATCGGTCGGTCGGTGGTGCTACTGCTATACTGCTGCGGAAGGATGTCAGGTTAGGTAAACAATAGTGGAAGACAGCTGACGTCTTGTGTCGTTTGTTAGGTTGTGTACCAAGCACAATGCACAAGCTGAGTCCAGTATGTCGTGATAATGTTCGTACTGGACACTACGCCGGCGAGCTTCTAACCTATGGATGAGGCCGAAGCTGGCTGGTGGAGATGGAGGGAAGAGGGGAGTTGAGAGGAGGAGGGTTTAGTTTCCACACCTTAGCTTGGTTATTTAGCCCAGGGCAGGTCCAGTACAGTACGTGAGGCAAAGTCCAGTGCAGTGCAGTGTATGAGCAATGGAGGTAGCCCGGTGAGAGATGTCGTCAGTGATAGGAATCGACCTGAGGCTTCGGGGAGAGGAGGGGGTTAGTCGTTGGCGGGGTTTTTGCCTCCAGTGTTTGCACCTCATCCAGAGTGAATGCCTTAGTGGTAGGTAGGTACAGGCTTGAGCTAAGCTACAGTGAGCCAAGCTGCTAGAAAAGGAGAATTCTTCAACAGAATCCCTTGTTGCTCTGTCGAGATAAAGAGGGGAACATTCAAAAAGAATTTGACAAGCAAGAAAGAGAGGGTCAAAGAGAAGCCTGATGCCCAGTCCTAATGCCCAAGCTGGAGGTACTCAAAGACTCTGCCCTGTGCTACCCAGGAGCTTAGACCGCCGCTCTTGGTGGGGGAGTTTTAGTACAGTCGTAGTTAGGTGATGGGTGGGTAAACAAAATGCACTGTAGCAAGGGCCAGAGACAAGGATCAAAAGTTCCTCTTCAAGATACGAATATAGGTATCAAGTAGGTGATTGCAAAAGGGTTGCATGTCGGAAATACTTGGTCTTGGGTATGTGTCCTACGGATATTCCAACCGTGCTTATTAACCCTCTAGTAGGCTGATAGGACTATAAGTGATGGCACCGTGAACAAATGGCACCACCACATGTTATCATGTTATTTTGGCGACTGTTTGTACATGCATAAGTTCTCGAAAAATGTCCGGCACTACGTGATTGAGTTTCAGAATACATCATCAGGCAGCTCTGCATGAATATCATATATGAACCTCAAATTGTTACTTGTGAAACAGTATTCTGAAACGCCAAATATCATGAGGCTTTTACCATGCCAGGTCGTATCAAAGCGACAATATATAACAAAAACAACTTGTATGTTACATTAAAGATTCCTAAAAGAAACGGAGTCTTTATTCTCACCGTGTTGCCGTACCAAGCTGCACTGAAATCCAACTTACACGGAGGAGGGTCTCAGAGTCCTAGAAAAATAAAAGTTCTAGAATCAGACCAAACCCCGCCATCGAAACCACATGTTGGAAAGCGGTAAGATATCTGCAACGTGAAAGACCCTTCGCAACTAGTTGCTGTTAATCTCAACGATTAACAAATCAGGAACAATATGAACCTTTCTTCATCCAAAGCTGAAATTAATTGTCAGGGTTACCCCTGAGGGTAAAGGACAAGGGGACATACTGCCTAAAGCCATCAAAACCCGTACCTTGCAGAGGAGTTAAGGACATATTTCCACTTATATGCGAGATTATCGAGTTACCAAAGTGCTTTACAGACTAACTTCGAGGCGCAATATTCACAAAAGGATAAAGTCCATGATATCGATCTTCTAGTAAAAGTACAGTGTTATTATAATATAGCACAATGTGGTAAGGTTTATATCTATGTTACATCTTGTCATGATCTTCGAACCATAACAAAGGCAATGCTTCCAGCACAAACAGCTCCAGCCAACGCTCCCTCCAACACCAGCAATGAAGCATCTCGCATGCGCATATCTATCCGTCGCTCACTGTAAATGTCTTGCGTCTTAGCCTTCCACCACTCAGGGTCCAATAACGCTTCCCGCCACGTCTTTACCGGCACAAACTCTGGTAGAGGGATCTCTGCCACTGGCTCTATAAAACTAGGTGCAGGTACCTCGCTGGCCTGTGTTTCCTCAACTGCGAGAAGGTCTTCAGCTGGTAGTGCCTCCTCTAGTGCCGCAATCTCGACGGCAGGTTGGGCTTCAGCCTCTTGGGCTGCCTCGACTGCTGAAGCCAGGGCCTCGGCGGCGGCAGGCTGATTCTGACTCTCAACAGCAAGCTTGACCTTCTCTAGCTCACCGCGAACCTCTTCTAGCACAGCTTTCTCTTCAGCGACGACGCCCCTGACAAGTCTCCTCCTCTTCCAGGGCTCAGCAATGAACTGTAGTATAACAAAGAGCACAAAGTTCATGCCCATCAAACCCCATGTACCCCAAGTACTCGCCCTTCGGATGCGGTCACTCCAGATCTGTTCCTCATGGTAACGTTTCAAGATACCCGCATTAAGACGTTGGCTCAGATCCTGCTCTTCCATCTCAGCTTCCGTCAGAGCTTCTTGAGAAGCTGCCACTTTGCCTTCAAGCGTGTGATCCGCCCTATACAGCTCGGTGAAGCGCTCGAGGTCAACAGGAGACCAGCTATCCTTCCGTGCCAGTAATGTTGTGACCTCACGCTGGGTCGTCGCACGGCTAGCATTAGACGTTTTGTACTCTTGGCGCGCGGTGCGGACTCGTTCATGTGCTTCTGCCAGAGCAGCTTCGAGCTTGGCGTTTTGGTGCTTGATGGCCTCGATGTCAGTGTATCCGGTAATATCGTTGAGGGTCTGCGAAGCGTTCATAGCCCGGGACTGAAGGGTGTCCATAGCATTGCTGAATCTTTCCTTCAATTCAGTCACGCGGGTTTGAGCCAGGTCGCGGAGATTCTGGAGGTTGTTGGCGGCTGAGGGAGTTTCTTGTGACTGAGCGGGATCGTTCGGCTTGACGTCTTCGGTCTTGGGAATCTCGGGTTTCGCATCTTCATGTGTGGTGTTTTCGGGGGTTGCGTCGCTAAGCTTCGTATCTTCCAACTTCGGTTGCTCGGTGGTGGTGGGTTGAGCTTCGGCAAAGGGATTTGGTCGGGGTTTGAGGATCGACTCGAGCTCAGCCTCGACATCCTTATTTGTTCTTGAGCTCGGATCTGAGTCTTTCGGTGGTCGTCCTGTCGAGTAAAGCCTTGCTTGAGGCCCAATGGCCCCTATACTGCATCGCATACATATCGTCGAGCTCCGAACCACTGATGCTCCCCAACATGACCTGCCCGGCCTTGCAGCCCGATCGAGTCCTAGTCGTGCATGACTCCAGACAAGCCTAGCCGCAGGACGGGCAAATGGCTGCATGACGACCACGGGAAGCGTATGACGCAGATGCAAATGCAAATGCAGCTGCGTGTCCGAATTGGCTCGGACGGGCTGTGTTGAGGAAACGTTGAGGTTATGGGAGCATGGGCCGAGCCGATAAAGCTACATCCGGCTCCGTGCCCGGACTTTTTCTGCCGAAGTGACCGTGGCCTGGGCTGGCTCAAGCGCAAAACGCCCCGCTGCAAGCCAGCCCCAGGGTCCTAGGGACTACTGTACGTTATTCTTCAGGGCATTTACAGGGAGAAGAGGTGTGGAGGGGCACTAGTTTATCTAAAGTCAAGTCTAGTCAGTGAGTCAAATGACGACAGCTTTAAACCAGCCAGTCCAAGCCAAGACGGTTAAAGGACTTGCTGTTGATAACCAAGATATTTGATATGCGGTGTTTTCTGTATGTACAGTATGGATCTTGAACTGCTACCTCCCTACTAGTCAGGATCCTTTAATATGAACCTTCCAATCATCTCTGCCATTTCATAGCAGGTGTGTTGTTACTGCTGATCTCCGTTGTCGCATTTCTCTCATGAAAACTCGTGCCCCTCCCCCGCCATTTTCTTATCCTCTGTCGTATCTTTTTCTAAACAACAGTCTGTCTTTCGCCATTGTACTCTCTCTTTTTGACTTCATTTATAAAGGGATTAGTATAGAATAAGGGCAAGATTTAACTAGACGAGAAAACGACGCAAAGGATACACCTCAGACCGTCATCATGGCTTCTTCCGATACCCCAGCTCTCAAGACAAACCCCAAGTTCATCTTCTTTACCGACTTTGACGGAACCGTCACCACCGCCGATTCCAATGACTACATGACCGATAACCTGGGTTTTGGTGTCGAGCGACGACGAGAACTCAACAAGGATGTTCTTTACGGAAAGATGCACTTCCGCGACAGCTTCGTTGAGATGCTTGACAGCATCAAGACCCCTTTCGACGAGTGCCTGCAGATCCTCCTCAAGAACATCAAGCTCGACCCTGGCTTCAAGGAGTTTTACGACTGGGCGCAGCTGAACAACGTTCCCATTGTTATCCTTAGCGGTGGTATGGAGCCTGTGATCCGAGCTCTGCTCGATACTCTGCTCGGCCCTGGCTGGGACATTCAGATCGTGAGCAACCAGGTGACAGCGCGAGAGGGCAAGACTCTTAAGGAT
This sequence comes from Fusarium buharicum, assembly GCA_014822075.1. Lineage (NCBI taxonomy): Eukaryota > Fungi > Ascomycota > Sordariomycetes > Hypocreales > Nectriaceae > Fusarium > Fusarium buharicum. The sequence continues at coordinate 177,565 of JAATHB010000064.1, forward strand.
GAGGGCGGTTGGAGAATTGAGTTCCACGACGACAGGTAAGTGACTTGACTCATGTTTCAACCATGTGCTGACTTCTTCAGTATTCACGGTCATGACAAGTCCATCGAGATCCGCAAGTACTCCTCACTGCCCGACCGACCTACCATGTTCTACGCCGGTGACGGTGTTTCCGATCTTTCCGCTGCAAAGGAGACTGATTTGCTATTTGCTAAGGCTGATAAGGGTACGCACGTATCATGATTTCTCACATATTGGAAAAATAGCTAATCCCTTACAGACCTCGTCACCTGGTGTGAGAACGAACATGTTCCCTTTGTTACGTTCCGCGACTGGTCTAGCATCACCCAGACTGTCAAGGACATTGCGGCTGGTACCGTGTCCGTCAAGGATGCTGCTCGCGGTCGTATCTAACTTTTTATGACATATACAACGAGTGAATGAATTAGAGGTACAGGGGACAACGGTATTTATTCTCACTCAAAGAAATAGAATAGAGGGTTAAAGGAGAGCCACCTACACAAGTTAGGCTATAGATTCTATAGATTTCTGAATACATCCAATCAATTTAGATCATGCTTTTGTTTCGAATTGGTCCCTGGCCCGAATCGCGACTTCATACGCTCACTACTGAACAGATTATCTCATGCCCATCTTTGGGAATGCATATCGATGATCCCATCGGCATGCTCTCATCCCCTATCCAAATCAACCGCATTACTCAGTTCTCTTCTCCTCGGCCGGAAGAAAGTACCAGCACAACAACATGACACCGAAAAGAAAGATCACAATCGGATGAAGCACAAACGTGCCAACAGCCTGAGCCAAGAGACCAGTGATGAAGGGCGCAATCGCACCTCCTGCGCTACCACAAGCACTAATGGTTCCTATGCCACTTAAGGTCTCACGCCGACTCATGCCACGCATGAAAACGGCTGCGGCGCAGGGATAAATAGGTCCAAGCAGCAGACCGACGATGGAGACGGCGATGGCATTGCCCACAATATTAGGCACGAACCAGACGAGAAGCTCAAAAGCCATCGCTCCCAATATGAGGCCGTAAACAAGTCTCTTCTCGCCAATGCGGTGCGCTGGGGCAGAGAGGAGGAACCGGCCGATGGTGATACCGGCCCAAAAGCCGGCCGTCACGTATCCGACGGATCCAGGGTCACCGTCGCGAGCGTTGATGAGGAAGGAAATCACCCAACCTGAGATGGAAACCTCTGCACCTTGATAGGCAAAGATGAAGATTGAGCCGAGGAGGACAATGCGCATCTTCATGGCCATGAACATGCTGTTCATCATCGACTCTCCCGCCTCAGCCGTCTCCCTCTGTCGCGCCGCGGGACTCAGCTCCTTTTCATATTTCCAAAAGGACCACAAGCCCAGGGCAAAAGTGCACACACCAATTGCGCATGTGAGGATGTAGTATCGGGTCCAGACTGTGTTGGCAGCTGTGACAAGCGCGGTGGCGATGAGGGGACCGATGGTGCCCCCTATTCCGTAGCTCCCGTGAAGAAGGCCCAGCATGAACGTTCCTCTCTGTAGTCCTCCGCAGAACAGGTTACCGATGGCCACATTGATCGAGATACTGAAGCCGATAAAGAAGAACGAGCAGACGACGACAGGGAAGGGTGCTCCGCAGATGATGGGGATATAGGCCAGAGTGACAAGGGCTTGGCCTAGACCAAGAAGTTTGCCCCGGCCAAGCTTCGCTCGTAGGACGTCGAGAAATACAGCGGCCATGATGAAGCCGATGGCTTGGCCAACGAAGATAAGTGATACGACACCATAGCCGATTCCATAGTACCTTGAGATTGTTAGCCATTATCATTGAACGACGAGGGAGGCAGTGAACATACGTCTCCATGTACGGAATCAAAGCACCAGCAGCACCATCGCTAAGCGCATTACCAAAGTTGGCAAGACAGGTAAACAAGAGCCTGAATCGATTCATAAAGGGGTTCCAGAGAGTAGGCACAACCTCAACAGCTTCAGAGCTTGCGTCTGGGCTGCTAGGCCGGCTCATCTCCAAGTCGTTCTCGGCATTGGGCGCTGCAGTGTCTAGCTGATGAACATCACGGGGTGGGATGCGATGAAGGTCAAAGGACTCTCTTTGGAGAGAACCAAGGTGTGTTCTTGGAACGGTCTTTGCGGGAGCTGATAATGGGCGAAAGAGTTCCTCGCTCGAGGATTTCGCAGGAGCAGACTGCACTGCAACAAGGCCTGAGAGTATTGAAGCATCCATTGTGAGTGGAAACTCAGTCAAAAGGAAAAACCAAGCAATGTATCGAGTATTTAGGAGTATGTTGGAGCTGATAGCCTATAAGTTAGGAGAGATCAACATTCGGCCATGGCTCCTTCAAATACCCGTTCATACAAAAGATCGATGAGCTCAAGTATTCGTAGGATCTGCAATCAACCCCAGGTCGAGTCACCCGGTCACTCAGATCTTCACTCCCCGCAAGACATGGTCGAGGAGGTGGGAGTGGAATACCTCCATCTGGTAGGATATAACAGAGACCCTGCCATACAAGAAAACCATTCCACGACTTTTCAAACCAAAGAAAGAAGAAAATCAGTTTGAACTATCACTAATTGGTCCTTGTAAGGGTAGAGTATGAGCCGCTAACCAATAATGTAGACTACCGAATAATTTACCCAGATGTGGATGCCAACAACAATCCACAATGTCAAACCTGTCAGGCCGTGTCACAACGTCTTTTGTCCGTGATTAATCCCCGTAAGAGAAGATTGTATAATTTCCGATTGGCTAAAAATTTACTTACATGGGTAATTGCTGACAAAATGACCACCATCTTCAACGTTGTACTTTTCCTCAACTTCACAAGTTGGGAGAGTTACTGCTTCAGGTTACACCCAGGATCTAGTAGTGGAGAGCACCACCGGATTCAGAGTGTCATAGCATTCGACTGACAAGCCAAGTCTTACTCAATAACAAGAACAGAATCGGTGCGATTGGTAATTCAACGCTACGATGAATAACGGATTCGCTCAAGATCGGTGAGTCCAAATGAAGTAACTCCGCCAACGATAGTGATGTGAAGTTCCTTTTGGTTAGAGTGATACCTGCTATGTATATGGTATATCGTTCTATCAGTGTCTACCCCTCCAACGCAACCCCTCCATCCTTCAAGGTATCAAAAAATTGTCAACTTTTTTCTGTGGTGCCAAGTAGTAGTCAACGACAAAAAATCACAATGGGACGTCCTAAGCGCAATGTACTCGCGGCCGCAGAAGCTGCTCTGACACCTCCCGATTCTCTCGAGCCAAACCAGTCCGTCGTCCGCGTCGTCAAGCCCGAGGGCAACAACCTCTACACCTGCGAGCTTCCCAACACGAAGACAATCATCTTGGAACTGGCACAGCGATTTCGAAACACTATATGGATCAAGCGCGGCGGCTTTGTCTTGGCTGAACGATACGAGGATAGCAAGGAGGACACTCGAGCTGAGGGAGAGATTGTGAACGTTGTCCGGGACGAAAAGGCCTGGCGCAAACAGTCCTACTGGTGAGAGCTAATGATTTGCGATACACGCAATGAGCTATGCTAATCAATGCCATCGTAGGCCCAAGGAATTTGTTAAAAACGCATATGATGCGAGCGATTCCGAGGATGAATCCAACGTCGGGAAGATGCCCCCTAGCGATTCCGAGGACGAGTAAATCCACTCCCAGATCCAGATCTATTTGTTCTTCGCTTCAACGTTCCTGGCTTGCGCTGTCGAAACTCCATAGTTGGCTGTCCCTAGATATACCAGCACGACCGTGGCGAGCAGCACGTTTACAGCAACCCCAGAGCTGAGGTCGGTGCTCGGGAAAACGTTCCAGGCCCATTCTTGCGCGAGCCAGAGAGACACTACAATAAAGGGGTCGCCTGTAGCTCTCCAAAGGAGATATGGCGTCGCCCATGCGAGATATGCATAGAATTGGTAGTGCAGCGACCTCGCAAACAGCAGGCCGATGACATTAGCAGAGAGCATCGTCGTCATGACGTACTCGGGGGTAACGTAGTTGGAGATTCGGAGCTCCTCCTGTTGAGTAAATGGGGACTTGGCTCGCAAAAAGGAGGGGATCAAAGCGGAGAGTGGTCGACCGGCTGGTTGAATCCACCTGTTTGCGAGGAATACCAGGAGCACCGTAACGTGGAAAGCGAGAAGGAATAACGCAAAAGACTTGCTGAGGAATAGTTCCTCGCCCAACATGCGCCAATTGACCGTCCACTCGAACTTGAACTGACGTGACAACTCAAAAGCCCGGGCGGCATACCCACGAGGGTTCTTTGTAATGAACGGGATGCCAATGGCGAATTGGATCTGTGCCATGAGCCATGCGAGACGCAGACTAGCTCCAAATCCTCTGCCGAGGAAGAGCACAATACCAACAGCAGGGAGAACCAGCAGTAGCGACATTTTGATTCCCAGACCCCAGCTATATGCGAGACTTCCAAATGTCCAGTTTCGCCGTTGGAAGAAGAAGATGGTAAGCCACAGGAAGAAAACTGCGAAGCAGTCGTTAAAGCAGCGAAGAACAAAGATGCTATGTAATCGCTTCGAGAGGATCAAGAGAGGAAAGATGTAGGGGGGCACCTAGACCTAGTCAGCAAGCTACATTGTCCAAGACTCTCAACCCTTACTCACCTTGGCCTTCCAATAGCAAAGCATGACCAGCGCCAATGTAGCCATATACAGCACTCCAAATATCTGCTGCGCCAGAAAGATATCTTTGCCTTCGTCCGTGATATAGTACAACCCTGTGTAAGTGTAGACGTGCGCAGCCGGATACACAAGGGGGCCGGTGCCGCCCTCGATCTTGGTATAATCCCGCTCTCCAGAAACAAATTGGGAGACCTGCTCCATGTACGCTACCCAATCAATTTCTGTATCTGAAAACACTGGATTAGCTTCATCTTGGCGGTGGTTTGGAACGGCGCAACTCACATGGGATCTTCCAGATGACAAGTACGCATAGGACCGCGTCGGCAAGCCACAGGGCGACAGGGACGAGTTTGGAGAGCGCATGTCGACCGTTCGCTACGTTTGAGACGAAGCGAATGCTTTGAGTGAGGATGCCAGGCGTTGGGTCTGGCATTTTGTCGGTTGTTGGCTTCGCTAGCCTGTGAAGGAGGGAAGCTTCATCATCTTGGCCAGGGGTTTCATGAGCTTACAGGTTGTGGTGACAGCTATTGTGGGGCCCCGCAATGTGCATAGCCCCGGGGAGTACCTATTGTGTCACCAGCTTTCGTATTCTAGCTTCTACAATTGGATAGAAGAGAGGTAAACACCTTGCTCAAGTGAAGTCCAGAAATAACAAAAGTTATGATATTTGGTATCCAATTACCAATCCCATATAGCTTCGCCTGAACAATTCACAGCTTCGACTTAGCACCCTTGCCAACTTTGTCAACCAACTCCACCACGCCCTCAGCACAACCATAAGACCCTTGATATCCCCAACCTGAATGGCCATAGTTGTGCACAATCCAAGTTTCATTATCTAATTTCTCCTCCTCAAGTCGAAGTCCACCTTGTCTCCATGGCCGCAGTCCAACAGCATGTCGAATGACATCCAGTCCCTTAACACCCTTACCATTCGCAATCTCAGGACGCGCCGTGACAATGCGCTGCATGATACGCAAAGCAATGTTAGGATCGGGCTGAGACTCCCAGTTGCCAATATCATAAGTACCACCCAGGATCGTGCCGCCTCCCGCTGCCCGCTGCATTAGATACATAACATCGCTACCGCCATCTTCGACTCCAGAAGTGATCATCATGGGAGTGCTCTCGTTGCGCACTAGCACGATTTGTCCGCGTGCAGGCGCCATAGTCTCGTCCTTGACGCCACCAAGTTTGAGGGAGCCGAGGCCAGTGGCGTTAACAATGATGTTGGGGGCGTTGCCTGTGTGGCTCAACTTCTTGGCCTCGCTGATGTCGGTGAGGATTGCCCGCTTGAAGACGACACCGTTCTTGAGGCATTGTCCCACGAGCCAGGGGAGGTAGATGGCCGTGTTGATGCAGACGGATGTGAACTCGCAGCCTGAGTCGTAACCAAGAGTCACCTCGTCCGGGTTCTGCTCTCGGAAATCTTCAAAGATCTCCTTGTACCACGGCTCTTCCATGAAGAGGGCATCAGGGAAGTTGTTGCTTGCTGCTGCTACTGCGTCCTTTTTGCGTCGTTCAATATGGCATTCTGGGTAATGTTAGCTAAAAGGATCACTTGTAAGGGGATGTGGAAACGTACTCTGAAAGTGAATACCAGCCTCAGGGACCTGCTCGCAGAGTCGCTTAAACTCGATCCATGTACGACGTTCCCAGCGGCTGTTTTCTTGTGTAGCCATACTTTGAGATTGTAAGTGAGTTGCTCTATAAGGACAAGATAGATTCAGATCAACTTACGGGCAGATATTGGCGCCTGCGAAAGGCGATGCATACTCAACATCGTAATCACCAGGCATATGCTTGCCCACGACAGTGATCTTGTTGTCTTTGTTCTTGGAGAGGAGGTACGCCGACGTCAAGCCGGAAACACCAGCACTTTCATGTATAAGTCTTTTGTTTCGACAGCAATTGCTAAAGAGGACTCACCCAATGACAACAATTGTGTTGGCCATGTTGATGATTCAAACGTATGAGTTTTGCTTTATCAATTAGAGGCAGCGAACAACTTGTCTCGAGACAAACAAATATATGGATTAAGATGGTCAAAGGTCAAAGTTACACAGCCAAGGTTTCACAACACTTAAAACTGTACGTACCTGCACTCGTGACACAATCTCCTCGGTCCTCAGTTGAAGCCCCGATTGTGGAATCAGCCTGATTGACTCTTCTAATTGGTCCATTGATAATAGAACCCACAAAGAGCGGCGTGGAGCCACCGGAACCGGACCCAACAGACGGTAGAAGAAGCAACGACAAGATAAGCTTTCATGTCAATGGGCCAACATGTCAGCTGAGAATGTGCCAGTATTGACCAATTGAATAAGCTGGACAGAAGGTTGTCAAGTTGTCAATATTTCTTGGGCGTACATGACACCCACCGAGTCCACATGACGACCTCTTGGTGGAAATGGAAGGCCATATGAGAACCAACCCATGACTGTTGGTGTAATGAAAATACAGGCTGAGTGAGTTGTGAAAACAAATGATGTAGGTATTTTGGTTGAACCGTCTCTACCCGATGCCAGAGACATATGCCCAAAGTTATCTGCCAGCTTCAGATTACGACCTGTCAGAATATACTCGAGAACCTCAATCATCAGAACCCAGTACTAATACTCAATGCCACATAGTGCAAGTCTAAGTATGACAATATACACAGCTGTATGTCTCTTGTATCATTATTCACGAAACACAGGCCAAGTTTGTTCCCATGATCTTTTTCCCACCGTCCAACCAATGAATCATAATATAACAAAAAGGTTACTACTTTTCCGCAGCAGCCTTGGTCAACATAGCCTGAAGAGCCTGAGGGTTGGCACCGACCAACTCATCGACCTTGTCACCGTTCTTGAAGAGGAAGAAAGTCGGCATGGCGCGAACGCCGAGGTTGGCGGTCAGATCAGGCAGCTCATCCACGTCAAACTTGACGAATTCAATCTTGTCTGAGAAAGCAGCCTCGTCAGACAACCTAGAGGTTTATGTTAAACCAGCAACATAGTTGGCTTGTGGTTTTGTGTTTCTTACTTGCTGAGGATGGGAGAGATGGCCTTGCATGGACCGCACCAGGTGGCGAAGCAGTCAACGAGGATAGCCTTTTCTGTTGTGGAAACAAGGTCCTTGAATTCTTGTGTTCTAAAGACTTAATATCAGTTTAACTGTATTTGAGTTCGTATGTTTTGTTTCACACTCACGTCTTGATATCCTTCACGGCTAACCTCGCCGCTGTGGTGTGGAATGGCCTGGAGGTACAGGATACAGCACCAGATCGGGTAGCCTGGGCAATTGGTCGCATGAGACGGAAAGGAGAAGACATCTTGGAAGATTAGAAGATGGGTTGGTTTGTATGAGATATTAACCAGAAGTTTAATGAGTATGAGAAGTCTGGATTTCCAATTGTCAAGCTCTGACGCTTCCTACTCGGAGGTGGAGCCGGTGATTTAATTGGCCAATTAGGTCTATCCTGACCGAAGGCATTAGTAAATGGTTTCATGACTGATCTTGAGCGTTTCATGATCTATCTCGTTGGTTTTATGATAGTTCAAGCAGGTAATGGACCAGCTTCGATTATCCGTCAACCTCTTCTTCAATTACCGTATGGCCTGTCCGCAGCTCAGGCTGGCTTATTTCAACGTCTCACTTGGTACCTAATGGAACCATTATTAATCACTACGTCATGTTCGATCTGTTCAAATAACCTATCAGTTTACATTTACATCTTTACTTCTCTGAAGTAGAAAAAATACATGTCGATCTTCGGTCTCGATCGCTCCAGCTCTCCTTGATGCTCCATTGCTCGCCATTGCAAGGTAGGTATCTATCGTTTCGTGGAATCTGCCACTCACGCCAGGCTCGGTTCCGGGCTACCCAGTTTATGTGTCTGGACCCCCGGTGCAAAAGCAAATCCCAAATGTTCAAATCAAACCCCTTTTTCATGCCTCCCATAAACCCCGGCTAGTAGAAAGCAAAATGGTCTCCTCATCTCGAGAAAAGGAAACGACGCCAAGTACCCCAAGGAGTGACAGCACCCATAATAAGGCGCGAATAGGGTCTGGCCGAGGGAGGCTAGCTCCCTCACCAATATCTGGTAAATCAAACGCGTCTAGTCTCCCAGTCCTCTATGACTGGTGGTTGACGCGGGGTATCAAAAGATGCGGTATATGTAGTCGAGAAAAGAAATCCTAGCAGTGAACTTGGAAGTGCGCCGTTGTCATCAAGGTCGTGTCATACATCAAGAGCCAGTTGCAACCCCCGTTCAGTCTGTGTGATAAGCTGTTGCATATAAGAGTGTTCCGTCGTCGTGAAGAAGAGTATTCGCCATTTTTTTCGTGTTTTTCAAGTTTTTTTGGTCTTTTTTTTGCTTTTGGTGATAAGGAAAAGTGCTAAGGAGCGACTTGGGTAAGTGTTGACAGCAAGGAAAAGTAATGAGCGTAGTATGTCGCGAAGTCGACAATGGTAATGTAATGGGAGACTCTTCAACTTCAGGACGACCAAATCACTAGTTCAGCTTTCACATAGACGGTAAGAGGGGGTGGCTTAGTCGCCTCTCTGAGCTTCCCCTGGCATCCACAGACGCCCGAGGAGTGATATCGAGTAGCTTGGCGCTTCCAGCGCTAAAATTGCGGACGTGGCCCTTGCCCAGATTCACGCTTCTAGCGCTCCGGACGTCGGCAAGCTCTTGCGACGGAGATACAGGCGATGTAGGGCTGTCTCCTTCGTCCTCAGATTCGATTTCGAAAAGACCTTCGTGGCTCTTCATGGTAAATCTGTGTACGACATGGGGCTGGGAACCAACAGCGCCCCATTTCATCTCGCTGTCATCAACAAGCTCTTCCTCGTCACTACTGGGACGTCCTTCACCAGAACGGCGGCCCATTATTTCCGGGTTCGAGTTTCTTCGAGGAGTGAGCTTGGTCATATACTCATCCTCGACAATTCCGAGGTCCTCGTCGGTGCTATTTGTTGGGGAATCGGTGTTGGTATCAACTTGCTCCCGTCGGTTGGCACGTCGAATACTGTCTCGTATGACAGCCCTTCGAGCACTTGCATTGCCAGAGAGCCAGGACCCTTCGGAGTCGATCGAAGCGAGTGACATAGACATGCCAGCTTCTGGAGAAGGCGAAACATAAGCTCGCTCCGCTGTCGATGGAGTACGGCGGATGGCCTCGGCAGATCGGTGGCTCGACGTCGGTGTATCATAGCGCACGCCCAACGAACGAAGCTGTTCCATTTCGCGGATCTTTTGTTCAGTGAGAACAGGCATTGGAGGCTCCGCCTCAGGTGACTGCACACGTGAGGCTGGCGGTGAGAGAGGCATCTCGGGTAAATCCTCCCTGAAACGAGAGCGCGTCCGCTTGGGGGCGCTGATACTGGGCTTGCGAGATAGATAGTTACCCGCGTTAATACGTGAAGAATTGGGCGAGTCTTCGCCCTCGAGCTTGGCGAGTGCGTGCGCTTGCGCCTGTGCTCTGGATTGAGCTGCTGCGGCAGCGGCTTGCATCTCCTCACGCGAAGTATTGGAGAAGGACGATGGCCCTGACTGTTTTTGCCGCTTGCTACCTATCCTCAGGAAGGCTTTGATCGAGGCAAACCCGTTTCTAGTATCATCAGAGTCTTGAGAGTTTTGCCTTGGTACGTGTACATCCTCCTCGTTAATTGTTTCGGGCGGCGGAGAAACCATTCTATCTCGTTCAGATCGTATAGTTGACCTGGATCGCGATTTTGTTGATCTTAACAGGCCAGCGAACCTCGTTCCTGGTGAAACGCTCCCCAAATCTTCCGAAGGTTGCTGTATGGAGGAAGTGTCCTTTGTAGTAACCTCTTCCATAGGAGTTGGTTGTTCGGAAACAGTGGTGTCTGTACGATGAATAGCTTCTTCTGCCTTCTTGGAAGACTCGATGTCTTTCTCGTCATCGGTAATGTCCATGGGCTCTGGCTCTGGCTCTGGCTCTGGCTCTTGCTCTTGCTCTTCAGGCTTGGAATCGGTGACGACAGCCGAAGCGGGTTCAATACCGAGTCCCACCAGTTCACGGCCCATAACACCTCTCTCGAGGTTCTCGGGGGGAGGGGTGCCTGACTTCCTAGCCAGTGCTTCATCTGCTTGCTGTTTCTCCGCCCTTTGGGTAATTCGTCGCTCCATCCTTTGCCTCTCCTTTTGTCTTCTCAGTTCCCGTCGTCGGTTGTCCCTTTCCATAAGTTCTCTGAGATCGCGAGCGTCGAGGTCGTCAGCAAGGGAATCGATACGCTTATGGGCCCTTAAGGTTTCCTCGGGGATAGTCTCTTGCTCGAGCAGTTTCTTCCTCTGAGATCCGGACCTGTGAGGTGCAGTTAAATTGGGGGTGGTCCATCGTGCGTTGGGAGTATAGCGAAGCGTCGGTCGTGGTGCTAGAGCGGCGAGAGCTGACACCCTGTATGCGCCAAACTCCGAATCTGATGAGAGGCTAGAATGTATGGAGCCAGGTACAGGAAGGGAAACATCAGAGTTACGACTGGCTCGATGCTTTCCGAGCCCGCCGGTTTTTGACCTCTTGGAATCCTTCTTCATCGGCCGTCCCGAATTCCATTGCTCCGTAGCAGGTCGGACTGGCACGAAGTTGCTCATTGCCTTGATCTCAGCTTCTCTGTCACGGTCTTCTTTCCTCCTCTTACTTGTTTGCTTTCTTCCTGGTTGATGAGTAGGGAGAAGAGTGGGGGTGCGATCCCACACTCCAGGGCGTTCTTCGAGGTTACCAGTAGTTTTCGTTCGACCGGTTCGTTCATGGGTTGAGGGGCCACCGCGGTCTCGATCGACACGAATATCATCCTGACGTCCTGGAGAGAAGCTGTATGTTCGGGTCGCTCGAGGAAGCTTGGGAGGCTCGGTACGTCGTTTCTTCAATCCAGCTTTAGCTCCCTCATTATGAGGCAGCGGTGCGCCCTCTGCATCTGAGAAGGCAGCGCCGCTGCGGGAGCGCTTGCGGCTGCTCCGTCGCCGAAATGGCCAAATGGCCATGATTAAGAGTTGGTGGCCAAAGACTAGAGTTAGTTACGAGTAGCCAGTATCGTCGCCGATGTATAGTCGAAATCGTCTAGATTATGTCTGGCGTGCGAGGGCATCGTGGAGTCGTCAAAACAGTCGAACCAAGCTGGTCATTAGGGGAAGCGAATGTGAGCTGCAGGGTCGTGTCGTGTCGTGTCGTGTCGAATCGAACGGCTCGCTGCGCTGATCGGGTGGGCTCGATGGCCGCAACAAAGAGACGAGACGGGGGTCGAAGACGGGTCTCGTTAATAGGCGGGTAATAAAGAGACAAGTACAGCCGCTGCAGTGACAGTTGAGAAAAGCGGTGATTGTGTACGGTAGGTAAGGTACTGAATGTAAAAGAATGCAAGTACGCGAGCAAGGTCGTGGTTGTCGTATGTAGGTGTTTGGTGCGTGGCGAACCGTGTGTGGTGGTCAACTGTCGAGGAAGCAGCAGGTGCTAGGTAATTAAGGCAAGTGCAAGGAACAGCAGGAGCGGACTCCGGGGGGCGGGATCATGGATGGAAAGACAATTTTTCAGGGCGTCGGAGGCCGGCAGGGAAGGGAAGGAATGGAACAAGCCAATGAGTGAGAGGCAGCTTCCAAGTTACGGCCGACGAGGTACAGTACTGCAGGTTGAGTGGAAAAGTGAAAAACGACGTCAGGCAGAGGCAGCGGACAAGCAGAAGCAGACAGGGAAGGGCGGGAGAGGCCCACAATCTGGTTCGAATTGTGCCTTCCTCTTGGTCCCTTGCAAGTTTTAGACGGGAGTTGACGGTACGTACCTACTGTGGACATCAAAAAGCCCCCGGATGCCCCTTGGTCGATGCCTGTGGCAATGGAGGGTCCGGTCCCTCTGGAGCCCTTTCAACGGGGCCCTATTAATGGAAGAGGAGCCAAGGGAGGTCCCTGGAGATAGGTACCTAGGTAGTGGTACAAAATCAGCCGGTGCGTGCAAGCGCTCAATAGGCGATACCCGGTACTAGTACTTGATGGCGGGGGCTTCCTCTGCTCTAGGTCGAGGGGTGCGGGTACGCTTAGGCTGGCAAAGTGGCGTCCAACCCGCTGAAGCCGGGTGTTGGAAGGCCAAGAGGGACGCTGGATGGGCGCTGGAAGTTTAGGCGGCGGGGCAGCCTCGTAAACGGGATCTGATGGACAAGGGACCTCAAGGTCAACATCAAGACTCGGTGGAACTGGTATAAGCACCGGAGCACGGATTCAAGAGAAAAGAAGCAATCTGCAATGAATCTATCAAATCCTCGCAGCCTCGTGGATAAACGAATAACTGAATCGTATCAAAAACCCCAATCAAGTACTTAAGCAGATGGTGGTCATCGACTTAACGGAGGGAGGCCATGGTGACTCGCTCCTTAAACCAGGAAAACTCCGATAGTCTACTACTCAGATGGTTATTTGTTTTTGTGTTGCAGTAAGTTGACCATCACCAGAGTGAAATACCAATGGCATGAAGATGATGTATGGTTAATTCCGGGAACTTTTGAAAGGAGGGGAGAAACGTCCCGTCAGGCATGATTCAAGAGGCAGCCAAGACAGCCCACCAACAAGACCAACCGTCATGTAGGAGATTGCATAATATCCCAAGACATAAAATGAAAAACCATAGGAAAAGTGTAAATAGCTAGTGTTTTGTGCTTCATGCAACGTTTTTTAGGCGCATCCTTCGGCACCTCTATCCTCTGAACAAAAGCTGGAAAGTCCATATTTAACTCTTTGCATGCCGTAGTGCGGGCGGGATACTATTTTGGCGGGGCGGCTTTGAAAGAATTGCTTGAAACAAAGAAGACACGGCAGTGTCTTTGTGTCACGAGCTCATATTTATTCGTATTCAAAGACCCCTCAGTTGGATAAGGTAGGTAGCTACTAGTAACGCGCTGACCAGGCAGGATATTTTGAGCACTTGTGAGAATTGGCATTGGGGCTAGAGGAAGATAGACCCTCCGGATCTGACCTCCGCGAGGAGCCATCGATGATCGTCGCCCATCCAGCTCTCCAGTCTTGGTCCAGAGCTCCGTCTTCAGTGCTTATAACCTAGCTTACAACTGGAGCTCTCGTCTCACCTCAACCAATGCATCAGGACGAGTTCATGCCCCTCTGCACATTCCGGCCCTTCAGATTGGCCAATTTCATATCAAAAAGGGTGTGAAGGTCTCAATTCAACTGCGAGTTGATGGCCTTGCCGTTCCTCCAACTCCAGAATTCGGTATGCCACGGGAACACGTTCGGTGCTCAGCTCCTTGCCACACTTCTATTGCAGCCACAACCTCACTCAGTTTAACGTTAAACTTCATCTGAGTCAAACGCCTTTTCCGCTACCTTGCGGGCTCGTCTCGCAGTTCTCGAGTCAGTTCTCATCATCGACAGATTCATCAATGCCGTTGACACATGTCAGAAACTCGTGGATTGCTGGTTTCCCCTCGGCCAATGGTCGTGATAGTCTCGTGGCTCGCCGTCTTCCCGCCACACGAATATGTATAGTCTTCAATCGACAGACGCTGGACTTGGCGCTAGCTGGGCACGGGGGCTATCGTTTCGCCCTGTCCGAAGATCTCGTTCGTCGCCAGTCGATCGAGGTTGTCACTCTAAAACCCGCCGTCCCTTGCTGTTGGCTGAGATGGCTTTTGGGCTTTGTCTCACAACAGTCCGCTTCCATTGATGCTTCTGTCCCTTGATAAACTTGCTTGTTTCGATTCGAAAAGACTATGTAATTATTGCCAACTAGCAGCTGCATATTGACTTACCGTGCATACATAGCACATTGCAGATTGGCAAATGATATCAACTGCTGTGTGCCTTGAGTTTGGCCAAGCCTCCCTCGCCCGTTAAGTTGTCAGGTACCGGTACTTTCGTACCTCGCATCAACCTAAGACCCACGCAGCTTGCGTCTGTCCCTGCGTGTTTCTTCGTATTTTGTATCCACAAACATTCTCTCAGTCACTGCAAGACAGCCAATTCTTGGGCTCTAGGCCTTCGTATCCATCACCCGATGCTTAGAAACTGCTGACTTGATCAATAGTCCTTGTTGATCAGCGGGATACCGATAAATTCTGTTTCTCATCGCTTGATCTTGTTTTGGCTTCTGGGACCTGATGATCGCTGCGAATCCTGTCTATCAACAAGGATGGCCGCTATAGTATTCTCGATCAGCAAAGCCCCAACATTTCCAGCTACTGTACGTTCAGCTAGCACAACTTGATTTACTAAAGATCAACAAGCGAGCCACTGCTTCTCGTGAGCAAAGTCTTGGGCTTGTCATCAACAACCTTGTAACCTGGGTAGGTTATTTCCGAATCAAGTTTTCGTCCGCTTCAACGTCGATCCAACCTTGAAATTAGAAAGAGCGTCATAACATGCATAGAGTTCGATCAGGTCAAGCCATCTACCAAATATTCGAGCTCATGGTTGATCAAAGGTTTCTGTTTCCGTCGTCTAGAGCCTAAATGTCGCTCTTAGACTTCAGGACTGAAGGCCCATATCTGAAAGTTACACAATCGACTTGTCATACATTGATCCGTCTTCGGTGGTCGGCGAGTTTGATCAATCTCCAGTCTATCGCGGAACATGCCTGTCCCTAGCACTCCCGCCGCGCGACCGTTGAGAAGCGTGGAGCTTAGACCTGAACATTGCGAATCAGGGACCAGAGGGTTTGTTTTTGACTTCACCCGGGCTTCGGGGTGGCCAATGGCTCTGTCCCCTTGGCGATCCTGAATCGCGTGGCATCTCTGCAGGTCTAGAGACTACAAGGAATTACTAGAAGACATCATCTTCGAAAGAGACCTATCAGCACTCGGTTCTTCTCAACACAGGAAATTGAACCATCTTGCGATATTAACATACAGTAACGAAATGAAATCCTGGTCTCCAGCTAACAATGGTGCATCTTAGCGCTCCCGGCACCCGTTACGGAAACAAAGGGCGGCCCATCCGTCCATAACTTGGGGGTTCCTTGTCGAAGCAAGCTTTCCCGCAAGGGACCATGCATGTCAAGTCATGCAGGAGAACTTTGAGAGGCAGGCTTCTTTCGATACCCGCGAAATGTTTGTGTTGCACCGCAATATGAATGTACAGCATGTCGCTTCCCGTTGCCTATTCTATATCTGGTCAATTTCCGAGCCCGGCTCTATCCGCCAACATCAATGAGTCAATAATTCACGAGTCTCTCGACTTGACGAACCAGCTTGCCCTCTCCAGCGTAAGCAGATAGGGTTTACTCCTTTGTCAGGGTCAACCTGGACCAACGTTTTAATGCCCCTGACTCTTGGTTTCATTTGGGTGCATCAGTTCTGGAGACATCAGGGCCAATCGATCTAATGTTTCAATAGCGCACGGAGATATTGGCACAGTCTTTGCTTTTTGGTCGAAACTCCAGATCCATTACATGCCCCCCTGAAGACGACGAATCACTTGAGGGGTTTCACTTTGATTGATACATAAAAAAAGCAATGAAACGGGCCGGGTGGGCTCGGACAGACTGGCGTACAGCCACGTGGATGATACGCAGCTGTGAGTCTGATTGCGTGGAACTAGCAACGTGGGACGGAAGTGCTGAGGAACTGGCTCGCAAGCAGCTTTGACTATGTTATTCAGAACAGTTTCGACAAGCAAAGTTGCGGTGGGTTCCTGGCTGTTGCTTTGCGCAGAGGCTAGATGTCACGGTGACTTGCTTCTCTGTGCTTCATCTGCTGCATTACCACGCCCACGTTGATTCATTAATCTATAGGCTGGGGAACGCACAAGATAGGTCGAGCCTGCTAGTGAGACGTCCCAGTACTGTACAGGCAAAGGATCACCAATCGATCCTCGTCAAGAGCATGTTAGACGGCCATCTCAACTGAATCATAGTAATACACCAAGCCAGGCTCATGTATTTTCGTTAGGAAGACCGTCCATGCTCTCAAACAGAACAGACCACCCATAATTTCTGGAGGCAAACGAGCAGGTTCTGGAACCTGTAGTGTCTGGAGACTGTGAATCTACTATACGGAGCTAGACTCATCCTGCACCATGTGGCTAGCAAGCGTTAATCTACAGAGAATAATTAGAAATTACTCGATGATCCGCTTTGATCTTTTGATTACTTGTAAAAATATTCATGCAAAACAAATTCTATCTCAATTGAAAACATACTGACCTTTCGTCAGGTTGAGGTGCCTGAGATGATCACGTGATCTCCGCTCTCCTCTATGTTTCCACGGCAACAATGACTTGGTATTTACCGCCCCTCATAGAATTCGCGACAGAACTATATCCAAAGAGCACTGAACAATTGGTTTGAGTCATAACGAAAAAAAACTAACAACCATGGCGTACAATCCGCGAATGAGCATTATTCCAACCTCGCAACAACAGTCCCGCACCCGCAAGAAGGAGGAAGAGGCCGATGCCTTCATGCGCCTCCCTGACCGCGAAATCGTGGGCTGTATTACAGACATCGGCATCAACTTTACTGTCGCAGACCTTCAAAAGCCAAATGCTGCCCATGTTCAGCAGATTTTCGAGTGGTTTGCTGAACTGCTTCTAAATGCGACCCGCGAGACTGTTGAGCCTGCCATGCGCGCCGCCGCCGAAGATGTTTGTGGCGAGTATGCGGATGTAATTCCTCCAGACACGCGCAACCTGATGGGCTTCTATATGTCGCTACGCAGGCTGCTGTTTGAGTGCGGTATCACCGACTTTAGCTTTAACGACCTGTACAAGCCGACATACGATCGTCTCGTCAAGATTTTCAGCTACCTTATCAACTTTGTTCGATTTCGCGAGTCACAAACCACTGTCATCGACCAGTATTACAACAAAGCAGAGTCGACAAAGACGCGCATCGAGACGCTCTATGCCGAGAATCAGGAGAACGAGGGCCGGCTTCAGGACATGAAACACAACCGCAAAGCGATGGAGGCACAGGTCCGAGAAAAGACGATGAGGAATGAAGACCTCAAGAAGAGGCTGCTCGAACTTCGACGAAACCAGGAAAAGGTTGCTGCACGACTCGAGGAAGCCAAGCAGAAGAAGGGCGAGCTTACTGCTGTATTGGAACAAAAGACCCATGAAAAGCTCACACTAAAGCAAGAGAGCACCAAGCTGCGACCTTACGTGCTCCAGAGCGCTTCGGCCCTGCAGGAGAACTTGGCCGAGTTACGAGAAATCCTCAACAACGACAAATCGCATATCGATGCCTTAGATCGACGAGCACGGGCCCTTCAAACCTCGACAGATTCCTTCTCAGTCGTATCAACGGATGTTGCATCATGCATCAAGATTCTCGATGAGATCGCCTCAGAACTCGCCAAGGAGGAGGAAGAAATGGCACGAAACGCAAAGCAACGGGATGCCCTTTCAGAGCGTGGTAACAACGCGCGTGAAGTCGAGCGTACCGAGACCATGCTTAAGCGCCAACTATCCAAATGGATGGAACGAACAGAGAAACTCCGTGAGCAAAGCAACCAAAAGGCTCAAGAGGCCAAGGAGAAGATGCATGAGCTCCGGGCAGTGCACAAGCAGCTCACCGAGGAGCACACGGAGAAGGGTAAAGAGATGGAGGTTCGACGTGTGAGGATTGAGCAGACTGAGAAAAAGGTAAGCTATACTGCATCAGGGTATTGGGGTTATAGATTGCTAACATATGCATAGATGCTTGACTTGAAGGAGAACATTGAGAACGAGGTTCATAGCGCCCACGAAGAGTATCGCAAGATGGAAGCCCACATCAAGCTTTATATTGCCGAGATGGAGCAAGCCATTGCTTGATTGTTTCTTGATGGCTTTTGCTTCTCCTTTTTCTTATGCTTTACGTTACGGTTGGGCGGCAATATTTGGGATAGATACCATATGGGCTGGCGTTGGGAGATGATAACGATTACATGTTAATGTTTGGCATCGAGAGTGCTTTAAGCATAATAGCAATGATGTGATGAGTCGACGATGAGTATCACACGCAATCAAGGTGCATAATATATTGAAGGCTATGAATAGTTTGATGCGGTCTTATGATTAAGCCATATCATGATTTGGACAGCCTCCTATTCCCGTGCTTCAAATTCAAACCAGCGGTTTAGAACTTGTTTAATACTGACAGTTCGTCCGCTCCATGTGCCATCATCCTTTCTCATTGTGCCATTCAGTAGAGGTATCATCTCTCCTCCAAGATGTTCCAAGTTGTCATACCCACCTATAGCTTTCGGCTCAACAACGGCGGCTCTACAGGCATTCCGGGACGCAGCATCAACCAATAGCGCGGTTGTGTTCCCTATGCCTTGCGCAGACCACTCACTTGCATCCCGATGAAGTGTCAGGAGACCGTAGACCAGGAGCAGTGGTGCACGAGAGCTGGGTGTGTGGTCTGGCGGTGCCGAGATGGGAGAGTCTTTGGGTGTGAAGACGGAAAGGTAGGCCCGTAAATGTGTGACGGTTGGGGCGAATAAAATGCGAATATGGCGAGACACGGCTATTTGATACAGTGGTGCCTTTAAGAGAGGGTGAGGGGGTGACGTGGTTTCTGAGTGTTTTGGGTCTTCATGTTGATGTTGATGTTCATCGTGAAGAGTGAGGTGGTATGCAACATCTTCGAGTAGTGACGCCTGAAAATCCGCCTTTGAAGACCCAATTATCAGTGTTGTTGGATACCTATGGTAAGATATGATGTATGATAGAAGCTCTGAAGGTGTTGCTGGTGAGAGGACAATAGGTTGAGATGCCATCTTATTTGACCATGAGACTATCCAGGGTAGCTCGTATTTATATTTGGATGAATGAGAAAAGACATGGACTGCTCAAGACTTGGTGTTGCGTTTTAGACTCAGAGAGAGTGTTTCACAGAAGTATGCATGATAACCTTTGCCTTTTCTACACAGTAATTTTAAGTTATTAACATGTGAGGTATGAAGTATTGTTTGAGTTAGGTATGAGATCCATTGCTATCTATCTTGAACCCCACCAATTGTCACGCCCCTCCACCTCCAGTCGCGGCCACCCTCGTTCAACGTCATTCCAACCACCTACACCCAACTCCTACGTTAGCTTGGAAAGCTTCCTTCTCTCGACGCGGCGTAAGCTCTCACGCTCACTCGCGCCATGGAGTCCATAGCGAGGATCTCGAGTCTCATGGAGACTGGTACGTCTCTTTGCTGACCGCTCTGTCTGCCCATAAACTGACCGATTCCCTAGCGAGGGAGCTCACCCTCGATGCAGCCCAGGCAACGCGCAGTGTCGCTGGGCGCACGAGCTCGAGGCCCTTGGACCGAAATCAGATGAGAAAGTTGCTGGATAGTCGAAATGAACGCGAAGTTCTCGAGGGCCTACGGCGTGTCATCGCGGTGTGTAGTGTTGTCTTCTTGGTCATACAGCTTGGCGCTAACTGATGAGGCAGATGATGTACCGAAACCACAAGACCTTGCCATTCTTCTCATCCGTCGTCAAGAATGTCGCTTCGCCGAATATCGAAATCAAGAAACTCGTCTACATCTATCTTATTCATCATGCCGAACAGGAGCCCGACCTCGCTCTACTTTCTATCAATACCATTCAGAAATCCTTATCCGACCAGAACCCCCAAGTCCGAGCCCTCGCCCTGAAGACTATGTCAGGTATCCGAGTCCCTGTCATCAGCCAGATCGTATCTCTCGCTATCAAAAAAGGTGTCGCCGACATGAGCCCCTACGTGCGGAAAGCCGCTGCCCTTGCGATTCCGAAGTGCCATCGATTAGATCCGAGTCAAGCGCCGCAGCTGATCGATTATTTGTCGACTTTGCTGGGTGATAAGCAGTATTATGTTGCTGGAGCCGCCGTGTCTGCTTTCTTGGAGATTTGCCCGGACCGGATAGACCTCATTCACAAACACTATCGCGCGCTGATCAAGCAAGTGGTGGACATGGACGAATGGAGTCAGCTGGCCACGCTACGACTGATGATGTATTATGCGCGTAAATGCTTTCCTCGAAAGCCGCAGACACCAAATGAATCTACCGAAAATTCCCAGGAGCAGCAGGTGGATGACTTCTATGGCGAATCACGGCAAGGCAATCGAGGACAAGGACCATCCGTATTAGATCCAGACCTGGCGCTGCTACTAAATGGCATTAGGCCTCTCCTGCAGAGTCGAAACGCTGGTGTTGTTGTCGCCGTCACTAGATGCTATGTCGACATTGGAACGCCGGAATATGTAAAGCAGGCCATTGGTCCCTTGATCGCCTTACTTCGCGGAGCCCAGGATATACAAGAGACTGCCCTCTTCAACATCGTCTCGGTGTGTCTCATCCGGCCCGCGGACTTTGTCAAGTATGCGAGCCACTTCCTCGTCCGGGCCACCGATACAGCCCCTGTATGGGAGTTAAAGCTGGAGATCTTGACGATCATTTTCCCTCACAGCCCGCCTCACGTCAAGAGTCTGGTCCTGAAGGAGCTTGAGCATTTTTCGCAAGGGACTAACAAGGCATTGGTTCGTGACGCAGTACGTGCTATTGGCCGCTGCGCGCAGACCGACACTACCACAGCTCCTCGATGCTTAAAGTTACTCTTGGGACAAATCACGAGTCTGGACGGTACTCTTGCCGCCGAGTCACTGACAGTCATTCGCCATCTGATACAACAGGATGTTCAGGGGCATATTGGCACAGTGGTTCGGCTAGCAAAGAACCTCGACTCAGCAACAGACCCTCAGGCACGTGCTACGATCATCTGGTTGGTGGGCGAGTTCTCGGGCTTGAATGGAGAGGACAATATTGCGCCGGATGTTCTTCGAATTCTGCTCAAAGGATTTACTAGCGAGTCGCCGGTTGCTAAGCAACAGATCCTGCTCCTGGCTGCTAAAGTCTACCTTCATCACCTGAACCGAAAGAGTGAAGCGGAAAAGGAGCAGGAGGCGGAAGAAGATCCACCCATGGAGACGGATAGCCATCCTATCGTGAGATTATGGGAGTATGTTCTTTTGCTTGTCAGATACGACACATCATTCGATCTACGTGATCGGGCGAGAATGTATCGGTCTCTTCTCGCTGTTCCTCAGCTGGCAACACTGATGCTCCTTGCCGAAAAGCCCGCTCCTCAAGCTCCAAGTCCATCAGAGTCTCGAAAGGGCTTCTTGCTAGGCTCTTCTACCCTGGTGCTTGCAGGTGGTGGTGGCATTCATGGCCTTCGGGGATACGAGCCTTTGCCTGATTGGGTAGAGGAAGGACAGCAACCCGACCGACGACTCCGTGAGCCTGAAGGTAGCCAAAGCTCCAGATACGACGTCGAAAGGAGTACACTGCCTGCTAGTGACCGACTCGATGAGGCAGCAAAGGCGATCATGCCCACGAAGGCAAACGGCACTGGCGAGGCAGTAGGTGCCAAGACTTTGGATGATTGGCTTGCAGAAGAGGAGCAAGAAAGCGAGGAGACGGAAGAAGAGTCAGAGGAGGATTCATCAGAGGAAGAGGAAGACGATGAGGAAGCAGACGATGACGACGATGATGAAGAGGAAGAGGAGACGGACAGCGATGACGATGGGGAGGCTGATAGACTGGTCAAATCCTAATATCGATAGAAAACATTATACAAAACACGTCCAACTTGGACTCTTTTGAGTCTATAAAAATTTGATCTAGAATCGCTTCAAACACACCAAGATCTTGCGCCATGGCCCAAACAACACGCCTAATAAGGTTATGCTTATCTTTAGACTGAATAACCCAACTGCACTCTAAGCTGTTTGAGAGTCGTCCACCTTTCTCTCCTCGCCGGAAGACTCGGCAGACGCCTCAGCCTTGGTCGTCTTCTTTCGTCGCATGCTGACAGCCATCTGAGGGAAGAAGATACCAGGGTGGAAAGCAGTCAATAAGAAGCCTGTTACGAGAACGAGGGAGCTATCAAGAACGAGGAAACTGGGCTCATCCTGCATGATGTGGTTACCCCAACCGCCAGCCATCTCAGCGATTCTATATTTCCGCGTCAGCTGATGTCAGAACAAAGGGTGTAGATGGAAGAGCACTAACCGATATATGCATCGAGTGAGAATAGCCGAGTAGGCGCCAGTAACAGCAACCGCAAATTTACGGAACTTTTTATCCTGCCAGACTCGAAGCGACTCAGGGGTGACCTCGGGGCTGTGGATGTACTTTTTCACGCGGAGGTAGTAGTCAGTGCCCATGGCGCCAAAGGCGAGAAGGACAATGACCTGGAGGACTACACCGGCGATGATGGTCCTGTTACCGTTCCGTGCGAGGTCGGGCTCGTCTCGTTTGGCGGCTGCTGCGACGCCGCCGCCGATGGCTTGGATGATGAGGCATGAGAGATCGGCGGGGAGGAAGATTCGTGGGTACCATCGTGGGTGGAAGCGCGAGAGGGATGGGTTGAGGGCAATTGCGACGTGTTTGAGGGTGAGGTAGATGGCGGCGCAGATGAAAGTTGGTGCGATGATGATACAGCCTATGTTGTTGTCAGCGGTGTCAACTCATCTTCATAGAAAGAGTGTTAATTACATATTTGAGTTTGGAACGCGGCAGAGTTCCATGGGTTTGGGTTCATCTGAATACGGCCGATATATCCTGCAAATTATTAGCATTATTGTTCTTCTCTCGAGTTATCATCGAGTTGAAGTGGTGGACATACCAATCGCCTCAAGCAACAAACCCGCCCCTAGAGTCGCAGCGTACGTCCATGTTCGCTTCCAGACACCTACTCCAACAGCAGATAAGAAGAGAAGCGCAAAGGCAATAGTGAAGAAAAAGCTAGATCCTTTGTTGGGGACGTAGCCCAGGACGGTGGCGGCGACGGGGCAGAAGTCGGAGATTTCGGTGCACTCGTCGAAACTGGCCCGACGACGGGCGTACAATTCGAGCATCATGGTGACTTGTTAAGAGTTGACTTGATATGATGTTGAAAAGCGAACGGTAAGAAAAATAGAATGAATAAAAGTGGTCTGTCGCTCGTTTCGCCTCCTTGTCTGTATGACGACTCGACGGGTATAAGACCAGCTTTGATATATTGAGCTTGGGAACTGACGTTTCCTCAGCACCAGAACAGGAAGAGGAAGAAACGAAGCTCAAGTGTAAATTAAAGGTCTAGAAATATTACAAGAAGCAAACCCCTTCCGGTTGGGATGACTGCTGCTGACTGCTGACTCCTGTCCATTACACCTCAAATTCCTCCGGCCTCACGGACCTTTATACCCGAGAATTGGGAGCATACATTTTTGAGCGAATTACATAAAAGAATCATTCGTAAATAGACAAGTAAACATCCAGATGTTACTGGCTGGTTCACATTCTGTGAGTTGAAATGACTTGCACTAAATACTGGATGATACCAAGGTTGGTTGGATTGACTCCCGGTTGCAGATCTTCCGCTTATCGTTGAACTCGCATTTCTCGCAAATCTCGCGTTTGGCCCTCGCAAACTCGGGACCTGGATAAAATGCTTAAATCAACAGCTGTCAAGCTATTCCCAATATCTCTAGTTCTAGCCACCTCGCTTACGGTCTGGATGTTCGTTCCCCTTTTAGGTAATTACGCCTTAGACTATGGAGTTCAAGTAAATCTTCATGTCATGTAATAGGTCGATGTTATCACTTGGCGGCCGAACCCTGGTGATGGGCGCCGTTATGTCGGGTTAATCTGATCCGCATGGTGGGTGTCATGGCAACTCAGGGTTTCGGCATGATTGGAATGCCGATCCGATTTTCTCAGTCTGTTTCGTCTTTTCTCAGTTAACATGAGATGAGATCTAGATCTGAGTAGATAAAATACCCGTCTGGTCAAGTATTTCATACAGTGGCAAGGTAGCAGTTCCGATCACATTACCAGACCTTGGATGCACCAACACTTTTAAATCACCAATAACTACCTATGTATAACATGATTTTTTTTCAATTACATCTATATCACTCCAGTTTGCTCCTGGTGTCTAACACACTGCTTCGGTTAATTGTATATGTGTCTATTGCCATTATTCTCCTTCACTTCCTAGATCTGCTCCTCCTTACCTCCCAGATATCGGTACACAACCGAAAAGTCCCTCCCTTGACACGACTCATCCTTCTCAGCTGCTTCATAAACAGCAAATGCCGTCTTTGCCAACTCCATCCTCGCACCCGCTTCCTCAGCCGCCACCATGGCAAGCCTGAGATCCTTCTTCATGAGCGAGATACCAAAACCTCCCCTGTAATCCCTATTTGCGGGCGCCGTCTCGACCACACCGGCGACCGGGTTGTTAACCTCACTCGGCCAGCACCGCCCTGTGCTCACGTTGATGACGCCCGCTAACTTTTTAGGATCCAGACCCCACTGCATACCTAGGTTCATGGCCTCTGCAGTAGCGATGTTGTTAAGTGCCAGGAGGTAGTTGTTGGCCAACTTGGCTGAGAGGCCTGCGCCCTGCTCGCCGCAGTGAAGCACCTTTTTCCCCATGAGGAGCAGCACGGGTTCGAGACGGGGCATGAGCGAGGGTGAGGCACCAAGCATGAAAGTGAGTGTTCCGGCGGTAGCACCCACGACTCCGCCAGACATTGGCGCATCTACAAATGTGCCTTGTCCAGCGGAGGACACGGTCTTCGCAACCTGACGGGAAGTAGAGGGGTCAATGGTTGAGCAGTCGATAAAGATGCGGTCCTTTTTAGGGAGAGATGAGGTGATGATAGTCTCGTAAACGCCCTTGACGTGCTGGGGTTCTGGAAGAACGGTGATAATGGTGTCCTAGCCAGTATCAGTTATCTGAGCATGATCAAGGTGGGTAAGATGAGACTTACAGCATCTTTAGAGGCGTCGAATGCACTGGCTGCCAACTCAACTTGGGCTCCTGTTGAAGCTGCCTTCATTTCCGTCTCCAGACCCTTCATGGCCTCGGGGTTGATGTCAAAGATGGACACCTTATCTGAGGGTTTCAACTTTGACTGGAGGTTCTTTGCCATTTGATATCCCTGTTGATCTTCAGTTAGTAACTGATCACTTGTATCATCAAAGGAGACTGATATACCATTTGTCCTAGACCAACAAAGCCATAGTTATCTAGTCGTCGTGCTGAGCTGGCAAAACCTCGACGGAGCACTAGACTTCCGAGGCGTACTGAAGGTCTCATCTTGATTATGTATCTCAAAGAATTCGATATATAAATTCAGTATCGGTGTAACGATCGAGAGAAACAAAGTCATATTATTATAATAGACAAGATCCGGGATCTCACTGCACAGTCGAGATATGGCCTTTCGTGTGGGGGAATGGTTACCCGAAAGCTAGCCGGCCATTGCCGTACTTAGCCATATATAAACCCCAGGAACACAAAATGACATCCAATGATGCCGACTTGCAGATGCAATGCTCAAAAAGAATGCGGGGAAGCCCTTGACAGGCGGGGGGGCCAAGGGCGCTAAAACATGGGGGAAGACTCACTATAAGTTGGTTAGCTCTAAGGGTTCATCTTGACACAGCAACAGCAGATTACAGCATTAGAACTGGCCAGATAGTCTTAATCGTTTTGTTTGTTTTGTTTTGTTTTAGTCTGATGTCTTTATACATAGTCCGATGCGAGTCGACACGTTCACCTCTCAGAGGTCCTCTCATATGGACTTGGGTCTTCATGCTCATCCCCATCCATTCTGTCGTCTCTCAAATCCCCATGCAAATAAGTGAAGCAAAGCGAACCAACCGAGTAAAACCTCTCAGAAACCAGCAGCCTATCTAGTGCCTAATGACTTCGAGGGCGAAGGGGTATGTGCAAAGGTGATAGTTTTGGTAATAAAAGTGGCCGAAAAGAAAAGGAATTTTGAAATAGTGTTGTGTGGTATAATAAGTAAGGCAGGTAGGTCAAATACATTGGAAGGGCGTTGTCTGCCAAAAGAGATGCTACTCTAAACATCTTGCTCTGACAACAAACGAGGGGAACGTTGGGTAGTGATTCCGGTAAGTGAAAACACAACGACAGAAAATGAAGAGCAACCAAAAAACAAAGAACCACGCCGATCCAACCGTCCGTCCGATATATCTTAGCCATGGTCGTTGTGGGACTATCCAGGCCCCTACTAAAGACCTAGTTTCCGATGACATGTCAATTCATAGCTTAGAGAAAGTTCATAAGCCAAGGAACAATGGCACTATCACAATCATTAGCAGCCATCCAGAATACTCGCGACACGTATGTGCACTTACCCAACTGCAACGGTAGCACCCAGTCCAAGTAATGCTCGGTTTTTGACCTTTTCCTTCCGTAACTGGGTCTCCGTCTTGACCTTCTTTGACCTGGGCTGCACCTCTTGAGATGAGTCTGTTTCCTCTGTATCCTTGTCGCCCACGGAAATGTCGGCAGCCTTTCGCTTGCTCTTCTTAGCAGAAGCTGGGGCCTCTTCAACATTGGTCTCGTCCTCTTCCTCGTCATCAGCCTTGAGCTCCTCTTCCTTGTTCTTCTGAACCATCTGCTTGGCTGCTTCCATCATCTGAGCAATCTCCTCAGCGCTTGGAGGCTCACCAGCGGTAGGAAGAGGAAGCTCGACTTCGGTGATGGTGCGCTTAGTTTCAATGCCAGCCTCATCCGTTGTGATACCCTCTTCAATGTGGACCTTGACCTTAGGGTCTTCCTCTCTGGGCTCCAGAACAATTGCGGGCTCAAACTCGGTCGATTGCATGACAATGTCCTCATGCTTGGTCTCCTTAGCCTCAGCCTCAATCGTAGCGTCACCATTGAGAAGATCGGTCTTTTCAGTAATAGTCTCAACAGCCTCGACCCTGGCGCGGGTGCTTCGCTTTCGAGGTGAAGCAGGTGCACGCCTCGTGCTCATGCTCTTGGTGGGGCTAGCGGAGCGGCGCGAACGGCGAAGAGTAGTTGAAGGAGTAGGAGGAGCCAACACCGGCTGCGATGCTTTGAGGGCGTCAAACTTGGGAGGTGCCGAAATATTCTTGGCGGGCGAGTCGACAGCGGTGCTTGTTACGGAAATCTTGGCAGGGTCGAGCAAGGCGCGGATCCAGGGGGTAATCTTGTACTCCTCAGCGAGAGCGAGAGCCTGCTCCGGGGGAATCCAGATGTTTCCGGCCGTCTCTTCAGGGCTCGTAGTCGGGAGAGACTTGATGTACTTGCGCTCTGCCTCCTCGTCGGACGCCTCAGCGTAAGGAAAGCTAGCCTTGAACATGCCGGTCGCCGAGATATAACCGTCAAAGCTGCGTCGCATGAGGAAATAACTGTTGGGAGAAGACTTGAAAATGCCCGAGACGATGCCCTTAGGCAGGGGAGCTCGGAGATGCGCATAGTCAAAGACGCCGAGAGCGCCCTGTTCGCTATCACCAGAGCCGACCATCTTAGGTGTCAGCTTGGTTTGTCCAAGGCGCCTTCGCGCAACCAGATCCGTATCTAAAATAAGGGTGAGCCTGCGAACTCATAATACCAGCGACTGGGTGATATATACAATCCGGAATACCCTCAATTAAGAGAGGGTTGTGCTTGGCGGGCAAAGTGCGCGTGTGGTGAGGTGCCATCTTGTATGATGCTCAATTGCCGTGGGGAAAATGAAGCGCGGCGCGACCAATTCCGATTACTTCAGGATCGGCGAATCGAAGCGTAATCGCGACGGGCAGCGATACTCGGCCTTGTATATCGGCGCGCAAAGGGTATTAAAATGAGTAGAAGAAGAGCCTGTGAAAGATTGAGGAAGCGTGTCAGTTGTATTGATCTTGGTGCAACGTAGACAAGTTCAGGCGCGAGATCACAAATGGGGGGAACGGGCCGTGACAGGATTGGCTTTTGACGTACCGTGTCAAGGCAGGGCTTAGTTCATTCAATAGCAAATGATTACTAGGTAGCTTGAAGAACGATAGATCGCGCTTCAGGCGTTGTAACTGGTAAGAAAAAGAGCCAAGGGTAACGTGAATTTACGTATACCAGGGCCAGAAATAGAGGGAGAGAAGAATGAACCAGATGAAGTAGATGAGGGTGGAAAAGGATCGCGACAGACTTGACGAACAAAGTGCGAGGGAAGAGCTGAGATCAATGGGACGGAAATCCAGTCGCGCAAATTACATGTTCGATAGCGTCGCGGATTTTAGTGGACGGCCCTGTTGGGCGGGTTCTTCTCGAATGGGATTAGGGAGTGGTCAGAAAGTGGGGTGCTGCGAGATAGATTGGTACTGATGTTTGCACGGAAATTTGAATAGAAAAAAAGGTCCCTTGTTAAGTTTTGGCCATGGTCGCCCCCATTTTTCGTAGCGCACCTGACTTTGCGACACATTACCTAACCCAATGAGTTCTGCCAACAACGTAGGATACGTCTCCCCTTTTTAACGCGTTTCTTTGTTACGGCATATGGAGCTGGCGGCATTTGTCTGGTTTTGATTGTTTTGATGAGCAAAGAAAATAGCTTCAAAACGCTCTGGATTTCCCACTCTCTCTAACCCATCTCTCTCTTAGTGTCGTCTTCTACTAATAAGGAGGTGCACGTGGGGACACTCTGCTCGTTCTAGAGTCTATCATGACAATGGAATTCTTCTGCCGCCCCTAGCAACCAGCCCAACAACGTCGATCTTCAGGGCCAACTACACCCCCAACCAAGCCCCCTGGAGGTCCCCTGGACTGGTGTCCCGTCGGGTTCTCTGCGCGAACAGGCGACTGCTCGTTCAGAACGCGGGGAAATGGGCATGGGTTCGGGTGCGGCGCCATGAGACGGGCTTGATCTGGAAGCGAAACAAACAAAGACATGGCGCACTCGACGAGCCAAACAGGGAGAATGAGGTCATGGAGGTGACTGCAAAGTCTCACTCGTCTTGTTTTTATCCAATCCGCCAAGTCCGGCGATGAATGGACTGCTGTCAGCACGAATAAGGATGCAACATGTCACTGCGCGTCCAGCAATTATCATTGCATGCCAGCGTGCCTATTTGGCTGATGGTCAGACTCTAGACATCTGTAAGCTCAACATGCTCAGGGGAGTTTGGTTGCGGGACGAAGAGATTAGGGTCATCTAAACTCGATGATGGCATATATCTTGGGGGTCTTGATGCTACTGTACCCCCGATAAACACGTCCTACTTTAGATCAAACTTACTTGTTGAATGACGATGTTTACATGGAGTTCCCTGCGAGGGCGCTTTATGACATCTTATCAATCACTCTGACGCGGAGGTCTTGGATTTATCGACGTGCATTTACTTGCATGCATGAGGATCCATTCACCCTGTACTTCCACGCGTTCAGTGTCCAGGAATGGGTCTTTAAAGTCGCCAATCAACTAACTCGGTATTCTCCAGAGTAGAAGTACATTGGATTTGTCTATTGGACTTTTGTTATCATCGAGAGAGAGATCTTTCAAGCCTTGCTTGCATGATAGGGCATGGAGATAAACCAGCTTTGTCTGTTTGGCTATGAATATACACTGAAACTGCAGCTAGTAACATAAACTTGAGGGCAGCTATTAGAGACATAGGATTCAAGCAAACCTCAAGCTCAATTAACAGTATCGATCCGTAGCTAGTGCCATCTATCCACTTGTTGGTTCGCCTTTTTTTTTTCTCTCTCTCTATAACGAAGTTCATCGCTTAAGGTCATGGCTCAATATCTGACCGCAAGTTGTTGGCGAACAGGGTCAAACAACATTATCGAGGTCTCTGTTTCGAACAACATTTTCAGAGACATCCATCTGTTTGAGCATTCAACATGTCTTATCCTCCCCGTAACCTACGCAGAAACAGAGCCACAGTCGCCATAAACCGCCCCAAAAATAAGCCTCATGCTCTGGTCTCACTCTCAGTCTGAACCCCTGAAGACCACATTCCCCGTAACCACCTATCGCCACAACCACTGGTGTCCGTATTTCTGGCTTGAATCCAACCAAGAGCCCAATCAAGACTCTCCAATCACCTCCATCTCCACCATAGCAACCGTAGTGACCGCCCCTAGCCCAGTCCAGGCCAGGCCTAGCGAGTTTCCAGTTGCAACACCGCCCTGCGGGAACGGGAAGCCCCTCTATCGTCACCGCAACAAGCAGCCAGCCCAACCGCAAAGCCCCTCCACTGTTCCTTGCCAGGTTCGACGAGTAAGCTTCCTTCTTTTTTTCCTCCTTCTTCTCATTCCGCTCTTCTTCTTTCTTTTTCTCACTCTACTCACTATCTCGAATAGCTTCGCTTACCTGACCTTTTGCTCTTTTGCTTGGGTTAGCTTTCTCACGACTTGCTAAAACATCCTCCGCTTCTTCTTCACCCCGCCTCTCTGCCGCCCCGCTTGCCCACCATGGCTTCTCACGACGATGATACTATGCCCGAGGAGACTCAGGGCTACAAGCTCTCTCAGCCCAAGCAGAGCTTGGCTGAGTACCAGCAGATGGGTAGGTGCAGTTTCTTGCTTTGCACCTGACATGTATTGGAGATTCTACAGTAATGCACATGGCCCCTGGGCTTGTAGCACGGCTTGCAGCACCGCACCGACATGACATGACATGATACCTGAATATGCTTTGTATCATCTACTACTCCGAGCTGTAGCTGTAGCTACAGCTATGGCTTCAAAGCAAAGACGTTTATCATACATATTCTTTTCTCTCTCGCCTAGCTACCCCTCAGCCTGCAGCTCTCTCACTTACCGCCTCGACCACCCTCCTAAAGCCAATTGCCTCGGTTACATCAAGCTAACACCTCTATTACAGACGCCGGCGATGAGTCCCTCCAGCGATACAAGGAGTCCCTCGGTCTCGGTGGCGGCACTGACATCTCCGACCCCAACGACCCCCGAGTCTGCATCATCCTATCCCTGACCATGGACTCCCCCGGCCGTCCTCCCGTCACCATCGATCTCTCCACTCCCGGCAGCGAGAATACTCTCAAGGACAAGCCCTTCAATATCAAGGAGGGTGCCAAGTTCACCATGAGCGCCAAGTTCAAGGTCCAGCACGAGATTCTTAGCGGTCTGCACTACGTCCAGGTCGTCAAGCGAAAGGGTATCCGAGTCTCCAAGGACTCTGAGATGATTGGCAGCTACGCTCCCAACACCGACAAGCAGCCCACCTACATCAAGAAGTGTAAGTTTCTTGCCTGCATCACCGTCAAGAATTGACCACTGACACATCCCCAGTCCAGGAGGAGGAGGCTCCCAGCGGCATGCTTGCCCGTGGCCACTACAACGCCATCTCTAGCTTCGTGGACGACGATAAGAAGAAGCATCTCGAGTTTGAGTGGAGTTTCGACATTGCCAAGGACTGGTAGACGCCGACGTCCTGAAAGCGCGGACCAACAACATCACACTCGAAAATACATATCACAAGTCACGAGATAATGAGATACCTGAACATTGGAGAAGAATTCACACGCACACAAAAACCTCACATAAGTCAAAAGAAGAACTCATTTGGGTTGGGGGAGGGTAGTTACTTTGTTTCTTATCATCCAACTCGTCACCGACGAGACCAAGACAGTGCTTCGAGCTCAGCATAGAGTTTCGACACTGCGGGGAGGAGAATAAAAATGCTTATATACATCAAGCTCTATTTGCTATGCAACTCTATCCGTCAGGTCCAATCCATGCATATGCCTGTTCAAAGGACATGGTATCATATTGGTGTGAAATATCGTGAAGCCCGAGCTCATGCTCTAGGCGGTGTATATGTAGGTAGGATTCCTATTATAGGAAGTAATCTGGCAAGGCATTACCGTCGGCAGACTTTTCGTTTCCGGGTTGAAGGTCCTTATGCACATCATTCTCGGGAGCGGCTGCAAAGACGTTGAAGAAACGCTCACCCGTGTCGCTAACTTCGAGGACACTAGCCATATTGCCACAGCGGTAGCAGTAGTTGGGCGCACTCCAGACAGTGCTGAGACGGTCATCGTAGAGGACCTGGAAGCCCTCCTGACAGAGCTGGTGGGCCCGTAGGATATGCGACATGTTGTTGACAGCTAGGAATTTCTTGACGACCTGTGCTCCAAAAGTATACCCCGCACCGCGGGGCGAAAGGGAGAACTCGTCGCGCTCAGGGTCGGGATCAGACCAGACGAGATCGGCCATGGGTCCTTCATGTGGAATCTCACGGAAGCGATCTATAATCTTGATTTGATCGATGGAATGAATGGAGGGAGAAAGGCCTGGTGATTATGCGTCAGTACTGCCACTCACAAAGGTGCCCTGGCAGACTTACCTCCATGAACGCAAAATATCTGGTCGTTGATTACAACGCTCAAGGTCAAAAAGTCAAACATGTCTGTAAAATAGTGCCACACGTTCGCGTTACCGTATTTACGCGAGCACTCTGTATAGAATCCATATGACTGTGTGACACCGCGCGACTCATGATTCCCGCGAATCAGGTGTACACGATTAGGATATCGTAGTTTCAAACACACAAGTAACGAGATGGTCTCGACACTGAACATACCACGATCAACGTAGTCTCCTGTTGCACCCAGGCCGTGGTCAGCAAATGTCCGCTTTATCCATCTCAAGCTCGTGGGCGGTTACCGAGGAACAGATAGTTGGTGTCAGGGCAGTAGCCGCCGATGCGGAAAATCTCGATGAGATCGAAGAACTGGCCGTGGATATCTCCAACCACAGTGATGGGCGCGCGAACGTGGACGACGTTGGACTCGCGCATAAGTAGCTCTTTCGTCTTGGCGCAGATGGCCTCAATGACGGACTCGGCAAGAAGTTCCTTGTTGTACAGGCGCGAGATGCACTCATCGAGATCGACGGATGCTGAATCAGAAACGTCAGCCTGGGGACCTTTTCGATCCGGAGCGGCGCTTACAAGGTAGCCCAGGCATGGTGAAATATGATGTTTGTTTCTAGGTATGCCGATAGGTTAAGACGACCAGAGTGGACTTTATGCAAGTATTTTCGTAAGGATCGAGAATCAGATGGTCATGCGACGGCGTCATTAAGGGTGAATGCGTCGAATTCGGCTCCTGGTGAGGATGATGTCTGGGGGAGAGCTCGGTGGTTGTACCAACATGATCGGGACGAGTAAGCCAGTTCACATGGGCGCAGAGCGATGGCGAGGTCGGTGATGCTCAGTGGCGGGGGTTCGAGGAGCGGCGATGCAGCTATGAAAGAAAAGTATGTTCGCGCGTGGTCGTAGACTTGATTACATGTACATCATGGTGGTGGTGATGATAGTGGTAGGTGCTTTTTGGCGGTGGGATGTTTTAGCTGTAGTGGATGGCTTGCTTAGTCGTTGCTGATCACGGCACCTCGGCTGGAAAATGGCCCGGCCACCCCACCTTTCACCATCTATCTATTACTATATCTCAAACATAGATGGTTTCTATATGGGAAGAAGGATGCGGTATGGAGGACTAATAAGGTAAGATTCTGGATCGGGGTATAAGAAGTAGGCTTTGCCTTTGGGTACTAAATTTAGACTCAAACTTGGGCGGGATTTGAAGCTTTACCGTACTGGATCAGATATCTATCGGTGGTATTAGGTAGAGCTTGCGTTGGTGAATAGATGCCAAACAGAACTTGAAAGTCCAGTCCACCTGTTGAGTCCCTCAACAATGCAGCATTTTTCTACAAACAATGCATAACTACTAAGGTAGGTACTGAAGATATGCCCATTATCGGAAAAAAGGAAGGCTCGGAAGAACTGGACACTTCGTCAACTTTATTTCAGCTTCGACTTCCATTGACATACTCGGAAGTGGTCCGTGCACACGCGACAACCTCAGCATCGCCATCCACCAATGACTATCATCGCTATCAATATTGTCTGCCTCTGGTAGTTGAGCCTCATCGCCAATTCAAAGGTCGTTATCACACATTCGAAGCTCGCCTGTCTTATCAGGCCCCTTCCCTCAAAGATCCCTGAATGAAGCCTCTCTGAGAAACCCCCAGAACAGGTTCAGGGAGGGGGCTTTCGCCATCGCATTGGATGTCGCGACCGCGCGCTGGCAAGCTTGGGCTGTAGCATCCCAAAGCATCGCTGCCTTATTCGCTTGTTACTCACGCCGAACATCCTGTTGTGAGACGTATCACAGTGTTACTCAAGACAGCCTCAGACCGCTTGTTCAAACTTGTTTCTGCTCAAACCGGCCCGGCCACAACCTCTACGCCTGAGCAGCGCCATTACCAAGTCACTGTCACTTCTCTCTGGCATTTCATCTGTGTTATCGACGCCACAGCGTTGATCAATCTGTATCTGGTTGATATTATTTGATACCAGGATAGTTTCCTGAGTTGATCTTGGCTACTTCTCTACGCACATTGCGTTCCCTCCTCAGTCATGTCTAACACGGCTCCTGGCCAACCTCGGCCAGATGAGGCTCGATGTTATAATTGCGGCGGCTCTGGACATTGGGCCATCGCATGTCCAGAGCCCACCAGAGAAACTCCAGCGTAAGTCCTGTGCCATCCGAGTCCCTTCAGGGCCTTTTTGCCCTCTGGATATTAACTCGTGCATAGTGGTCTTGCAGCTTGGAGAAACGCCAATGCTCCCGGACAAGGAGGCAACAGAGACCATCACGGCGGACCAAAGAAATCCAAGGGACCTATCATCACCAAATACACGCCTGTGCCATCACCAGCGCCAACCGTGACTCGATATGGTCACCCGCCAAGTTATGGTCCTCCGAATGCATCCTACCCAGGGGGACCTCCCTCTTATCCTCCCTCTTATCCTCCATATGGATCTTCAACACCTAGCTACGCACCTGGCTACCCGCCTCCTGGCTACTCTCATCCCTATCCTCCACCTTCATATGGCGGCCCTCCCCCGGGTCTTCCTCCTCCTCCATCTGGGCCTCCTGGTACCTACGCTTCTCCTCCTCCTCCGCCACCTCAACCACCAGGGCCGCCATCTTCATATCCACGTCCGTACGGACCTCCTCCAACACCCCGTCAGGATCACACGCCATACGCCTCGCAGCCTCATTATCCTCCTTACCCTCCACCTGCGTCAGCGCCATACGGGCAACATGCGCAGCCACCATCATATCCACCACCGTACCCTCCTCACAGTGCACCGCCTACGTACGGGCATCCTCCAGCTTCTCGGCCTCCTGGTCCGTCTCCGGCACCACCTCCCATGCCACGTCCAAATAGATCATCAGGGTCACCACCTGTGCCACGCCCAAGCTCGGTCTCGACATTACCTCTACCCTCTTCCCTGCCCCCGAAACCCCCTCTCCCTACAAAGCCTCCCCAGCCTAATCAGCCTGGACAGCCGAATAGGGGACGTAGGGACTTTTCTGATAACTCTCGTGACCACCGAAACAAGCGCAAGCATGACCGTCATAACCGCAACCACGATAATCGACAGAGGAAAAACCAACCTCATCCCCGACAACAAGAACAAAAGTCACAAGACGGCAACCGACGTTCTGAACCCAAGATACCGACCCCTTCTAAATCTGCTCCATCACCAAAACAAGAAGAGCAGAATCCTCCAGCACACCCCGTTAAACAAAAGTCAAGTACACCTGCTGGAACACCCGAAACTAAAAAGGCTCAAGTTGAAACCCCGAAACCGGACTCGTCACGAAAACCTGACGCAACACCCGAGAAGACTATCGAAGGGGACGATTGGGACTGGGAGAAGAAGGCCATCTTCAAAGAACCGGAAGCTGGTCACCCACCAGATGAAGTTGGCAAGCCGTTAGGTGCAGTTTATAATGACGAGGTGCTTCTTCCTAGAAAGTGGGATGCGAAATGCATCGAATCGGACTATGTCCAAGCTGACAATATCGAGGAATATGTCAAACCAATACATGAAACCAAGTATTGGCCAGATATCGAATTTGACCCCGCGTTTGTGCGGGACGGCAGACTCCCCAGCGGAGAACCCGTATCTGAACTCCCACCAAGAGCTGATCAAGTCGTTCGGAGTGAAAGCTCCGAAAGTGGCGAGGTTCACGAGCAAGGCTCGAAACGAGAACACTTGGATGACGAGAATCCTGTTGAACGACCCTTGAAGAGGCAAAGATCCCAGAGTTCTTCCAACCGTAGAGGATCACACGATGGGCATACGCCTTTGCGTGACACTTCCGAGCATAAGAGACGCAGGTCACGTCGTGGTAGTTCCGAATACCGAACAACCGAGTTTGTAAATGTTGACGACTATCGACGATCTCCAGATCGAACAGCATTGCAGCATCGAGATCGAAGAGACCGTAGCCGAGGCCGCAACCTTAGTCGCAGTCCAACGCCAGCTTCGCGGAATTCCTCACGGAATTCTTCTGTATCTGTCGCATCGTCAGGGTTGGATTCGTTAGAAGCTGAGTTGCTGGGACGTGATAGCAAGGCCAAGACCCCCGAGGAACCCTCCAAGCGAAAACCGTCCATGTCGGGATTGAAGCCTAAACGCCGCCAGACGAAGCTCGATTCTGCTTACAGGTATGTCGTGATTGTTTCTTGCAAATGTCCCGCAGCTAATGTTGGCAAAAGCCGCCGTTGGTAGGCCATATACGTGCTATAGCCTGTGAGCTGCCAATTTCTATAACCTTTCTTCAACCGTAACTGGTACTTGATGCTTTCCTTCTTTCGTCCCCAACTCGAGACGCAGCTCTCACGTTGCACATGTTCCCTGTATCTAGGCCAGGCACTCACTATTCCCTTTTCATTACCGTTTATCTCTCCCCCCAGACGAGGGCTATGGTTCAATTTTCTTGGGATGGCGCTTAGGTTCTGGGGTATTTTCTTCACGATCATCATGACCAAGGTGCATGCATGGCTGGCGTATAGCATTCACGAGGTATGCGTGGATCATTCTTAATCTTACTATTTTTTATCTGTCTATACTTGAGATCCCTTTCCAACCATCTTGCTACCTCACTTCGTTGTTGGCCGTATTATCACCTGGCTGCTTAAGCGTTCATCGTTTATGCTGGCGTGCCTCCAGCCAACAATTTGGTGTGCCTGGCCGTTTCTTCTCTACATCCCTCCCGCGCTTCTATATTCACTCTATTTGACTGCAATGGCACAATACCCTGGAGATGAACTGTCCAGCCGGTAAGATTCTCTGTCAACGCATGAGGCGATTGCCGAGATCTCTTTATGGTCTTTCGTAGCACACGAACAGAGACACTGTCGTGGAGTACTTCAATGACGCGGTATCTCAAATAGACTGGCCCTTAGAAGTATGCCTTGGTTTCGTACCTGAGACAGTAGGTAAAGCATGATCTACTATGAGAAGACGTGCAGACGCCATCCTCTAGTTTTCCTCTTCATATTTTATTGAGGCTGTGTCAGTAAACAACACGTGTAGGTTGCCGGCATACTTGTTATGTCACGGAAGCTTGAGCTCGCAAACTGGCCTAAAAGGTTTCAGCATCTTGACCTAGTTATATGTAGCTTGTGATCCAGTTAGGGTAGTTCAAGGGAGTCAGAGGTAACACGCAAGTAAATGCATGAGGCAACGTGGTAGTTGCATTTCTTGTTGGGGTTTTGCTAGATTTGTCTGGCTGATATTGAATTACCTAAGAAAGATTTGGCAGAGTTTCATGACAGAACACCAAACGTTATCGCGTTAATGAGCCGCAGTAGGGCCTATTACAAGCTGATGGGTGAAAAACAAACAAACAGACAACAACAACACTACAGTCCTCTCAATAAATCCTGCTGCCAACCTCATTCCTGGGCAACCTCCAACTCAATTTCATAAGCCGGTCGACTACTGAGATATCTCAGGACCTGAAATATGTTGGCGAGGCATACCCTTCTTTTTCTACTGGCATCCATAGCTGGCAGCTTTTCCCTCGATGATGCTTGCGATGATGCCCTCACCGAGGATGCTGCTGGCTTGCTTGGACACAGTACAGCTGCCGTCAATGGACAACTCGACGACCAAGCACCACCCGTCTTGCACAATCTGAGAAAAAGGTGTATGAAGAAGGCTGTCTGGGAGGTCGCAGACAAGCAACCAGAGAGATGGAAAAAAGAT
Organism: Fusarium buharicum; assembly: GCA_014822075.1. NCBI lineage: Eukaryota > Fungi > Ascomycota > Sordariomycetes > Hypocreales > Nectriaceae > Fusarium > Fusarium buharicum. Next base: position 216,053 of record JAATHB010000064.1, read on the forward strand.
ATGATTTTGACCGTATGTGAATACTCGGTCTGTCCGCACTTGTAGCAGCACACTCACTGACGAATATAGGACGGCATTGATTGCAGAGACAACGACACTCATACCGCTACCTGCTCTACTGGAACTGACAGATTCAGGCAAGTTATATGGAATACGGATCTGGGCATTACCCATGTCACTGGACAAACACTCGATGACCTAGCCCTGTATGGGTACCATGTGAACGTTAGTGTAAGTGATTCGACGACGCACACTTGTTCCTCCAAGACGAGTCGCACCGTCTGCATAAAGGGCAGCCATCACTACCTAGCGATATTCTTCACCAAGATCATACACCCTACAGTCCCTATCGCAGGGAACGGGTCTGAGATTTGGTTCGAGAACAAGTGGGTTCGTTTCCCCATGGTCGACCCTAGGTATTCGTTCTACTATTGCGGCTACGACGACGAGTGCAAGGGCAAAGGCCACGAAGAGTGGGAGCGTTTAGGCTTCGGGAGATTGCCTGCAAAACATAAAGATATGAGGAACCGCACCGAACCTTTTCTAGACATCAAGGCAGAGTTGAAAGCTGCCGACAAAAGAATCCCTGAATGGTACCGGTTCGACAAAGGGGGCAATCGTCGTCCATGGAGGTTTGGGAACGAGCCACCAGAGAAATGGAGAAAACATGTCACTTTGACGGTATGCTACCTATGTCCCTCTTATACATGCATGACTGATAATAGGTGATAGTATAAAACGCACTGTAGCGCCCACAACCGCTGCCCTGGCACAACTGACAACGCCCTATCCCACGAATACAGCCTCGATATAGCGAAAAAAAGATTGAAGTACATTCCAGGCAACTTCTTTACTGATGGCCTCAAACACATCGATTACCATGTAGCCAAGCACAAGACCGTCAACAGCAAATATATCTGCAACATTTCAAGCAACCGCAGCATCTGCACCAGGAATTACCTCAACCACCAAGCCTTCTTCTTCACACACCTTCCGCACTCTGATTGGATGGGAGGCTATCGTCCTAAGCTGGCAGGCCAATGGATTCGTTTCCCCATGGAACACGACAGTCATTCAACCTTTTACTGCGGGTTCGATAATGAGTGTACAGACAAAGGAGAGGAAGTTTGGGAATTTATGGAGGAGGGGGTGTGGTCTGAAAAGGAGGATGATATGCCCATGGACAAATCAATTGTTGTCCAAGCTCCCTCTGGAGGCTAAGAGACAAGGCAAGGAAAGGATGGACGGGAATGTAGCATTTCTATCATAACTTTATTCATCATTGGTGTTTCTGGTCATATTTTCAAGCTTCCAGATCTACAAACCCCCACCCCCAAGACCACATCATCCCATAGCCCCCATCTAGATAGATCTTACAACTGAGCTTGGCATCAAAGGTGCAACCCCTCACTTAAACTCGAACTCGAACTCTGAGGAGAAAAGAGGAATCTTGGCTTTATGCGGTGTAACTGTAACCGTGTGTAACCGTAACCACAACCACAACTCCTAGGGCCCTCACCGTGATATGATATCCCATGCTCGCTCGCTCGCTCACTCCTAGTCTGAAACCAAACTCAAAGAGGCGATTCATGCAGCACCAAAACGTGTCAGGTGTCTCGGCCGAGATTTCAAATTTAAACTACTTTTGACGAGCTGCATATCTCTTTCATCGAAGCGGGACCGCTAGAATAGTTCTAGTCCTCTTGGCTAGGTAGGGGACCCCGGGGGGGACGTCAGATTGATATACAGTGAATAAGTCAAGTCAAAGATTTCTAAGCCATTCTCATCAACCATGTATGCAGCGCAGCACACGAGGTGGGGTCTCCTGACGAGAGTTGTAACTAAACCAACTCGGTGAAGCCATCGTGAAATAGGACCCCAGTCTAGAACCGGCAATTGCGCCCAAAAAGAGACCGGTCCAACGCCCAAACACCTCTATTCTCTAGCATTGCCCTATCAACAGCCAGCTAAAACACATGCCGCGTCTTACCAAGACCATTAGTACCTGACAATCCCATACATAGTACTTGCACTTTTGTCTCGCTGACCGGACGCACTGGACCCTGAATCACAAGACTCGACTTTTCGCCCACTCCGAACGCTCAAAACACACCATAACCAACACCCTGGACTGGATCCAAACTCTCTTGACCTTGATCCCACAAATACATACTATAGCATAAATCAAACAATCAGATTCTCAAATCCCATTCCGCGTAGGTCGTGTAGCCAATTGACGTTCTCCGACCCACGTGTATCTTGCATCGCCCACGTTGCCTTGAGCATCTCTATTGCCGTGAATAGATACCCCCATGGGCAAATTTGCCAAATTGACAACAGCCGTGACAAGGTCCACGTGCGCTTCTCGGGGTCTCGTGTCTCCGCCCCTGCAATGAACGTTGGCCACGATGAAGCCTTAAAGTATGGGTCGTTCTCATCGATAGCGGCTAAATTGCTTAGGACATCGGCTAGGAGCAGATCCGTATCGACAGACCTCATCGAGCGTACTAGCGGCAACGCCTGAAGGATATACAGGCATGCTGCTGACCGGTGTGCCGCGGCTAGATGTACTCGACTGTCAAGATCCTGTACAAGGTTATGTTGTCGCAAGTAGTCTGCCCACGCTGGAATGTTAACGGCAAGGGCCTCGTCTATCAGAGCAAGTGCTTTATCTGCCGCTCCCAGCGCCTGGTCTGTCCAAGGTGATTCGTGGGATAGCTCAGATGCAGACAGGATGATGTTAAGAATTTCGGGGGGACACGACAAGTAGCTTGTCAGTTCCACCCGCTTCATGACAGGCAAGAACTGAAAGGCTTGTCGTGCAACACGGGCCGCAAGCCCTCCAGATGTCAACGTCGAGCCCAAAATGTTATAACTGGTGGAAAAGATTAGTATACCGCTGTGGATACTTGAACCGCCGAACCGGGACTTACATGAAGCTGTCCGTAATGACACGGTCCCGCAGCATCCTACTGGATGCATCGGTATTGCTATCCGGGTTAAGAAGCGCCATGATACTTGTGGCTCCCTCAAGGTGGGCCCTCCAGCTCTGGTTGTCCGATTTGTCCAGGTCGATCAAGTCAAACTTGATAAAAAAGTGCATTGCAGCCAGAGCCACCTCGCTACCCGCTGGGTCAAGGGTGTCGAGCACCTCGCGAAGGTGGCTCATGGCCTTTTGCTTCGCTGTCAGGGCATCGATGAGGGCCTGCCGTGTTACTAGATCCCTTGAACGTAGCAGAGAGAGATAACCAGCTGGATTGGTGAGACCAGCAGGGATCTCGCTAACACGGCGAAATATGTTGGACCAATGGATGGCTGAAGTCGCGACGAGAATCTGTAAGAGAAGCGGGTGCTTCCGCGTCAAGGGTATCAGCTCGCGGAACGGGTTACTCTCAGGCGTGTCTCGGACCACGAGGTCTTTGCAGACCCTCTCAGAAACTAAAACAGGCGTTAGCATTGCTGCTGACCAACAGAGGGGAAGTGATAAAAAGCTCCACGATGGAGCCGGAGACTAACAGTGCGCAAGGTAGTATCGCGAGGTCCGGTCAAGGTCCTGGAACAAGGGATCGGTGAGTGCGCCAGGCGAGGGCCAGGGTATGTTGGCGTTGGCGTCGCTTGAGGGTGGTGAGGAATCATCGTCCCTGGGGTATTGCTGCTGCTGCTGTTGCTGCTGCTGGTTCATCTGTTCGGCCTCTTGCGCAGCTTGCTGGGCCTGCTGAACGAGGCGAGCCAGCGGATGCTGATCGCTGTAATCGGGCTGGGGCTGGTGTCGGGGCCGGCCATTTCCATTGCGCTGACCTTGACCCGGTTGGTGGCCCGGAGGTGGGGAGTTATTTGCAGAGGCGGAACCAGAACGGGAAGCGGAGGCGGCATCAGAATCGTCTTGGAGTCTCCGGCCTAGAGGCGGATTGACGTTGCCGTGAGAGTCAATTCCCTGAGTCCAGACGAAGACCTTGCCATACCCGAGGCATTCCTGCCCTGAGACCGCGCATTTGTGGCATGTCGGCCATGAGCGGTCGCAGCGCAGGCGTCGACGACGGCAGTTGTGACACGGTTTGGTGTTGCTTGGCGGCATGCGCCGGGTGCTGACTGAGCAGCTTGACAGCTACTGAGTCTGAGTTATTGGGTTTCCAGGTCTGGGTCTGGTCCCAAGTCCTAGGTTTAAACTAGGTCCAGGTCGTGCTCGGGCTCTTTTGGGGCGGGCGAGGCAGCGGTTTGGATTGCAACGAGCGAATCGTTACAATTTGTTCATGGTGGACTTGTAGATGGACAAGAGGTAGTATCGTGTCAAGTTTGTGCGTGCGTGCGTGCGGAGGTGGAAGGCGGAGAGGGAATCAGTCAAAGTCTTTGTCGTAAACTGGTGATGATGATGATGAAAGATGGTGACGGAGAAGAAGAGTAATGGAGGTGTAGACTACTAGATGTACCTTATGGAATGGAGGTAGGCAGATACTGTAATAGGTCAAAAGCTAACCCAAGGTAAGGAAGGTGAGGCGGGAGAAGACCTGATTGATGGAGGAGGGCAGGAGGGGTAAACTTGAAAGGAAGGCCCGAGTTATGAACAACCTTAGTAGGCAACCCAGTAAGATACGTCAGAAAAGCCAAGGTAAGTGTATGTAGGTAGGTACTTTACTCCATGGTAGAAATAAGAATTGGAGAAATAGAACAGTTGTAAAGAACCGCCAAGGATAGATCGAAGATCGAGCCAAGTTATGGAACTTTCTATTACTACTTTTGAACAGGGTTCTTACAGTCTGTCAGTCAGTCTGTCAGTAGTTTAGCCTAGAGTTGGTAAGGTAGCCTCTCTCTTAAACTGCTAAACTCAACCTCATGACTCGGCTCCAATAAGAACCAACAATCACCAACTATCTGTTGTACCGATATATAATATGCAATGCTATAGCCATATACAGAGCTACCCTTCCCAATGAAACCAAATGCTCGCCTCGCCTTTCCAACTCTGTTTCTTGACTGACAGACAAAGAAAGCCCCACGTCGCAAGACACACTACTATTACTAACACAACCAGTCCAAATCCCGGCTATGGCCGAGATGCCAGCACTCCCCAAAAGGGCAGGGAAACAACATATCTTGCAGCCGGTCTTCCGGGACCTGCATCATGGATGTTTCCCAAAAGCTTGTCATTGTTGGTCCGGAAAGAGGGCGTCCAGCCAGAGGTGACACGCCGGCCTAAACGGGAAATAACCTGTCATCCATCATGTTCCATCCGTCTTCTCTTTTTCTTCCTTTTTTTTTTTTTTTTTGCCCTCTCTCCCTGCTGACGACTTGTGAGGGGAAACCTTTCTTTTCTTCTTCTTACTCGTCTCGTGTTGGAGATGATAGTGGAGATGGACGGAGCAGATGAACCGCCTTGTCGATCCGCATGCTTTGACGTTACCATGCTATACGACGCCGGGCTGCTAACTAACCTGACTCTCTTTCTAGCCTGTGGCTTTCAACTAAAACATCGATAATCAACAATCGTTCACTTTACTATTATTTAGATGCCATTCCATCTCCGCTTGGCTCTTGCTCTGAGTCCTAGCTTTTAAGGTCCTCTCCAACCATCTCCAACCAATCTCCAACTGACTAACTACATAAAATAACTGGGCATGCCAATTCCCCTCGTGGGCCACCAAAGTCGATCATCAGCGCAAAGCAAGGTTTGGGCAGGGGCACATTCTAGCTGGAGACTATTTTGATCGGGGAAACCTTGGCTTCTCCTCATCTCATCCCATAGGCTGAGCCGAAGCTTGTGGAGCATCTGGTTTGAGACGGATATAAGAAGAAAAGAAGATGGTGTTCTGGGCTCGACGATCCAGGCGATCATCTTGACTTTGATAGTACTTAGCAGGCCGTATAAAGAATGTCTCCATCTTCTCGTTTACGGCCGATCTCTCTCCGTTGGCGTAAACTCAAGGGCAAATTCACGCCGTGTGCACCTCTTTTCTGTGTTGATACCACAACCCGTAGTGAGAGTGTCCTTCTTATGACCAAATTAAACTCCAAGGCAGACTCATGACCGATCCACGAGACATACAATAACATGGTAATCTCGAGTCCGCATATACGAGTCTAAAAGGGTACAAAAACGGACCACGACACCGAGTAATGACAATGGCAGCAACAACAGCTAAGGCGACGCTTGTAAATTCTAGGCTTGGGTTTTACATAAACTCCTTCTCATTCTCGACCTTGCGCAAACTTTTGATTCCCTCTTGCCTCGCAGACCTGGCCAGCCATGGCCATTACTCTCAGGACCTGGTCGTTCTTGTGGCTGGCCAACATGTTTGGCAATATTGTGTTTTTATGGTGGTATTCTGCCATTACCGGTTTTCAACCCCAACTCCTGTATCTGAAATCCGCAGAACCATGCAAAGTCTCGGAGGCGTTGCTTTCCTACCTGGAGACATCTCTATTCAGAATCGAACCTATCATCCAGGTCCATAGAAGATTGATCTCAGCACTTATGATGCCATGATCTGTTCACTGGCGACGTTGTGAAGACTATTAAATCGTCGGTCAGCAGACGCAGAGTAATTCCAATATCATCAAAGACGTACCTGATGTCCTCTTGCTCGTCACCCTCAGGGCCGCCTGTAGGTCCCGAGCTAACGACTACGCTGCCGCCCTCCTCCTCGCCAGCCTTGATGTTCGTGATGGTAGCCTTTGCCTCCTTCTTCTTGCCACTTCGAGTCTCGCTCAGGTGCTCGAAATAACCCTCCGGTATCTCTGTGACATACTTGCCACAGAAAACGCCGACCTCAAAGTCCTGAACCTTACTTGTGCTCTCGGCTGCCTCCATGCATGCAGCCTTCAGTCCATCCTCGCCTTCAAGGTCTTGGAAGATAACCTCATCGGCACCGATGTACTCGGCAATCTCCTTCGTCGTCCTGCCGTGCGCGACCAAATCAATGGGATCCGCAAGGTCAATGCCATAGATATGCGGATGTATGCATTCTGGGGATGCTGAAACGAACACAACGCGAACAGCTCCTGCTTCTCTGGCCATTTGAACAATTTGTCGTGATGTGGTGCCACGAACGACACTATCGTCTACAATAATCAGGTTCTTCCCTCGGAACTCTGACTCGATGGGTGAGAGCTTGCGGCGGACACTCTTCTGTCGGAGAGCCTGGTTGGGAAGGATGAACGTTCGGTGGACATATCGGTTCTTGATGAGAGCAGTCACATAGGGCTTTCCAAGCTTACTAGCAAGGGTAGCTGCTGCAATGTTACTTGTCTATAGGTAAGGTTAGCTTATATCCACCAAATATGGTTAATATGTGTCGCAGAATAAGTACCTCAGGAACTGGGATAACTAGATAATCTGTTAGCGTTTGCACAACAAGGGACCATACACAGGTATGACCTACCGGCATCGATTTCTGCAACTCCCTTCTCTCCGAGGACCTTCCTAATCTTCTTGGCCAACTTCTCTCCCATGTTTTGGCGACTGCGGTAAACAGAGATGCCGTCCATGGTCGAGTCAGGACGAGCCACGTAAACATACTCAAAGCAGTCTGGTGTATAGGGTCGTCCCTCAATAATCTGGCGGAACTGGGGGGCACAGCCCTTCTGCAAAAAGCAGGCCTGTCCAGGCAGGATATCCTGAATATCGTCAAAACCAAGCTGCTTCAGGACAACAGATTCTGAAGCAACAAAATAATCCTTGGTACCAGGCGAAGTAGCTGAGGGTCGCGAGCCGATACAAAGGGGGCGAATTCCGTTGGCGTCCCTATTCTTTTGTTAGATTCTGCAAATTACAACACTAAACCCTTGGTATAACTCGCCTGAAGGCCAGGATACCAAAACCTGCGACCATGGCAGTGCATGCAAACGCTCCTTGGATCTTGGAGTACACGTCGCCCAGCGCAGTAAAAATGTCTTCTGAGTTGGCACGGGTCTTGCCAAGCTTCTGGAGGCCATGTGCGAAGATGTTGAGGCTAAAGGAGCCAAGTTAGTAAATGTTGGTCCGGGTCATTGAATGCGAGTTTCGAGTACGCACAGGAGCTCAGAGTCCGAGTCGGAGTTGACATGTCGGTGGGCCTCTTCGTCGAGGAACTTGCGAAGGTATTCAGTGTTGACGAGGTTGCCGTTAACACTCATCGAGAGTCCGAATGGCGCATTGACGTAGAAAGGCTGTGCTTCGGATCTATAATACCATCTCAGTCAGAATTGTAATAGAGCGTGCTTCTAAGTGTGAAACATACGCAGATGCAGTTCCATGGGTAGGGTAGCGAACATGGCCCAGTCCTATTCAGAGTTAGTCTCCGTATAAGTTATTTTGTGAATCGCATCGCCATACCCATGTAACCAGGAAGATTCTGGAGTCGTCGGCCCTCAGCAAAGACCTTGTTAGCCATACCCAGACCCTTGCACTGAGAGACTCTTCCACCGCTCTGGCACACAGCGATACCAGCAGCATCCTGTCCACGCTATTGCTGAAGTCAGCACTCGTTTCTAATACGGTATCGTTGGAGGCTTCGGCTGACATGTTGGAGGTAATAGAGAGACTCGTGAAGATCGACGGCGGCTGTGGTGGCGTCCGGGTCGCCTAGCTATTAAAGACTGTCAGCGTATGTTTTGTTTCTCTCTTTGGAAGGGCATCTCCGTCTCCAGTCCGAGCACAGGCAAGGGTCTTTTTGAACGCGGGGGAGGGGCAGAGCAAAAAAAGAGGACATACCAAGATGGCTGAAACACCACACATGGTGGATATCGTATCACGTCGCGGTTTGGAAATAGATTGGAGATTAATCGAGTATTACAAACACTCAGTTAGGACTTGACTTGTACAAGAGTGTGAAGCTACGGGAAAATTTTTATCAAGTTAAAAACGGTCGCGACGATATCGGTCATTTTCTGGTTACCAATTCCTTTGGCGGGGCAAATTGGTCATAGCGGGCCGGTCAATGATCCGCAGTGGTGGGGGACTCCCAACGTTCACATATTCAAGACTCTAGAATTATGAGGGCAGCAGCAGAAGACCTGCGTTCTTTTAGTAAATACGAATAATTATGAATACGAAAGGAGAGTCTCGATTGTGTATCTTAGGTTTAGACGAGTCAAGTCTACTGGCTATAGACGTCCGAAGCACCAAGACTGAGTAGGGCAAGGAAGAGCTTCCAGGGGTGCCCAACAACAGATAATGCCTCACGGCCAAGAACATGAGAACCTCTATAAACATCCAATTCCATTACTTGTTCGGACATAAATGGATTTCTGTATGTCTTGGGGTCGCGTTGGCTCCTTCAAGACCATACTACTGGATGCATTGAAGAGAGCCTTACCTCCCAGTATTCACATGGTGGAGGGACATAGCTTTCCATCAAATAGGTAATCCTTAATTCACCTAGTCGCCACAGCTGGATTCTAGAATAATTCTGTCACTATCATTAACCCCACCAACCTGACAGCTCCTGAATCAACTGCTGATGGGCAAGCTTTCACTACCATTGACCCACCACCAGTTGACAGATACACTAGTTGTAGATCTGTTGATATCATTGATCTCATCAACTCTCCTTTTCAAAAGTCATTGGAATTCGTTCAGTTTATTCTTGCTAAAGACCTCAAACAGAAGTTCGTAGCTGACCAAGCAGGCCCCCCACATGTTCTTCTAATTCTATCTACCATTCGTGTCAGTCATAAAAAGTAAGCTTGTCTGAAATCCATTGTACCAGTCTCGCCTACCAAAATCTACTTATCTACCTTCTTCCTGCCACCTGAAGGGGTGCACATGGCAACTTTCTTGTCCCTTATTTTTATCTGTTTACTAGGCATCCAACCCATTCGCTGTAGTAAAACTGCTTTTGCAGCAATCTTTTCCGACCAGTTCCAGGCTCCGAGTAATCGACCTTTGCATTGGAAGTCCCTTTCTATTGTCCCGCTGAATTGGCAACCTCGTTGAGCTTCGCTTTCTCGTCATCTGTCAACATATTGTACCAGTCTTGGAAGTTGGCAATGTTCTCCCGGCCGCAGCGAATGAAGAAATCGGTCAGGTAAGCCTGGGTCTCGTCGTCTCGCTGTCGCTGGCCGCCTTCCATAAAGGACATCAGGTCAGACTTAGTGGTGCCCAGGCTCAGATCAAGGGTATCATCCTCATCCTCCCAACCCTCCTCGTCGTTATCCTCGTCATCAAAGCTGGCAGATGCCACCGCGGCCGCAGCGGCGTTTGCCGCAGCACGCTGGCCAGATGCAGACAGAAGCTCCTCTATAAGCACCTTGATGATCTTGAGAGAAGCGGGGACGATGGTATATTGGTCAGGGTCTGCTGACAGTGTGGGCTGATTAGCGTCTTGAGCTTCAAGGTATTGAACGTATAGCGTGTCTAGAATGGAGGTGGTAGTTGAAAAGTCTTGAACTGTTGAATACATACTCTGCTTTGCACGCGAGCGCGTCTTGATGCGGCCATCGTCGTTGCCCACAATCAAGTCGCCCTTCACATTTGTCTGTGCCAGGCGAGGATCGTTAAGGGAGTAAAGTTTGGATAAAGCAATCACGCTAGACTCATTAGCAAATATAAAGTGCTTGGTTCAGTGTAACATACTTTTGGCGAATCTCATCATATCCGGCAAAGTTGACAGAGTTCTCTAGCCACTTGGCGAGGACGACCTGCAACCCACTTTCGCCATTGATCTGAATCTGGCTCAGGAACTCAACTACATCGTGAGCACCAGAGAGAGTGAGACGGGCAAAGACAAGGATGAGAGACTGAATGAACGCTGCAGCTTGAGCTGTAGCAAGCCTGTTGGCGACAGCTTGGAGAAGCTGGGGCAGGAAGGGTCCAAGACGTTCCTGTCCAGCCTTCTCAACTAGCTCAGCTGCCAAACCACCAACCTCGGAAGCCGAGTTGTCCTCAATAGTAGGACCCAGAAGTCTATCAATGATGTGCAGGCAAACCTCCAGGCCTGATAGGCCGTTGGAATCTTGCCATGCAAGAACCTGCTGGTGATCATGTTGGAGCATCCACTTGACAACCTCAGATCCAGGTCGTAGAACCTCGCCTTCAGTAGACTCCATGAGGAGGCGGTTCAACTTGGGGAAAGTAGCTGCAACAAAGCCTGCGGGCAGTGGTTCGGATCCATTCTCAGCCAGAACAGCGAGCAACTCGGTGGCAACCTAGACATTGTTAGTTCAGCTTGGTTTGGGTGTTGCAAAGTAGCCTACCGTAACCAGAGGGTTGTCCTCGGTAAGGTTAGCGACATCAAAGGCGCCGGTAAGTGTAGGGAGAATCTTTGCGCAAAGCGCAGTGTAAGACTCAGGGTCAGACAGAGCACCAACAATGTCCTCAAAGGCTTCGGAAATCAGCATAGTGACTTGGAAGTTGCTTGCGCCCAGCTTTGCAAGCAAGAAGAGCAAGTCAACTGACTGCACATCGTTGGAAAGGGCGATACGCGTGTCCAGCGTGATGGCAGCGCGAAGAGATTCTGCGAGCGTAACTAGAAGCTCATCCGCATCTTCCATATCGTTGGGATCCTTTCCATTCATGTAAGTCTGAATGGAGTTGATGATAGGGACCTGTCTCTCGTGCGAGACACGGCCTGCGTTGATCAAGCCCTCAACGGCCTTAATACAGGCGACCTGGACCACCTCAGACTCTTCATGAGTGATAGATGCGATAATACGGTCCAGAAGCTCGAGGGGGGTCTCGAAAGATCGGCAAAGAACGCCAGCTACAAGATATCCTCTAGCGCGGAGAAGAGGCTCTTCGGGTCGGTTGATGGCGTAGTTCACTAGCTCCAGATAGGCGTGGGCGACTGCATCGGGGATAGGTTTGGACATGTCCTGGAAGTCGCCGACCAGCATGACAAAGAGGTAGAGAGCTGCCTCTTGAGTGCGCCAAGAGGAGCCTTCACCAATGAAGAGGGTTTTTGTGTAGCCAAACAGGCCATCGATCGTTTTCTGGTCGAACCACTCACCCATCTTGATCAACAGGTCGCCAGCAGCGGTTCGTGCGGTATAGTTGGCAGTCACGGAGGTTTCTTCGGCAAGATACAAAGAGCAGTCGATATCCCATAGCTCCTCCTCTTCCCGAATCACGCGTGAGTAACCGACAAGCATCTTCATGATCTCCATCATCCAAGGAACATCCTGGGCAGAAGCGTGAGCCTTGAGCTGGCCGTCAAGCTCAGCCTGCACGGGTGGGGCTCTAAAGCACTGGTTTAGAAAGTCCAATTCCTCCAAGATAAGGAAATCCAGAGTGTATGGGAGATTGTCCAAATCCTCTAGTCGTCCTTGTGCATCCTGATTGATATAAAGCTCTTCATGGGGGCCTTGCAGCAGGGCAAGCTCCTCCCAGACGGCACTGAAGAATGTAGTGCTTTGAGGAAGAAGCAGGTTGGGGAAAACGCGTCGGATTCTGAGGAGGGTCTTGACAACCTGGAGCTTGAGTGCGATAATGTTGCTCCAGGAGTCGGGCTGAGAGCCGTTGGATAGGTCAGCCTCGGGGAGGCGGCTCTTGAGAACAGTGATGAAGAAGGGGTTCCATTCTTGCAAGAGCCCCTCTGCAAAGGCGCGAACCTCCTTGGCGTGGTCCTCCTTGATCATGTTGAGAAGATCGAAGCAACCTCGGAAAGTTGAAATAGCAAGCGCTCGGTGCATAGGCTTTCGGTTCTCGTTGAGTGCGACCTCGGAAAGTGCTTTGGCGATATCTTGGGCCATGGAGAAGAATTGGTCCTCACTCAAGCTCTCTTCGATGAGATCGTTGAGCAATCTCAAAGCACCGTGAAGCTGGGCATCGGTGCCAGCAGGGACGACGGATAGGATCGTAGGAAGGAGGTTGGGCCACTGTTCGGGGAAGTCATGCACAGCCATTTTGCCAACCGCGTAACTGGCCGAGATCTTGACTTTGCGGTCCTCCTCCTGGCTCAGGACCAAGTCAAGCAGGACCTGCTTGAGCTGGCCCCTAACCTCATCAGAGATGGGAATTTGAGGTTCATCGTCATTCTCTTCGTTGCTCCAGTTGTTCTCGATGAAAATTCGTAGGTTGCTGAGGGCGGCCTGACGGATACTCGTATCAATCGAAGTGTGTGCAGCGATATTGGCGAGAGACAGGGGAAAGGCGGGATTCGTTCGTGCGCGCTTGAGTTCGATCTCTGCCTGTTGCCTAGGGCCTTGATCTGGCAGCTGGGTGTTGGAAAAGAGCTGTACCAGCTGGTCCTCCATGATTGTAACTGAAACAAAGATTTGGTACAGTATTAATCTGAAGAGATGAAAAGTTGTTGACGTTGGCGGGGGAAAGAAGCGGAATTGGTGGTGGGGGACAAACAAAATGTGGGCCCAATGTTGAAGAAGATGGTAGGATTCTAGCGAATATGTAGCAATCCAAGATTTGTTGTCTTCAAGATTTAATTATCTGGTAAATAGCTGAGTCAATTCCAGATAGTAACTATGATATTTATGAGATTTTCTGTATACTAACGCATCAAGTACAGCCTGTAATAATTAACCTACCTGCCTAGGCACCAACTTATACTGCTTTCTTCAGACTCCCGTCCCTACCTGCGTTACCTAAGCACGCTAGTGCCTTGGAATCGCGGGGCACCAGTTGCCTGTTCACGTGCTTTTTTATTTCTTTTGATGGACCCTTCTTTCGAGCTTCCATTCCATCTCCATCTTTGGATCTTCCACATGGTGGATCGTTGCTAAGCTGCAGCAGAGCCTCAGAATGACAATCTCAGGAGAACGCATTTCTCAACCTCAGCCAACGCTTAGGTATTCTCATTAGTGACTCACCTACCCAGATGGCGAAGTTAAGTACGGTATGGGGGCTAGGAGCTTGACGGTTGTCTGATCCAGCAAGACCGATTCGTTTCTTGTAAAGCCGAAAAATGTTCTAACCATGTCCAATTTCTTTGCTTGACAACTAGAAACGGGTCTAACAGATAAGTACTTGGTTAGACTTGCGGTGAATATACGAATCACCGCCACCTTTTGCATTGGTATGAGCCGAGCCGAGCCGCAACAACGCTCTGTTAGAATGGTTTATGCGCAAATGATTTTATTTCATGATTTCTGCAGGGAGTAATTGGCTGCATTAACATCAGGTAGAACGGGATCATTGGGTATCTGTGTTGATTTGAATACATTGTGATGTTCCGAATCCTTTTGGAGTCGCGTGCCACTAGTTCAAGCTGGGCCGTTGCGCCGTTATCGGGTAAAAATGCTACCATGACATTTCAAACCATTTTCTTTCGTTGTGGCGCAGATTATCCAAGCCGAGTGTCTTGTTTTTTGTGTTGCTACTGCAATAAACGTTCAACTCGTATGAGGAGGTTTATAATACCCCATTAGGTGAGTCGACAGCCAAGCCAGACGGGCCGATACGATAAGACACAATGAACACACAATGCATCCCATGTGCATGTTGACTTATCAAGTGCACCAAGGGTCAATACTGCTAATGCTTTTGTAATTTTACCAAGTAATAGCTTTTATGCGTCACTCATCACTGAGGAGTGTTATGCATGTGAACAAATGGAGATGTAACTCAATTTACCCTATGGTCAGAACTGCGTTATCGCCAAAGGGTTTCGACATCGTTATCAGCAATCTCTCAAGCTTGAGGAAAGTGGGTTGGGAGACAGGCAATAAAGTTTCGGATAGAACCCGAGATGGCTTGAATTGATGACAATGAGATCTGGTTTCAGTGACTACTTTCGGCAGATAACTGATGGTTGTACGGATAAAGTTTGGTTGTATAGCAAAGGGCTGACTCGATGAGATCGAGTAATAAGTTACATACCTCTAGCTGGGGACTAACCCGACTTGGACGGGTCGATATCTTAGCCTGCGAGAAGAAGCTGCTCCCGGCCAATGGTAAATTACCGTTTATATCCGTCATGGGGAAATCGCCCCTCATGGGATAGCTTCTGATAGCGGCCTGGGGCATCTGCAAGGCAGCTTTGGAGTTCGTCAAGTCGCAAACCTCCATCCGCAATTGTGCACAGTCTGCTTGTGCATCACAATAGACAATTGATTCGTTCTCCTTTGGGCTCACCGTGCCTAGAAAACAAGCGATGTCGGGATCAATATTACGTCGACGTCAACATGAATCGAAATCCGCTTCAATAGCCACTCATGTCAAACTACCAAGCTTTTGCTCCATGGTTTCAGGGACATTTCTGTGGGGGGATGCACATCGCAAGACTTGGGGCCCTGGTCACTCGAGTCACTTCTCCGCATCATCTTATCCTATACCGAAACGAATACGTACCAGATTGTGACAGATGCTTCACTTGGCCATGCTACAGTACCTACATTAGTATTGTCAAGCGATATCTATGCTGTACCTTGACTACAGCATCGACAGTACTTGTCTGGTTCATACTATCTGACATTGCTGTAGTATATACAGTCATGAACCGATTCATTGAGCAATCGACCAACTACCGGAAATGCAGAATGCTGAAGGAATCCAATACCGCAGCTAACCCAGTCTCAATCTTTGACCAACCACAGTTGGTGTGGCCGGCGGCGAGGGTCCTGGTGCGGTTACTTGTCGGCTAGTTATCTCCAACGGCCTGGTCTGGAGATGATGATCAGACTGATAGCGCGGGCTGATAACCATCCAAGAAAGATGGGGTCGTGTCAAAAGGAACGCGATATGCAACATGCCACATGCCAATCCCCCAAGCCATATACAAATACCAGCTGGCCGTCACCCTTGGTGACAGACATCTAATGTACCGTATTGGATTGTACCCAAGACATCAAACCAACCAACGCAGTGGAGAAGATCCAAATTGGTTCCCTCTTCAATTGGCAAGACTGTCACCAAATCGTCTTTGGTGACGTTTGGATTCAACCCCCAGTCTGTCAGCCTTATTTGGTGTCACCTGCACGTCATAACCCCGTCGTCGTCCAAGGCAGTTAGCCTACTGCTTCTAAGTTTCTTCTAGAGAGATTCTTGGAAGAATATTTATAAAGTGTTTTTCATCTCGACTCTTCCAATACATCCCATCTTTACAGCAACCATGGCAAGCAGATCTCGACTTAGAGCATGGGCCGACAAGGCCGCCGTCAGGTCAGAACCGGGCTTGACTTCCACCCAGCTTATGGTATGAAGGCATTACCTCGCCGAGTCGCATAATGGGCGCGATCGATAAACGAGACGGACTTATACTAAACTCTTACACAGCTCACCAACCACGATCTCAAACCTGTCGAGAAAGAACGTCGAGAATGGGGGCCATGGAACTTTGTCGGCTTTTGGGTCGCTGACTCTTTCAACATCAACACTTGGATGATCTCATCTGCCATGATTGTCCAAGGCCTTTCATGGTGGCAGGCCTGGCTATGTGTTTGGCTTGGCTACACCATCACGGCCGTATTCATTGTGTTGAACTCACGATTTGGTGCCATGTACCACATTGGCTTCCCTGTTGCCAACAGAACCTCTTTTGGTATCTGGGGTAGCTTGTGGCCTGTCCTGAATCGCGCCGCTATGGGTAAGTTGTACTTGTACTCTCAGTTAATTACATGCATCACTAACATGGCACTCACCAATAGCTTGTGTTTGGTATGGAGTTCAAGCCTACATCGGCGGACAATGCGTATACCTCATGATTCGTTCCATTTGGAAATCATTCGCCGATATCCCGAATACCTTTAGCGAAGATTCTGGCACTTCTACTCCTTACTTTGTTGCCTTTATCATCTTCTGGGTTGGATCTCTTCCTGCCCTCTACCCTCCCGTTCACAAGATTCGACATCTCTTCACTGTCAAGGCGTACTTGGTCCCCGTTGCTGGAATTACTTTTCTGGCATGGACAATCGCACGCGCTGGTGGTATCGGTCCTATCATAAAGGCACCCAATTCGATCCATGGCAGCGAGTTGGCATGGGAAATCGTCAAGGGCATCATGTCTTCTATTGCCAACTTTGCTGCGCTCATCGTCAACGCTAGCGACTTCTCTCGATTTGCACAGAAGCCCAAGGACGCAACCTGGCCCCAACTCATTACCATTCCTATGGGTTTCGGCGTCACCTCGTTCATCGGTATCATGGTCTCTTCATCTTCGACAGTTTTGTATGGCGAGTCTATTTGGAATCCTCTTGACTTGCTTGACAGATTCATCGACGATGGAAGCTCCGGTGAGCGTTTTGGTGTCTTTTTTATTGCTGCCATCTTCACACTTGCTCAACTCGGAACAAACGCTGCCGCCAACTCTGTGTCCGCGGGGACTGATATGTCGGCTCTTCTTCCCCGATGGATCAACATTCGACGCGGAGGATACATCTGCGCCGCGCTTGGACTTGCAATCTGCCCTTGGCAGCTCCTCAAGAGCAGCAACCAGTTCACGACCTATCTCTCAGCTTACAGTGTGTTCCTGAGCTCCATCGCAGGCGTCATGATTTCCGACTACTACATCGTGCGCAAGGGATATATCGATACCAAGGAACTTTACGATGCTCGCAAGGAGGGACCATACTACTTCTCCTATGGTTTCAACTGGCGTGGATATGTTTCTTATGTTGCTGGTATCATCATCAATGTGGTTGGATTCGCCGACGCTGTCGGCGCAAAGAACGTCCCCCAGGGCGCCGTCTACGTCTACAATCTCAACTACTTCTGCGGGTTTTTCGTGTCGATGATTGTCTACTGGGGCTTGTGCAAGGTTTCACCAGTTCCTGCGTGTAGCGATCGCTGGATGGAGGTTGGTGAGGAGATTGATGATATCCGGGTTGCTTATGATTCTAGCTCCCCATCTTATGACGAAGAGCATGCAACTGGCGAGGCGCCTAAGGCTGCTGATGAGACGAAGCATTTCTGATTTTTGAACGTATAATGAGGTTTTGTTTTTATTATGACGGCTTGAATACGTATATAGAATACCCTCAAGTTTGATGTGGACTGAAAGATATCCTGGCTATTTGCAAGTCGTCTACAACTTTACGTCGTTTTCTACTGTCAATATTATCCCTACTACTACTATGAGAGGTTGACATCCTGGACCTCGATATACTGACATGGTGGATATCCACCCCACTAATAGAGGATTCTCTGAATAAACCAACTTAAATCAAATTAGGACAACTTACCATCTCTTAACATATCCATTCAGAGTCTGGAACATGGCCAGAACCCTGTCGCTCCACAGTGTCCGTGGCTAACTTGAGTTCAAATAGAACACGGTTCTTTCAAGCCCCGTTGGCTCAGTGGTAAAGCGTATCACTAGTAATGATAAGATCACTGGTTCGATTCCAGTACGGGGCATGTAAATCAAATTAGCATCCTCGGATGCTTCGCTTTTTGTCTCGATTTGAGATTGAGATACATCTGGTGATGGTTTATCTCACTTTTTTTTTTTTTTAGGCGTGGTACAACATCAGATTGAAGCGTGGTGGCATATTCGCTTATTTAAGGTTGATGCGGGATGATGCAATAAGAACTGCACCTCGCTTTAGAGCTGGCCGCTCGGAATAACAGTAATTAACAAAGGTATAAATAACTAAGATATTAAAAGTCAAGCCCACTCTTGTTTACCTCTGGTGACTAACTATCGACCGGAACACTATGATCATATTATTAATTAATTCTAACGGCAAACAGTAACGTCTAATGTTTCCTTGCTTACATTAGATGGTGTTAGGAAATAGCAAGACGGGTGCTCCCGCAGCGCCACGTGCAAGCTGTCCCGATGACGCAATCTTCCCAAAAAGTTAAGCTTTCCACCACCACAACACCACAAAAATCATCATGGCCAATCCCTCAATCATCTCAACTACAGCAACGTAAACTGGCAAAAGATAGCAAAAGATGAATCACGTGCCCCGTACTGGAATCGAACCAGTGATCTTATCATTACTAGTGATACGCTTTACCACTGAGCCAACGGGGCTTGTGAGGTGATTCCTCACTTGTTAGAAACTCAGCTCAGGATGGGAACTATAACTTCAAAATGGAAAGAATTAGACAGTATCAATGATGTTTCTTGAGATGAGCTCAGCAGGACTACAATCTTGGAAGGATATCAAACAAGGTTTGATACTGTGTTGCTATATCACTGTATGGGCTTGAGAACTTACACGGTTGTATCGTCAGTTCATCCCACTGACCGATGTTATGGCAAGCATGGATTTTGAGCAGGGTTTGGATACTGGTCAATCACAATCTCTGGCTGATCAAGATTGACAACCATCTATTGTTTAGACTTTTCTTAAATGTTTTCACATTAGCGCATGGAGAAGATATGTCATAGAATCGATTATTATCATTCTGTTATTCGTGATTACGTGTGCACACCATTAGTGTCTAGTTTTGCACCTAATCCTGATATTGTCAGTCACGATTGTCCGCTAAAACCTCCTCCGGATCGCTCACTGTATGAATTGTTCACCTTTCCCTTGCTATGATGATTCCCAAGCGCTCAGATAATATCGCCACCAAACCCTCCACCAAACCCTCCACCAAACCCTCCACCGAATGGATTATTCCCCCTTCCACTACCAGGACCAGGGAATCTTGGGTTGCCGCCAGGACCCGTGGGATCCCATCGCGCCCCAGGCGGTGCTTGAGGATCGAAGCCAGATGACCCATCACCACCTTGACCACCAAATAACGGGTCGTCAAAGGTGGGATGCATACCCGACCCCCCGCCCGGCCGAGGCAATCCTCCTCCAGTAAAAGAACCACGAAGAGGATCATGCGGACCCAGGCCGGGCGGATTCAAGTCGTCGTGGCCAATGTTATAAGGTGACCTGCCGGGTATGTGGAGGCCACCTCGAGGGGGCCGGTTCATCTCGTACTCATCTTCAAAGCCTGGAGGGGGAAAGTCGCCAACGGGGTGAGGTCGAGGACGGGCCATCTCGGGAAGTGGATTCGCCGGAGGCGGGGGCATATTGGGGTTCGGCACAGGATCGCCACGGAAGGGCCGGTTGGGGTTCTGTGCTTCTTGTGCGCGGCGCTCTGAGCGTGCATTGGCTTCTGCTTCGGCAGTCTCGACATAGCCTTCGATCTGGAGCTTGGGGATTATTTTTTGAACAATGTTGACCTTGAGGTCATGAAGAATGTCTGCAAAAGCGGATTAGTACAGTGTGTGTAGTGAGAAGAGTAGACATACCGGCTATAGCTTGCTCAGAGGTAAACACGCCCTGGAGCTTGTCGACAAGATCACTCCGATCCTCCTGATTATCCTTGATTGTGATACGCACAGGAAGTCCACTAGATTGCACGACATCGCGAACCGACCGCTCAAAGCGATAGATGTTCTCGTCTCCAACGGCCAGACCTCGGATCTCAACCTTGCTACCCATACGATCAACGCGAATCACGAAAGTCATGGACGACTGCTTGTGCGAGTAAACAAAGCTCAAAGAGCCAAAGCCCGAGTTCCATTGCGATGGTAAGCGAGGGGCGAGAGACTCGCATTCAGCTATTGCTAGGGTATGAGCTTGGCCATTAATGGAACGTATGGGAAACTTACGGAGTTTCTTCTCTTCATCAAAGCCTTGAAGCTTGAAGCCAAGAGCTGCCAAGTAGGAGTGAATGAGTAGTGCGATGACTTCATAAGAAGAAGCTAGATCCGAGGAGTCGTCGTCTGGGGAATGAGTTGGGAGGGCATCTCTCATGCCGCCAAGGATGGCGGCGACGCTGAGCGGCTCAGACATTGTAGCCAGAGGTGAGTTAAGTCGTTCGATGATGGGTTTATGTGTGGAATCCTGGAGATGGCCTCGTTGTGAGATATCGTAATGTATTGATGTTAGAGGTTGTAGGATGGGAAGCTTGAAGCTGGAGGTTTGGGAGCTGCGTCATGAAGTAGTTGCCTCAGCCCTATATGTGGATCCTTTGGGCAGCGCGGGGCATTGATGGTGAAATAGCATCGAGAAAGGATTAGATGTCTAAATTGAATATTCGATGACTAAATCAAGAGTCATTTTGTGGCATTGTAGACAGAGGCGATAATATTTTATGGTATTTATTATTATATATGTAGGTGAGGCTTGGTGGATCGCATGATTCACTAACAGCTTTGATCGTTAACTCGCGGGTAACGTAACCTGGATTTGTTTGAAATGGAGAGAATATGGACCAGTCGATAGCTACAGGCAGGGTTTATACTATTTAGTCAGTAGTGTAAGTGCTCAGCTCATCCTAACTCCACTTATTAATATTCATAAATGAAACATTTCGCTATGTAGCTGGTAACTCAATGCAGACTTACAAGTCCTCTCATGACATCAGGCTCACGTGATATCGTCTCCTTATCGCGTTCCACTCAACGCGTCCCACCACGTCTCCCTCCCTAACCACTAATCTCAACATCACCACCATGGAAACCAATCCAGGGCCTTCAATCCCTGCTTCCCAAGCATCCCACCTCCTCTCCTCCTTCACGACCTTCTTCACTCTCACACTACACACCCTCCTCTACCATCGTGCTCTCTACCCCCCAACAACCTTTCTTACAGCGCGGGCCCTCAACCTCCCGGTTCACCAATCCCGACATCCCGGTCTTTGCTCATGGATAAACGACGCCGTCTCCGCTGTAGCTGCTCAGCTTCGAAAAGGTGCTGTGCACCGTATTGCTGTCGTCATGCACGCTGCGAAATCATTTGATGTCCTTGAGCGCTGGGTGTTTGACGTTGAGACCTTCCCCGCTGGTTGGGGCGATAGGGAGGAGGCGACATATAACCCTGCGTTGGTAGAGGGTATCGACGGCGAGGATGAGGTTAATTGGACGGATGTTAATGAAGCTCTCAGGGGCGCACTTCGTCGTGTTGCACATGCGGCTGAGATGATGCCTCCTTTGCCTGATGGGAGCACTTTTACGCTTGCTGTTGAACTACGTGATGAGGCATCTGCGCCAATAGGTGTAAGTACATCATATAAAATCCCTTTCCAAGTCTTCTAGCTGACAGTCTCAGCACCCGCAACATTGGATCCCTTCTCAGCCCAACCTTCAGCCGCCAACTGAGACCTCCCTAAATCAAGGCTCGTCTCTGGGCGGCCACACCACAAGACCAATTCGCTCTGTTCAAGCTGGTCCTCTATTCTTTGAATGTTGGATTGAGCAAAGCGACTCCTCTCAATAACCTCTTATTCACCATCGAACATCACACATATGGATACCCAGCAGAACAGATAGATCATCATCGTGACACTTCATAGCCTCTAATACGTCTTGTATAACATGTCATCAATCCATTGCCCTGGACCCAGTTCCCAGACCCGGACCAGTCCATGCCATACGACCCTGCTCCCTACTCCAACAAAGCCTAGAGTCTGCCGCGTAATATACAGCCCGGCCGCAAAGACATGACAAATTCCTTGACTCGCTAGCATCAAAACCCTTTTCAAACGCCCAAACAGCCCTTCAGCCAGCCTCGCAGAGGACAGCAGCGCCTACTCCGTCGTCCCCTTCAACGCTGCGCGCAGACTCACCATTTCGCGCTTGAGTCGCGCGTTCTCCTTCTTCATCCGCGCAGTCTCGTCGCTTTGATCGCGCAGTCGTGCCATTAGATCTTCCTTTTCGTCCTTGCCCTTGCCTTTAAGGGCCTTGACAATCTTGCCAAGCTCTCCATTAAACTTCT
Source organism: Fusarium buharicum (assembly GCA_014822075.1). Taxonomy (NCBI): domain Eukaryota; kingdom Fungi; phylum Ascomycota; class Sordariomycetes; order Hypocreales; family Nectriaceae; genus Fusarium; species Fusarium buharicum. The sequence goes on from JAATHB010000064.1 coordinate 238,589, forward strand.
CGTATAGTAACTCGTTCTCTGCCACTGCCTCCTTATATAATTGATCAATCGCTCGCACCTTGGCCTCGGCTGCCTTCACCGTGGTTTCCATATCGTGCTGAATCGCGTCATGTTTCTCTTGCAACTCCTGAATTGCCGCAGGAATGCGGTCTTCTAGTTGTCTAACAGCAGCGCTCACTCGCCGCATATCGACAGGTTGCGTGCCAGGAGGTCGTGTGTTGTTGAGGCGCGCCATTTCCTCACCAATCTTAGATAACTCCGATTTGAGAGAGGCATCCACATCATCGACAGCTTGCTTTTCTGTATTGAGTCGTTCTCGAAGCTTTTGCGGTGATTGTAGGCGAAGTCTTTGTGTTGCACGCCTGGCCGGACTTGAGCTTGGCCGTGAAGGGGACTCAGGACCTGCAGGCATTGAGTTGTATGGGCGTAATGTCGGAATATTGGTTGACGACAACGTCTTAGCGTGCCTACGACCTTTAATCGGCGTCGGCGCCCTGGGTGGCTCTTCGGACCGCTCTAGAGCACTTGGCTGTAATGGGAACCCATAGTTCTCCTTTTGTTTCGATCCTCGTATTGTCAGGGCTACGCCAGGACTGACTGGGATTCTAGACGAATTCGCTGTCGTGGGGCTCCCGTTAACCTTCTCCGACGTTTGCTTTGCGTCCTGAAGTGGTTGTGGTGACTCATCGTCGTCGAGTGTCGTCGATGCCATGAGATTCCCGAGATCTGATAGAGAACTGCGACGCTTCCTCCTGGGCGCTTGTACCGGTGGCCGTTCTGCCTCTGGCTCACCTATGGTCTCCAGCAATCGATGGGAGCTGCCGGGTCTTTGTACTTCGTCAAACGCCCCTGCTATGGGCGGACGATCCCTAGAACCCGGTCGCCGTGACAGCTTCTTGGGCAGTGTACCATCATCGATGGATCTTGAACGACCCATGGATGCTTTGGATAAGCTAAATGACTCACCGGGGGCCAGGTTACGGTTCTTATTGCTGAGCTGTCGCCATACAGAGGACCGCTCGTCCTTGCTGTTCTGTCGCAGCAGATTATCGAACCCAAACTTGCGGCGCAGTGAAGAAGTATTGGAGGCTAATGAAGGGGTATAAGTTTTGTTGCGGATTGCCGAGTTGATCGACTCGTATGTTGAGTTATCGAGATTGAAGCTGTGGTTCAAGCCAGGCTCTTCAAAAATTCGGTCACAGTCTTCTACAAGACGATCGAGCAAGTTGATGTAATTCGGGGCTGTTCCATCATAAACGAGCATTTCCGCAAAAGCAAGTGTCAACGCTCCCCTGTCGCCGTCATTGCCACACCCGTCTAAAAGATTTGCCAAAAGCTTGATGAGCGCAGTGAAAGCGCGGCGGTTCTGCGGTGCCATATCCCCAAATAAGAAGTTGACAAAATCCGCAAAGTCGCCAGGTACTCTCTTGTTGACGCGCGCTTGGAGGGTATCAAGAGATCGCATCGACATGACTGGACCTATCTGATCGGCCCAAGCGATGCGTAGAAACTTTTCAAATGCCACAAATATGACCTCTGTGCCCAGATCTGCGGCTGCTTCATTGTCAAAGGGATTTTCGATGAGCCTATTGTAAAGCTCATTCACCGAGAGTTCATCAACCACAGAGCGATTGAGCAATGTGCGGCCAATAATGAGACCCTTACGAGACTGTAAAGCACCGACATAACTTGTAAATGTTTGCTCCAAGCGCACCAAGGGGTTTTCGGGACGGATTTCCTCTTGAGACATGTTGTCCTTACCCCCCCTTATGGAGCTAACGACGGACGCTTGACTATTGTTTCGGTGAATAGAGGGCACCTGTTTGTGTTTCGAGCCCACGCTCGCTGTGTCTGAGACATGAACGGAGCTTCCGCCCCAGAAACTGGACAGAAGCTTTACAGGAGATGAAGCCAAGAATGACTTGGTCTTCTCCGACCGGGTTGTGAGTAGAAGAGTGTGTAACGTCTTGGAGTAATATGAGACGAGAGGCGCTGTCAACTGCATGTTGAAAACACTGTGTTGCGTGCTCAACAGTTGGATCACTATGACTGATTAGCTTCAGTGTCTGTGGGATCCTGTTGTCGTTATGCTCACCTCGTCGTGACATTGTAGGGAGGAAGTCCTCCACAGCAACATCGTCCTGGAACTGCTTCCCATTCAAACCAACTGTGAGTATAGATACCCTGTTCGTGTCATTGGTGGTCACGTTGACAACAATCTCAACCCCGTAATGGCCCACAGGAGCTCCTTTAGTGCCCTTTTCATGGTCGACAACCACTCGGATCGGAGCAGGCTCCCTGCGACCCTCGATCAGTTGGTCGGCACCCTCTTGAAAAATGGCCGCGTGCAATCCCAGGCTGCTATCCGGCATGCGTGCCGACCGTAGAGTCCAAGTGGGATCTTCTCGCTCTTTTTCGGAGAACCGAGCCTCGACTCTGGCCTTGACCACATCTTCTCCCCACTTGGCGGCTCTGGCTTCGTACGTCTCCTGCAGAAGAAAACACCGCGACGTAACTGATTTGCTGATCCTGTGCTCGCCTGGATGAGTCCCTCTCATCTCGGCTGTTGAGGTCATCCAAAACAGTGTGCCATCTGCGGACTCGGTAAACCGGATTTCGGCCATATCATGCCACCCTGTGAAAACAAATTCGTATGCTCCTGGACCACCTGCTGCATTGGTCATGGAAATGAGCAAACCAGCTGCCGATGGTTTCTCGATTTCTCGTAAAAGATCCCGCCCTGTCATGTTTCCACTCATCTTCTTGATAATAACAACGCAGTCCGAAAAAAGGAGAAAGATGCCAGATTTATCTGACTGATTAAGCAAAGGTTGAAAAGGAGGCGCCAACTCAGTGAAATCCGCTGCCGCAATAAGACGACCTTGCGGTTCAAGATTCAAAGGCCAAGATTCAACCATATTTCGAAGTCGATTGGCGACATGAGGCTTGTCAGGTAAGGGGTCGTCCATTGAGCAAATGTTTGTAATGATGTCTCGCGCCTTCAACATAGGCTGCAGAGCAGGATGTGTCATAGGGATGCACCCAACGATCTGGTCAATGAGCAAACTGTAGCGGGGGAGTCTTTGAACAGGCTCGATGAGAATCGAGCGAATCGTCTGCTCACCAGTTTGAGCAACTCTTTGCTTGAAACTCGACTGCTGATCAAGGAAAGAATTCAACAATGCGGGAAAGTGCTGGCTGGCCTTGATGTAGTCCTGGTAACATTCGGTGAATTTGGGAAACCATTCGAGAAACAACCGGGCGATAGGCAAGGCACCACTGGGGTCCTTTGTTCGGCCAAGCTTGGAGCCGAGGAAGTTCATTGTAGGCGTCTCCATATCGCGTATGGCCTCTTCTTCAGTGTCGTCGAGAATCCTCCGCATCTCTTCCATAAAGGCAGAGTTGACCTGCAAGATGCCATCTGCCGAACTTGGGAAGAGCTTTTCCAACTCTTCCTCAGAAGGACTCAGACTACCAGGAGGCCGCGACTGAGCACTGTCCCGGAAATCAGCCGCAATATGGTACACCAGCTCCCTTACTTTTCCTACGTATCGCTCCTCGGTTTCCACCAACTCAGTCAACTTCATGCGCAACTCCATCTTCTGATCCTTCATGAAGGACTTGCTCCGATTCAAGGCGGCTGGCTTGGAGGGCGCTCTTCGTAAACGACTAGTGGGCAAAAAGACTGGCTCCCCGAATAGTTTCACCAGAGGGGTGTATCCTCCATACTGTCGCAAAGTTGGGTCTAGGATGTCATCCTCGTCGTCGGGCACGTCTTCGAGATCGTCGGGTTGGAGGGGTACAATTGCGCCTGGAGGAAGAACGAGGTCGAGATCAACGTTGCTGATGTGTTGGGTCTGCAGAGCGTCTTGTAGGGTTTCGATGATGTCGGCTGTGTGGTCGCTCTGGACCATGTCCTTAACAATGTCGGCAGCATGTTGTTCGCTGAACAAGGTAGGCGCACTACTGGGGCGTCGACCTCGTGTAGGATACAGATTCTTGAGGTAGGATTTCACGCAATCGGGTAGTTCTGTAAAGTACTTAAAGAGGCCAAAGGCGAGGGCGCGGTAGACCTCATCTCCTTGAAACTCGCGGGGTAGAAAGTGGACAACGCTGTAAGATGGCGAATTGGGCGATATAGTGATGCGAGGAAAGCTTTGAAAACCGGCGGGAGTAAAGATGTGGACTTGAACGCGAGAGCTGTTGTGGGTATAGTTTGCGGTGGTTGAAGGACCATGGAATAACAGGACGGGTAGATGGCCTAGGAGGGGATCGGCGGCGTGGTATAGAGTAACATTATCGGAGGATAACGCCAGCTCATCGGTAACGCGAACCATGGCGTCGACTCAAGAGGGCGACGACCCTTTGTCAGGACGGGTGGTGTGTTGACGGCGGTCTCCAAGTTGGGCCGCAGATGTCGAGCGATTCGATGAGAATAAAGTAAAGCGGTCGGCCGCCCAAGGGAGAGACTTGATGAGTAACGAGTCGCCTCCTCCCTCGTCACGGACACTCAGATTCGCGCATGCGGGCAATCGAATCGAATCGATTTGGTTCGCGGGGGTGATTTGAAGGAGGTGACGTTGATGTGAGAGCTAGGATTAGGATTATGAGCCTGAGCCTGAGCCTGAGGTCGGGAGTCAACAACAATCGGAAGCGGAAAGCGGAAGCCAACCAAGCGAAGCGAGAAGTGGAAGTGGGAGTGGAAGTGGGAGTGGGCCGTGGGTAGCAAAGTAAACAGACCTGAAATGGACTGGCGCCGATCGTGCGTCACACAGATTGACGTTGCATTCAGTTGATCAACAACAAACCATGATAACCTTGTAACGTTAACTGATAAGAAATACTGTCTTGCAGTTAATATCAATAGAAATATTTCATATAATCACGGCGTTAGCCGAGACAACTTGGAACAAATGCCTTTCCTTCTGACTGACTCACTTTACATCTACCTAAGTACTAACTCATCATCACCCGCCGCCAAGGGCCAAAAAACAAGCTTGGTTGGCCCAGACGACGGGCAAGCCACAGGCTTCCAGTTACAGAACCTCCCCCCACTCCCTAGCGAGCAACAACAGCGGTCAAAAATTAATTCAATGCCCAGGCGGGGGGACGGGGACTAGCGGGAGCTCCCTTCCAAGGCATTGACCGCTATTAAAACCTCTAATTTACCGGGCTCGATAAGGTAGGCATGGAACCTTGTAGACGCGCTTGACGCGTACAGTGGTTATTCCGACCAACAACTCAAAATCTCAGGATATCAAATACTTTTTAATAAGTCGCTTATTTGACACTGGTTTATCTCAATCAACTACCTATAGCAGAAAAGCTACCCTTTATCTAACTCGTAACACACCCTCTTCCCTAAAAGCCTGAATAACCTCATCAGCTCCCCGTTTCCCAGATCTCACCGCACCTTCCATATAGCCCTTCCACACCAACGACGTCTCCGTTCCCACGAAATGCACTCTTCCAAACGACTCACGCAGAGCCCTCCCACTATCACTCGTCATTGTCCCCGGCATCATCACCGGCGACGGACAGCCCCAGATATAAGGCTGTTTGGCCCATTCCTGGATAATGATATTAACAGGCTCTGGAACTCGGACGCCCGTTGCGCCAAAGACGCCGTTGAACTGCGCTGAAACGATCTTCACGCGCTCTGCGTATGACCACTTGGACCACTCTCTACCTCTGTCGCTGACGACAAAGCATGTAATGCTGTACTGCCCGTCCTCTTCAGAGCACGTATCTCTCGAGAACTGGATAGGCCCCGACTCGCATTCTATAATGCCGCTGAGGCCAGCTTCGCGCCACCACGGCTTGTCAAAGACAAAGATTGTCTTGCCCGTGTAGCCCATTGCAGTACTGTCACCGAGTGTCTTCTTATTCGGTGGGAGAGGAGGCTCGAACGCGATGGTGTGATAGAGACATGTTGGCACTGAGACGATGACTCGTTTTGCTCGAAAGGTTTGTCCAGGATGAATTGTTTCAACGAGGATGCCATCCGAGCCTTGTTTGATTGTCTTGACAGGACTACGAAGTTTCACAGCTGTCTTTGGGAGCTTGGCCGCGAGACGAATGGAAAAGGTTTGATTGCCTGTGGTCCTATTAGTCAACTCCACACAAGGTAGGTTTGCGAAGATTCTTACCCTGTCTGTTGCGCAGATACTGTCCTCCATCCTTCTTATCTGATCCCATGTTATCCAAACCCGTGCCACTTCGTAAGTAGTCGACCATGAACAAGGCGCTGACCTGGTCCGGGCTCGCCCCCAACAGTCCACCAGTAGCCACGTCGGCGACTGCAGGACCAAGTTCAGGGCCCAGGTGCTTAGCACATAGCTGGCCGAATGTCAACGAGTCCAGCATCTCAGCCTCCGGATGGCAAGAAGGGTTCTCTGGGTCAATGTCCTCGACCCATTTGTTCAATTGTTCGAGAAGGTCGTGAAATAGTTTCGTTGCGTCTGGTGGTAAAGGCATCTCTGACCCGTGAGGTATCTGAAGCACACTACCGTCTTCTTGTTGATGCAAGTTCAGACCTGTAGCTCTTTGCTTAATCAAGTCGAAGCCAAACTCTCGTGCAAGCTTGTATATCTCGCTCTGGCTAGTGTCGTTGAGCCAAGCAGCACCTAGATCAACCTTGCCTCCCAGAGAAGATGCATCGACGCTCAGAGTCTTGCCACCGACTCTATCACCAGCCTCCACGACGATAACAGAGTGGCCAGCTTCGTGAATCTCAACTGCTGCGCGAAGCCCAGAGAGGCCTGCACCGACGACCACGACATCGACCGACTGAGGGTTCTGTGAGGGAGAAAGGACCATTTTGAAACAGATGTAGATACTGATACGAGACACGAGCAAAACAATGGCACATACGGATGTTTATAAGACGAATGCGAGCGGTAAAAATCCTTCTCAAACTATAATCTGACATTGCTTAGTTAGAAAAGGGGTGATCCTTTGACTTGTTTCAAACTACCTAGCTATATATCCAAGACTATATGCATGCAGTGATGATATTCAGTGGAAATGAGCACTATCACACAAGTTGGCACTTCGTCTTTGAATATTCCAATCAATTGTCTTTTCCCCAGAATTTCTATCCTTGTCCTGAATCGTTCGGTAGTTGCTCATCAAGGTCCGTGTCTCGGCCGGGAGATCTTCACGTCGAGTGGACCCACGCTCGCGTAAACGAGAAACCCAACGCGCCCTATACACTATCCGTACTCTAACCCAACATCATCCCCAGACTCGATAATAATTAACACTCACTTAAAAAACACACCCTTGAAATATTCATAGCCACCATGTCTCAATCACGCGGCACACTCATCCAGCATAATCCTTCTTCCACCAATTACCGCCTCATCGAGCTGCCCCCGGATCTGCAATCCCTCCTTGAATCTGACGACGCTCCCGTGTAAGTCCAAGACGACCTTTTCTGCATCCGGCAATAGCGGGACTTATAATCTTACTCAGTCTTACCCTCGAATCCTCCGAATCTTCGGCCATTCTCAAAACACCCTCTAAATCGTATGCGCTTCGTCAAAAGAACACTTCAAACGCCATCATGCTCCTCTCACCCTCGCTTTCAGGTGACGTAGCCGAGCCAAGCATCTCAATCATTTCTACCATCAGAGAGACCGTGGAGCTAGACACCGTCCCGGACAAAGCTGCTGGTGCCTCGGCTGGCGCTCCAAAAAGCGCCGGAGCACCCAAAGGAAAGTGGCATGAACGGTTTGGAAAGAATAGATAATAAATGACACAATGATACGAGGACTAAAGGACACTTCATCACCCAAAGGCTCTATAAACAGTATGGTGTTGGGGTTATCATCAATTGTCTGATATCGGTAACAAATACAACATCTCCAATGATCAGCGTCATCCTTCTCCCACAGGCAAAAACCGCTGGCTGTGCCTTGGGATGACAAAGTCAATCCGCAAAATAAAACACTCACAAACCGCTACGCCGATACCCCCTAGCAGAAAGTTCCTAATTGCTAGAAATAAACGCCGCCTGAAAATCCCGAAAAGATGCTCTAATAGACTCCAGTCTTCTTCATGTGCCCCAATGCGCAAAGGATTCGTCCTATTGACAAGGTCAAGAACCAGATACAGTACATTACCCTCCATTCCATGACTTCAATCTATGTAATCATAGTTGGCTGGAGGCATGTTCGGAAATGGCCTAGGGTCCTTGACTGCTCCGCCTAGGTTCTGTTGCTGTTGCTGTATTGGGGGCTGGGCATGAAACGCTGGAAAATGGTGATAGTTGTGTTGAAATAAAGGGATCCCGGCATTCCCAATCTGGAGGTTGTTGATCCCTACGGCCTGTTGCTGCACATAATACGCCGGAGCGTTGATGATTTGACCAGCCAAAGGTGGAGGCCCCTGAGGTTGTACTGGTAGGTTCTGAAGTACATGTCCCCGGCCTCCATGCCAACGCGCAGCTGCATTTTTGAAGAAGTGTCTAATTCTGTTATGAGGCCGTTGCTGGTATGGGTTCACGGCTTGGGGGTTTGCTGCTCCAATGTTTGGGACTTGTTGTTCCACTTCTTGGTTCAATGCACCCATTCTCGCCTGTGCCCTTTCTTCCACCTGCTGCTGCTCTTGATGGCCCAAGCGATGAAGCGGATCAGGCCCATTTATTCGAAGAGCCCGTAGGTCTTGTTCTGCGGGTATTTCGAATGGTATTATGCCAGGATTAGGCTTGTCCTGAACAGGTCCGTCTTGTTGTTGTTGCTGCTGCTGCTGGTGCATGTCTTGTATGGGTGGGATTGGGATCAGCCTAGCTGGGATGTTCGGGGCACCTGGAATGTTCGGGGCACCTGGGACGACAGCAGCGCGCCGTCTTCTAGGCGGATGATTCTGCCTCGCCTGCAGTTGTGCATTCTGGTACTCCACCAAACGCCTCGCGTTCAAGGCATTACGAGCGTCTTGCCAAGCATCATTTCTTCTGTAAATATCGTTCATCTTTCGACGTCGATCGTCTTCCTTGACGTCTTCAGATATATTGAAGTCTAGAAGATCAGGTGCCAGCCTCGGGTTCTCTTCCAGTATCTTCTTTTTGGCCGCTGCTTCAGCTGCCTTGATCTCATTCTCGTGGCGCTCTTCGACGCTCTCAAATAATGGACAGTTGCCTTTCTTACCGCCTCGGCTCGGGTCGTTAAAGTGATTATAGTCGCAGGACTTGGAACAGATGTAGCACTGTACGTTCCTACAGCCTTTTCGAGTGCAAGTCATCTTGTTACATCCAGCCTCCTTGATGAAAGGGGTACCACCTGCCAAGGAGTTAGCACTTTGTATAAAAGCCTGAAGATAGGGGGCATACACTTGTTGCATTTGCGAATCATTGCTTGCGACATAGCCTCTTCCACCACCCGTCTCTGGTCAACGCCCCTATCGCGGGCTGCCTCTTCACAAGTCTTTGGGATGTGGGTTTCGACTTTGCAGAGACGGCAGCTCGTGACTTCGCACTTGGGGTTTTGGCATCGAAACTCTCGGTTCACAGCAATAGACGGATACTCTTCTGCATATTGACAGAAGGGACACTGGGCCAAGTTGTCAATTTGGGCCAGCCGCAGAACAGTCTCTTGTTCAATTTGATCAAGCGCTGAAGTCAGTTTCTTATCCAGGAACTTCTTTCGCTCGCTGAGAGAGAAGCCAGCTGTGCAGCCTTCAGTCGACATGCACTCCAGTTCGTACTTGGAGAGGCCGACTTGTGTCTCGGCATTGCGACGAGCACAGTCGATGCAAAACGACTAATAGACTTGTTAGCTGTGTCTTTGTTTTCGGAGAATGGTCCGGGATGAGCTTACATGGGTAATTTCTCCGTTACAATGAACAAGTCGGTTCAAGGGGGCTTCGACGAAGCAGCACTCACAGTCGGCGACGTCACCTGTAGCTTTGGCCATTTCAAGATTGTGCAACTCTGCACGTTTGGCTAGCTTTTCCTTTCGGATCTTTTCAGAGTTGAAATTCTGGCACAATCTAGCCGTCTGGAGTTCTTCTATTAGTTGTCTCTCAGTGATGTCTTGACACCTGTTGGCCCAGTTATCGATGTTCTCTCGTTTGTACTTTTCTGGTAGCGGTGAAAGTGTTTTTTTATATGCCCATGGTAGTTGGTCAACATTATTTGTTTTGCTGATGAGGTCGTCAATAGCAAGATATGTTGGGAGAAGACGGTGGCCATGCTCCGAAAGAAGTTGATAAATGGCTCTCATCGGTACCAATGGAAATTCGCCGGCAATCATCTGTTTTCTGTACCAAAGTTAACTTTTGCAACCCTTCGTACCAATGGCTGGTTAAGCTTTGTGGAATATGTTTTTGTTGGCACACGTAGTCCCAGAAATCAAAATAAGGGCAATGTAACTCACATGATAGCCACTTCTGGGTCCTTCTTGGACAGCGCTGGCCGATCGGGGGAGATGTACTTGCGCTTCGCCTGTAACATCTCTTCCTCATGAGCGTCTTCCTCATGCTCGTCGTCTTCACGCTTTCTCTTGCCGATCGATTGCTTTTGTCGCTTAGTGTATGGCTCTCCTTTCTCTTGGAGATCGATGATGTGGTTGATAACGTCCCAAGAAACGAATGATAGTGGTGCCGCAATCGAGTTGAGGTAGTTGATGCAAATGTCGGGAAACAGAGAGGCGACTGCTTGAATGCAGTCATCTTGTAAGGACTGAGCCGTCTCATCGCTGTCTTCGTGATCCTCCATGCTCGTGAACAGCAAACACCTGCTCAACCGGCGAGCGAGTTGCTGAACACTGTTGAAAAGAGGACGCGAGTGCTGGTGCTTGGCGACTTTCTCTTGTTTTGACTCCTCGTGTGTTTTTTTTGATGTCCAGAGTTGAGACCTGGTGCTGAGGTTTGTTAGAAGAAAGAGAGAAGGATTCAGGTGGTGCTTTCGACAGTTGGGGGTCTCTTTTCATCACTTCCATGGCGCTAGCTACCTAGTGAATGATGTTCGGGCAGGCACTGAGCACGGGTTTATGAAGGAATATGAGATATCTGGCAGTGGCAGACTGGGACGGTGAATGAATCGCGACAGTGAATATGTAGAGAGGTGACAGCATAGTCGGTGCACTGTTGACGGTCCACATCAACTCTTTCCCCCCGAGACTCTCTCTATTGAGCAGCCTTGAATGATGGTGCTTGAACAAGATGATATTCTACATGGCGAGGGGAGATAATTGTATCAATGGTGATGATGACGACATGGCTAAATACCAAAAGTTTGATGGGCTTTGTTGTGTTGTCCTGCCATGACAAAGTTCGACGCCTCCTCTCTTGAGTAGAGGCCAGCACGCAACTTGGTGTGCAGGGTTGTAAACAATCACTTACTCAGTAATGTCCGAGCAAGAGGGCCGTTTGAAGATAGAAAACCTTGAGACTCACCTGCTCCGATGTCTACATTCAATCGTGTAGACCTATCCCAGATGTAGGCGTTGGTAATGAATTGAAAGTCGCTGCGTCAAGTGAGTTAAAGAAGAGTTAGAAGTAGCTTAGGACGAAGCGTCGATGTTGGAATCGGTTCGATGTTGGTGTTTAGTGATAGGTAATTCCAACAAATATTTTCAAGAATGATATTGAGTTGCTTGCTCGTTTGCAGCCGAAAAATAAGGTAGGTAGGTAAAATAAGGTAAAAGAATGCCTGGTTCCTTCTATCCTATCTCCTTCTCTCTCTCTCTCTCTCTCTCTCTATAACTTCATCATAGGTAAGGTATCGGATGGAAAGTGAGTAGATGAATGAGCTATCCCACTCGGAGCTGCCTGATTTCAAATCCCCGCTTCCACAAGATAAAAAAAAGGTTCGCTTTGAGTGTCGCTAATACCAAAGGAAATACTATACAACGATGGAAAAAGGGTGGGTGTCAAAGTAATGTACAATACAACAAAAGCTGTCGCTGTTTCGCCAGGTTGAAAATGAACAAAGGTTGGAATAGCTTCGTCAAAGCGGAGAACGCCAGAAGTTCACGAGATGCGGAGTCAATCCGGATCCGATCCGACGGGATGGGTGAGGCTGAGTGAGGATCGAGTACTGTAGTTTATAAAGTCACGTTAGAGTTCACAAAAAGCTCCGGCCCAACTCAGGTTGGGCAGATTAACCACGGACGGAAGAAACCTTGGTCCTTTATTAGACGCGGGGTTGTTCACGGGAAAGACACTCAAATGATACGACGCAACATCCAATCTCGAAGCGTGGGTCAAACCAGGCGTTGGTGGCTTGGGTTGTCATCATGGACATTCTGGTGGTTGGTCAGGTCATTCATCACGAGCAGAGCTGGTCACTATACCTAGGTAACTAATGTTGGGCTATTGAAAGTTGGTAATGCCAAAAGTAAATACCAATGAGAATGTTTGCTTTTCTTCGAGATATCCTACTACGCATTTCAAAGGGTTATGCTTCCATGTACTCCGTACCATTGCACACAGATTGCTTGTACAACAGCAGATGCACGATCAAAAGTCTCAAATTACAACATATATCAGGTACTGAGGCTGTCGGCCCAAATAAGTCGGTTTCCAAGTAACACAAGACCTGCATCTCTATCGACCATGGCAAACAAGCAGTGCATCAATCCGTTGCCTGTCGGCTCATTAGCCAAATCAGTCCCAGTTCTGTTGCTTGCACGCCAATATCATCACTACATTATTATCGTGATACACTAGGCCAAGCCTCCCCGGGTGTTGGTCCTACTCATCATCTTCAGACTCTGCATGAGAATCCCCTATCTCATCATATGAGATTGCTTTCCGCCCATTGCGTGTTGATCGTCGAGTTGCACGCACAGATGCAGGCTGGACCTCCTTGGCCTGTTTCGCTGGAGCTCGTCTTCTTGACCTTACGCTCGTCTGTGGTGGTTCAGACTCTGCCTCAGGTTGCGCCTCTTGTTCAAAATCTCGCTCTGCTTCGGGCTCCTGATCTAGCCTGGGTTCAGGCTCTGGTTCCGCCTCGGCCTGCGATTCAGGAACCGCTTCTAGTTCGCCATTGACCTCCATCTCCACAAATGCCTTATGCTGATCTACTCCATCGTGCTCCATTACCAGTCCATCATCGCCATCATCGTCCTCATCCACAGCAGGAAAGAAGCTCGAGGTGTGATGAGCTGGTGCTTCAGCTTCGGCCTTTTCCTCCTCCTCATAGCCGTCCGGTAGAAATCCACCAGCCATGTCTTCATCTTGAATCTGCGGTTGCTTTTTGGTGTGAGCCGCGTCTCTAGCGTGTCCAAACACCGATATGTGATCGTCGATTTCCCCATACTCCTGTCGAATTCGCTCTGCAATGCGCATACCCATGAGGAAGCGGCGCCATTGAGCTAGCGCTTTCTTTCTTCGTTTCTCATCTTCCTTCCGTGCACGCTCTGCTTCGTCCTTTTCGAGCTCCTCCATAACCATGTCATGGTTTTCCTGGGCAATAACCACACCCTGAATAACAGGGACAGCCATGCGGTGGCCAAATTCAAAGTCAACAACGGCTTCTGCATAATCAATTGCCAGTTTCTTGCAAACGCGCATGGCCCCACGGAAAGGTACATGCACTGCCCCCTTAGGGCACATATGCTCAGCAAACAAGTCGATGTTCCTAGCACACAGTTAGTAGGCTCAAAAGAAAGTCCACGTGTTGCATCATACCCATATTCGTTTTTGGGAATGACCCCATCCTTGATTGGGGGCGGAATGATCCAGTCTGTTTGCTCCCAGCTGTAGAGTCCCTGCAGGACCTTTTCTCCTGTGGCCGCCTCAGCTTCCATGATTTCTCGACGACGATTGATTGTGGCCGCGCGGTAGGGGACCCTCTTCAACGGCTGTTCTCCAGCAATAGGTGCCCTTCCTTGTTTATGCCATGTCTCAGCACTCTTGACATTCAGGACGTCTTTGCGTAGGAAGACGTCCTCCTCCTCCACTTTGCCGCCTTTGCCCTTGTTTTTGAAGACCTTCGCAGGTTTCGCTCCAGATTTGAGCGCCTCCTCACGCTTGAGATGGCGCTGAAGAACAAACTCTTTGGACTGCTTGTAATATTGCAATGTCTCCTGGCCTTCTTTGACCTCCTTCTTTTCTGGCTTGGCAGGCTTCAAGTCCGTGGTTTCTTCCATTTCGTCGATCTCAGTTATGGGGTGCTTCTTGCTACCTCGTTGGTACCCGGATATCGCTGTCTTGAGCCAATCGAATTGATCGTAGCGCTTCACTTTTCCATGGCGGTTATAAACAGGAACTTTTTCTGGTGTCATTCTCACCCCCTTGGTGCGGCCAGGGAGCATATTTCGCTTCAAATATCTGACTGTAACGTCCTTTGCTGTCCCATCTTGTGAATAGCCGACGATATATGCCATGATTTGACGTGCCTTGTCGGCCTTTGCTCCACGGGGTTCCAAGGATTCGATAAGATCACGATTCGTGCCAACCACATTCTTGACAATAGCATCGACAGGCAGATATTTGTTGGTAACTGGGGATAAAACCTCTGTCCAGTAGTGTGGAAAGTCCATGTCGCCATCGAACTTCTTAGTCGAGCTCCTTCTCGGGGTGATTTCCATCTCAACAACAGATTCATCGTCAGTGTCCTTGTATTCGAGCTCGAGCTCGTCTGAGTCGCCTGTGGGTACAGTTTTTTGTCTCGCCTTTCGCGTTGGGTTTTTGGTTGTCAGCTTCGTCTTTTTCGTAGGTTGCTTCTTTGTTTCAGTTGCGCTTTTCAAGGCGGTTTTGGTCTTCTTATCTGGCGTCGCATTTGCCCCTTCAGTCTTTTCTGGTTCGGCATCTTCGAGTTTGTTCCATCCAAACCCTAGACAAGGCAGATTCGCAACCATTCGTGCTTCTAAGCCTAAGCCACGAAGAAGAGCAGTAAAGAGTTGAGCACCTACGTCTCGACTTCCTTCACAAACTTGGGCGCAATGCCGAAAATCCTCCAACCCTGCAATCTTCTCGCCAAATTGCTCTGGGTCATGAGCCTCTGCCTTCTGCGCTTTCGTCAGTCGGTCTAACCGTTCGAGAGACATGTATCCCCATTTCCTCAGACCAGGTGCTGTGATTCGGAACCTTTGCTTCCACCAAGCTGACAATATCTGCATAAGTCGAAATAGGGGGTCCCCGTGGCTCATATCGACAACCCCTTCCTCCAACCTCTCCGCTTCCGCACCCCAATCACGCGATCGTCTGTCTGGGGCCTTTTTACCTTTACCCTTTGACTTGACATTTTCCTTTGTGGACTTCTTGGGAATTGTTTTCTTCTCTAAGCCGCTGTTACGTCTCCATCGATCCACCTCATCCCAGAGTCTTGGAGGTAAATGGGAGATCATGGTCGCCTGGAGTTCGGGGTCACAAAGCCAGGAGTTCCGAGTGGCATTATGCCAAAGAAGTAACATGACATGAACGCAATGCGTGGCGTGGCGAACCTTTCTTTCGCGCTTTGAGGGCCCTTTCTTATCGAAGGCGTTCGTGAGTGAGATTCGGGTATCTCTGGTCAATGTCAACTCCAAATCGCCTGATGGAACCGGAGCGTCCGGTAAGGGTGCAGCTGGTGCTTCAACATCCTCAAATTCGATGTCATCTTCTTCTTCGGACTCTTCGTCTTTGCCTGTAGATTTCTTTGGTGGCACAACATCCTCAAATTCTTCATCAGATAATGGCGTTAAAGAGCTTTCGTCATTTTCGTTATCATCAAAACCGTGGAGAATCGAATTTGAGTTTGGTGTCGCAGATGCATCTAGATCATCGTATAGGGTTGCTTTGCGCCGCGATGCCTCGGGCTTCTCTTTGGCTGCCTTTTTCGATTTCGACTCTCCAGGTGGCGGTGAATCACGCAATCGCTTGCGTGGTACAGAAGGAGGCATCCTGATGCTGTAATTCAGATTGTCGCATTTTACAGAGTTGAAAGAGTGATGGCCTGTTAAAGACACGATAGTGGAATCTGGGGGAACCTCGACGCGTCGGCACGTGATTCAATTAAAGAGAGACACGGATAAGAGATAGTAATCGAGACACCAGAGCTCATGACAAGATTAGTACAGCGAAAATTAATTAAAATAGTGCCAAATGCTCAGGTGTCTAGGTAAACAGCTTTATCTTGTTATTTATGTAGATGTTTCATCAGATGTGAAAACTTTTGCCTTCTGCTATGTCTGCTCCTAAGCGTTCTATTGACGAGTGGTTCACATGATCATGTTCCAAGTTGATTAAGTACATTAGATAAACCAGGAACAAAAGATAGATAATATCATACTGGTATCAAGAAAATACCCAACGCCAAGCCATGCGTCTCTATCGCCCTTCTAGAAAACTCAACGCTCATGCTTCGATCAAATCGGGTGTAGCAGGTCCAACACCTCGCAACAAAACCACAGTATTTCCACTCTGCAATGCGGTCCCAACCTTCTCATTATACTCCAGAATCCTACCGCCCTCCACATGAAACACGCGTAGCTTGTCCTTCTCGTCCGAACTTTGGTTGTTGATGTTCTGGACTTGCAGACTCCTCGCCGCAGCATCTAGGACTCGTCCTATCACCCAGTCCTTGTTGTAGAAGAACTCTCCTTTGGGAAACTTGGCCTTTGCTGTCTCCGCCTCGGCTTCCACGTAAATGTATACTCTCTTCTCTACAGGTGTCTTTTCATCACCCTTGGCTGTCTTCTTCAGCTTGTTCACTGCAAGAATTCGTGCCGACGCAGAGCTGGGCTTTGGTTTGGGAAGCGCTCGACCAGCTTGCTCCCTTTTGGCTGTGCCCCAAGCGCGTAGTTTGTCAAAGGCTGATTTTGTTTTCTGGCCAACATCGAACTGCGCTGGGCGGGCTCCGATAGGTACCAGGTTGCTGCAGTTGTGATCCTCCTTTAGACGATGCTTTAGGCAGTAATCTCTGTTGCATGTTTGACAATGCACTCCAGGTGTCAAAGATGTACCAATAGTAGTTTTGCATTCAGGCGATGCGCATGGCTTCTGGGACACCTTGTCCTGTAGAACCTTTCCCTGTCCGATCGACGGCTGCGAGAGTTCCCTGAGCCGCTTCCGCTCCGCCCAAGCGCCTGGGTTTGCGCATTCATGTGCTCTTTCGGTTCGGTGGTCTAGGCAAAAGGTCTTTCGGCAGGACTGGCAAAAGAAAGGGAGGAAATCGAGTTGATTGCAGTAGTCGTATTCGCAGTGCTTGCCAATCAGAGTAGCCTCGTTCTTGTCGTCCATCTCGACGTAGCTCGTATCTTGAGCTTCAGGGGTTTTTGATGACGCCATGATGAAGGTTGGGCGTTTTTAAAAACCTCTGAGAGGTTGCGAAAGTCGTAGGCAGAGGTGCTGTCGCAAGTCTTCGCAAGCTGATGACAGATGCTAAAGGCGGCGGCGAGGAATCGTCTGGAAGGGTCCGTGTATGACCAAGCTTGGCGGATTACGAGCAACTTGCGCCACGAGCTTTAGCACATTAATCAAACAAAACAAAACAAAACAAACATGCAATGTAGCTGCCAAAGGGAACTCGAGATCCGCCTCACTCTTGTATGTTGTTCCGTATTCGTAATCTTGAAAGAGCCTGAAGAATAGAATAGGAGGCTTGTTTAATATCGGCAATGGCGCACAGCCACCTCCAGGAGTAAATCGCGGGGTCTGTTCCCCGCCAGTGGACTGTTTACTTGGCAAATATGTAATTCCAGGGACCAGATATAAGTCAGACAACGCGGTCTATTTTCTAGTCGACTATGCATCGTCTATTTCTATGCTTTGATTGAACATTGAATCATGAGTTGAGCGCCTTTCACCTCCCCTGAACGCCAGGTGTTTGTTTTACAAATACTCGTATCACAGTTCCTTCTCCTTGGTTGGCTTCTTCGCCAACAAATCCTCACGACCTGTCATAGGCGCATTGCCTACAGCGGCCTTGCCTCCGAATGTCTCGAACCCCTTGTGGAACGCCCATTCAACCGCATTCTCTACTGGTTCATCGAACATCGCTGGGAGGAAGGGGACTACTGCAAGACCCAAACCGATAGGGCCCCATGTTCGAATAGTCTTGTTCTTCATATCCTTCATAGCTCGGCCCGAGTACCTGACGACGCTGTGAATCGTAAAAGCGGGAAGTCCCATACTTGCGACGCTCTGGAAGATTGCGCGCTGCACCATGACGGTACGGTAGTCTTCAAGTGGTGCCACAGTACCCGGTTCGATCGCACGCGTCTCAATACCTGGTAGGCCAGTAGCCTTCTCTTGGCGAGGGGTGAGCTGCACCTGAGGGTTCAACACACGCTGGTTGTGCCAGTATGACTTGTAACCTTCGTATGAAACATCGCCGATGAGGTACAGCCAAGATACACCATAGGCTCCGCGAACGAGATTCGGATGAGCTACGGGCCTGAATGATTCACCTATATCGGATGTGTAAGCGACATATCGATGCGCGGATAGAAGAATCGTCCGGATTCGCGTGGCATAGGCCGCATATCGAACATTGGTGTCGGTTGAATCGGGGCCACTATACTTGATTAGCTGACGTCGAGATTCGCATAAAGATGAACATACTAGCCCTCTGCTATATCGTTGAAAACATTTCCATTCTTGCCTGCCTGGTTTGCAGCCTGCTGTATGCTCTTGGGGAGCTGCTCGGTCGCAGGAAGCTTCTGAGCAATAGTTTCCTTGACTTGGGCTGATTCTTTCTTCTCCTCCGGCTTGGAGTCGTTTGATTTCCACCACCAAGACATTGCAAGTATCTGGTCGACAAAAGAAAAGAAGAGGAAGAAGAATCAATAAAGTTGCATCTTAGTTGAAAAGGTCAACTGCCAAGGCAGAGGTCGCTTACATTTTGAAGGCCCGCCGCTACCTTAACTTAACCTTGGGTTTACCCACTGCAAGTCACGGTGACGTTACTGTTCGTAGATCCGACAGATTCCGATCATGAGCAGATGACCCGGAGAAAAGCCGCCGACTCCGGCTCAGGTCAGGTACCTTTAGGCCTGTAATTCCAGGCACAAGCTCCAGTCCGAATTTGAGAGCTCGGCAAACTATCTCAACCACGACATTTGAACATCCACCATTGCCCTCAGTTAATCACCCAATTCGTCCATCCCGGTCTCGTCCTTAATACACAATGGCTGGCATCGCTTACTACACTATTGCCGGCAAGCAGGTCGCCGGCCACTACGTTCGTTCTCCCGCAATCGCACCCGCCGTGGCTCGGGAATCTGCTTTGAAACTGACCTGAACAACAGCTCGCCATGGCCTGGTTGGCTACCCTCGTTGGCGGTGTCAAGTATGCCACCTCTGGCGGCTCTAGCAAGCCTGCCGCTACCGCTGCTCCTCCGATTAACGCCTCCAGCTCCGACGAGGCCGACTTCATCAAGTGCGCGAATTCACTGGCTGCTGCTGGGTTGTCATGGACTAACCAGGTAACAGGAATTTCCTTGATGAACAGGACAAGAAGAACTAGACGGTTGAATCGAGTGCGATGGCCTTGTGGTTATTTGGATGCGGTGTACGTTTATAAGTCATGGAGACATGCGCTGTTCATCGAGCCGGACAGCCGAATTCAGATACCAACAAAATGCCGGGTTCACCAACCACGGCATATCGATCCTGAAGAAAACGTTTTCCCCGTTGTGAAGAAATGCTTGAGCATGCGAAACCTCTCGATCCAACTCTCAAGATCGTTGAAATGAAACTCTTTGAAGACTGGGTGTTGAGCTGCATATACTCATGTGCCTGCTTGCCGTATATGCTGCTATTCTACGAATGTTTTCACAACCCTCCCACTTAGTCAATTTATTATGGTGGGAATATTGGCTTTTTCTAGATCATATTAGACTCACAGATGCCAGTTGTCTTAGGTTCCAGTTTAGCAGTGTTCTGATATTGTCGTATTTGGTTCGCCAGGCCGACAAGTGCTGCATTTTATGGCTATGGTATCATAACTCGTTTTATACTCAGAGCCTTTTCTCGCAAAGAGATTTAATATCACTAGACGGGGTTTCCCCGAACCCTTCACTTAGACTCCACGGGACAGTTCTTACATTATCAGATCCATTCGAAGTTACAGTTGGATGATGAAGAGGCATTGATAACCTCGTGTTTGAAGATGAGTTAAACTTTTCATAAATATTCTTATTAATTACAATGCGACTACAACATCTCCGAGCACGAGTTGTGTGTCGTCCACCATGTTAACGACCTTGTTCGCTCCAGGGTAATCATTCTTTGTCATGATCTTCAAGGCTATGTGCAATGAAGGACAGGTGCACCGATAAATGAATGGTTGAAATAACTTGAGGTGCCAATATCCTACCATTTATCTTTATATAAAGGTGGCGTATTCTAATATACATTAAATCTATCGCACAGGTATGTGCTGTCCTGTTGAGCGTCCCAAACACCTAATTTTGTACAAATGCCAACGCCATCCAACAACCAAGGTACTTATGATCACCTAGGTACATACTCTAGTGATGCTTGTCCCGTTCGACCAAGCTGCCACATTCTTATAGCAGTCATAACAACCATCAGAGACCATCTCTGTCCCAGATTCTGCTGGATCCCCCGATCTGAAAACTCAATCTTGCAAGTCTTCCATGCCGCCTCTTTCCAGGACGCCATTGCAAGGTGCTCAAGTGGTGCCCTGACATCTCCAACCCGGTAAAGCTTGAACTCGTGGAGGTATTTGGGATCGGTCGCCGACTGCTCTGGGGTCATACACCATTCGAATTCTTCCCGTATAAAACCACGATCCAGATCGTCTGATTTTGTCTCTGTTCCCCACCGGAACACAACAGTTTGTTCCCTTCCTTCAAATTCGGCCCGCACGACCTCCATGGCGGGTCTAACCTCGTCCTCCGATCCAGGCGCGGCAGATATATTGATAATGCTCTCCAGGACGCCGTGTTGTGAGTAGTCATCTCGCAGCGTGTCGCCAGCTGCTGCTAGGATAGGGTGCTTTCCGGAGGGTCCGTTGTGTAGTAGTAGGCAGGGCTGGCTGGCAGAACGGCCAAAAACCCCCGAGTGCTCCGTTACAGCAAACATTTTGGAGTCGACTTGATCGCCAAGAAAGAAAGTTCGCAGTTTGTTCCATTGCCATGAAATCTTCAACAGGCGTGGAATAGGACGGTACGGCGAATTCACACATTCGCTGACTATGGCTTGTGTGGATGGTGTGAGAGAGTTGAAGAGAGCCAGTCTGGTAGAGCTGGAGTTTGTTGAGACTACTGTTGATGACCTCGCGGTTCCAGGTGCTCTGCCCTGCGATGATAGAGCACCATCTTGATCGTCCCAAGTATTCATGATGAGCTGAATGATTCGAATTACTGGACTGTAAGCCGGCGACAAGGATTATTCGCAGGGAACTGTGATAGCAAGAGAGGCGCCTGGTGTCCACAACTGTGACAAAATCCCTTTCTGATTGATATTTCGCTAATACTTCGAAGGCTGATGTGTGAAAATACTGTAGACAGTTGTTCGGGAATGCAAAGGAGCAGAAATAATCATGTACAGAGATATTGATCTATCGGCAGATCGCCATCCAGAACAAACTAGTGCAGGTGGCGACAGGGGTTAAGCCAGAACCGGGTATACCTGAAGAGGAAGTTCACGAGCATTGGGAGCCGCTAGTCGGGCAGTAGAAGCTCTAGCTTGCTCTATCATGAGACTTTGACCAATTTTTCGGAAATAGCTTAAATAAAGAGAGCTCGTGCTGGATATTATGGGTTACTGTCGGTAAGGTCAGATAGAGTATCACCACCCCTTTTTTGAACTTTGTATGTGGTCAATATTATACGTAGGTATTAAGATGGTGCTGGTGCTTCGCATGTCCTTCTGACTTCATTATTGCAGTACATTGACAATCTGTGTGACTGGTAATATTGTATGCTGTTTACAGCAATAAAGCGCCAAAGAAGCGTTGGTTTCAAAAAGATTTCCTGGTCAGCTGCTGTACATGCATAATGTGGTGGTGGTACTGAACCGTACACATATGCACCTTTTGTAATTGGCATGGAAAATTTGAGGCAATCGAGGTAAAAACCCATGTCGAATATCCCGGCCATGCTTATGTCCGCCCTGTGAGTGATCCATACGTACTTATCCCTGCGGACATGCTTCTATCAAAGTTCTTGAAACATTAAGGCTAGCGACGAGTCTAGTACATTATCGAGGAGGCAGATACCGAGGCATTGGTCACAGCCTCACGATGAGTTGCATTTGAATAAAACATCCTTGGTATTGGCAACGATAGGTAAATCCAATAAAGATCATATAAATAAAAATCTCCTTCAACAATTGAAATGATTTATCAACATGTCTGCCATTTTCAGACTTAATAGGCTTACCTAATGCACTCGTTTGACGCACCTGTCGGGCCTGCATGGTCACTGGCGTAATATCACGTGACATCTATCTCGTAAGTATCCTCCTCCCCCGCCATCCACATTTCACCTCGACATTCATCAACTATTTCCTTAATCGAAATCCCACCTCCCTCAAGCGCACGTTCTTCGGATACAACGATAGCCTCTCCATCTCCAATACCCCCAAAATCGAGAACCCACACCTCAAGGAGATAGCCGTCCTGGGCATGTCGGCTGCTACCACCGACCCGGCCCTTGTCGCCGCTCCCGCCCCGGATCTCTCTCCTGTTGATGCCGTCGCCCAAGTAGGCCACGATGTCGTTTCACCTGTTGACCATGTTGGAGATCATGTAGGAGCGTCTCCCAAGGAGAGGCATTCCCTTACCCTCGATCAGCGTCGAGCTCTACGTCGCTGGGCCAATAGTCAATCTGTCCGTCCTTCACACAAGGCCTGCATCGACTGGTTCTACTCGCAGTACGGCCAGCAGATTAGCCAATCTACCGTGTCGCATTCGTTGTCACCCAAGTACTCGCGTCTAGATAGTGACAATCCCCAGCTATCAGGTTCCCGCCTGCGCTACGGAAACTGGCCTGACGTAGAGAAACTTGTCCTGATATGGTACCAACAAGTCCAAGCCTCTGGCCGCCAGCCTACGAATGAAGAGCTGGGTGACAAGGCAAAGTCCATCTTCAGTCAGCTACCGCGATATAAGGATGAAAACCCTCCTGAATTCTCGCCTGGCTGGATCCACCGATTCAAGAAACGGTATGGGCTATTGATTCGAAGACAACGTCGTCATGGCGACGGCGGAATGAACCCGGCCGAAGATATCGCATATCTAGCCGACTGTATCCCCCGATTCATGAACGTTGCTTCTGATACAAGCCCGGCTGCGATCAAGGAGGAAGTCCTGCGAGTCGTTGGCATCGAACCCAACCTCAACATATGTGCGCTGGTGCGTGACGAAGTCCTTCGTAGGATGAACGGCCCTCAACCACCACCACCACCTCCTCCAATGATGACACACGACCCTCCTACAATTCCTCCACCCCAGCCGGATCAGCCCATCTATGCCGACGATGACCCTGAAGTCGTTCTACAGAATGCCTTGCGCCAGCTTCAACAAGAGGAGCAAGCCGCAGAAGAGCAGGCGGCGGCAGTGCGCGAGGAGCGTGACCGTGCGGAAAGAGCCGGACTCCAGCCGGCTAGCATCATGACGACTCCCAATGGACGTGCTTCCTCTGTCCATCGCTACACGGCCACACCAGCGCATGATCTGGGTACGGATCTTACTCTCACCCCAATCACTGCGGATACACCTATTACTCGAGATGACAGACCTTTGCGATGCCCCTTTTGTGTCAACCAGCGGATGTTGCGGTCCATTAAGGAAGCTGTCGAGCATCTATCTACTCACGTTGTCGTATGATTGATGGGTTCTTTGATGGCACATCACAGTATTAGGCTCATACAGGGAAGCACTGATTAACAAGTTCATTTTTGTTTGGAGTTTAAGGGGACAACATAACGTGGAGTTTGGGGTTGTTACGACAATTTTATAAGCGCAGCTGGCTTATTCTGGAGGACGATGAACACCACGAGTTTTATTCAAGTTGAGCCGTGCTCTTTTTCTTTATTTTTGTAGTGCAAGGTTCACTCAAGTCTACGCTATATAATTCAAAGCGCCCTTTGCCTCATTTATAAAAGCCCGCTTGCTTTCAGGGCCTTCATCACCTCGTCGTTTTCCTGCTGGGCTTTGGTCCTATGTTTCTTACGCTCGCCAGTGTTGATGTAGTTTACCCAGAATTTGAGCCCTTCTAAACCCTCCTCACGACACAATTCCCCTCGCTCTTCGGCCATAAGCAGTTCCTCCTCTGCGACACCGAGACTCCAACCAAAGCGCTCGGCGGCTTCTTGCGCAGTAACTCCACGGCCAAATTCCTGCCAGTCCCATGGTACATCACGATCCGGCGGAAACTCGTGTAGATCTTGCAGCCATGCGAGTATGGCCCTGACAGTGGTTCCGTCGGTGCGGTCGCGACTTTGAACAACCATGACGCCGCTTCGAAAAGTGCGAAGACGGACGGGAAGTTGGAGCTTGCTCCAAAGATTGGCAGCCTTCTCAAAGTCCGCTGGACTGACGAGTTCGACTCCGCCACGAGCTCTGTTGAACATGGCCCAGAGATCAACGAGCGTGATGATGCCTCCTGCCTTCTTGAGTACGCCTCTGGAGTCATCGGTGAGAAATTCTGCCAAGTTTCTTGCTAGTTCCGACAGATATAGAGATTCAGAGCTACCACCACCTACAATATCCTTTGTCGTGATCAGTCCGAGCTGGCTTGCTGATTCTGCCAAGATGGCATTTTCCTCTGCTGACGCATTTCCTTGGCCATTGTTTGTTTGCCGTGCGAATCGCTCTGCAAGTGCGATGACCTCCTTAGCAGATGACATGAGAGCTTCCAGGTCCTCAAAGGCACTGCCGATTAGAAGCTCATTATTCTTACGCATGTTCAAGCCCAACTGCTCCAAACCAGCGATGCCTACCCCTTTCGTTCGCCCTCCTGTGGTACCGCTTGGCGAGTCGCTTGCTCCTTCATCCGTAGTCCGACTGCTTGGAGCAGGCGGTGCATCCCGGAGAAGCCATTTGCGCTGTGTCATAGAGCCTTTAAGCCGCTCATAGAATATTTTCTCGCCTCCTTTCCGGAATGAAATTTTAACGCATTCAAGGGGGTCACCTCCATTTTTGCTGCTCTTGCTTTGGTCGAGAACAGGGCCCGGGGAGTCGGTCCTGGTTGTATCGGATGCTGAGCTTTGCTGGATGGGCGATGGAATATTCTCAGAAACCAGGGGCCCCCCGCACATCTCGCAGGTCATTAGAGATGGGTGATTTGAAAAAGTGCATCGTGGACACTGGAATGATACAGACGGGTTAGGGCCATTGGAAGCATCGGGTAAACTGGATGTAGGTGTTTGATCCAAATTCTCAGATAGTGGTCGATTGCCAGAGTGAGCTGGTCGTAACGGAAGTGGCGAAGTAAGAGCTGGCGATGGGGCTGAACGGTTGCTGGCACCAGAAATTGCTGCCTTGAGAACATGGGATAATGACGGCTTAATACCACATGCTAAACAAGGAGGAAGAGGCGTGTGGGCGTTGGCGGAGGCCGGATCGAAATTGGAGGGGACTGGGTTTGAGAAACTGCATATTGTGCAAACCCACGTCGCGCTCGTAACAGCTGGAGGCTCTGGAGGAGGTCGATAACCACTTTCTGAAATTGCTGGAGATCCAGGAATGTTCCTTTGTGAATTTGATGCATTCGATATAGCACGGCTATGGTAGGACGAGCGTTTAGGAGGCTTTGGAAACAGAGTCACCTTGGCCGATGACTTGAGGAAGCCGGCATAGAACTCATAACGCTCTACGTCCTTGAGGTCCAGGGCAACAGAGTTTGTGCGAGGCTCTTGCTTATCAACATAGCAGATTCGGTGTGAGGTCAAGTAAACCTGTCCATTTTGGTGATTTGGAAGTTTGAATTTGCTATGTTCATGTCAACTCGAGCTTCAACTGGCCCGCTAGAGCAACTTACCCCTCATATAAGCCAACGTTATCCTGAACAAAAAGTAGCACCTCATCTGGGAGATAGGAGGGCCGTAATGCGGTTGTTAAGTCGATGTGTTTTAGAAACATTCGTCATGGAGGTGAGGGTAAAGCTTAAAGGTGTGACTGTGACTGGTGGGAGGCTGAAGGATGAGCGATGATGCAAGTGGGGGATGGCTTGCAGCAAACGGTTATCAAGTTGTAAAAGACCTGGGAGACATAGAATAGCCAACAAATGGGCTTGCAAATCAGGAATTTCCTCGTCTTCGTTTCACCTTTGGAATAAACTCGAAGTCTACAAGTTGAAAGCGCTTAAATGTCGAGTGATGTCTTCCAAGGCACGCGAGACTGGACCGGCCCCTCCAGGGTTGTCGGCCCCACCGTAGATGATAAGCTTCGAACAGGCGCCTTACCCAACTTGAACTTGACATTAAGCGCTCTCGGAGCTCCGTTTTTCCGAATCTCACCGCCACCTGTCTCGCCTCGACCTCAAAATACCTCCAAAGAAACCTCCACATTCTATCAACGACCACAACCGCTCTTCTGCCATCATCAAGCCAGCCATCATCTTTTACCCCCAGCCCGTTCTGTGAAACTAACCCCTCGCACCGCTAGCATTCCGACGCGATGATGCCAAGTTGGCCAGCGCAGCAAGCGCCGAGCGTAACCCAGCAAACCGTACCAGCATCCTACGCCTACCCGACGAGTAAGTCATCCGCAAACCATCTTCCTGGCTCGACAAACCTGACTTTTCGCGCAGATCCAGCCTTCATTCCCGTTGCCGTTCGTCAAGGATTCAGTCAGTACGGAGCTCCAGCTGCTCCTTATGTCGGATACGTGCCTCCACCGCCCCCGGTGCAACCCCAAATGTCTCCCGCTTCGTCCGTGAATGGTGCAACCCCAGCACCTGAGGAAGCCAAGTCCAAAGTGGAATGGCCCGAATCTGTTCGAAATTATGTTCAAAGATCTTTCCTTCCCCAAAATGACGAACCTACCGTGTCTCGTGCCGATATCGAGGCTAAGCTTAAGAATACGATCGGTACCGCAAAGGAGAACGGCACGTTATACACAATCGACTGGGACAACATGCCCCTCCCACAGGCTCTAGTCAAAGCCGAACGTGATGCGGATATCAAGCACAGTTTTAATGTCCCTGTTCGCGATACCCTGAATTCCAAAAAGAGAAAATCCACCGATTTTGCCAATGATGACAACTCCCAGCCGCCGTGGCGTACTAACTCACGATCTTCGCTTGAAGATCGTATTTCCTACCCTTCCCCCGAAAAGCGCGCTTCCATGGACGAGCCCCTACCGAAATCAAGTAAGTTCCAGAAGGAAGCCAACAAACGCAAGCGCCGGTTCGAGAACGAATATAAGGCTTTCAGATCTCCCAGCCCGCCTCCGCCTTCATCTGGACCTATAGTCGGCACATGCGAGGTACTTGAGAAGAAGTATCTTCGTCTTACAGCCCCTCCAGTTCCGTCTAAAGTCAGACCCGAACATATCTTGCGCCAGACCCTGGACCTTCTGAAAAAGAAGTGGAAACGGGAAAGCAACTACTCGTACATCTGTGATCAGTTCAAGTCCATGCGACAAGATCTGACTGTGCAACATTTAAAGAACGACTTTACCGTTTCCGTATATGAAATTCATGCCCGAATTGCCTTGGAGAAGGGGGATATTGGTGAGTATAATCAGTGCCAGACCCAACTACGATCGTTGTATGGCATGGGCCTGAAGGGCAACCCCATTGAATTCAAGGCGTATCGCATTCTTTATTTTATTCATACCGCCAACCGAACCGGCCTGAACGACACTTTGGCAGATCTAACAGCAGCAGAGAAGGAGGAGAAGCCGATCAAGCATGCATTGAATGTGCGATCATCACTGGCGCTGGGAAACTATCATAGGTTTTTCCAGCTTTACCTAGATACCCCTAACATGGGCGCATATCTCATGGACATGTTTGTTGTCCGTGAGCGGCTTGCTGCGTTGTGCAACATTTGCAAAGCGTAAGTCATTCTGCAACTCATGCTCTTGAACCTTTACTAACTGTTTTGCAGATACAAGCCGGATGTCAAACTTCGCTTCATCACTGAGGAACTCGGTTTCGAGTCCGATGCTGATGCCGCCCAGTTCATCATCGATCACCAGGGTCAACACCTGTTGGAAGACAGGACAGACTATATCGCGTTCCTGACTGGCAAAGCCGGTTCCCTCTTCGAGGGCGCGCGCAACACTGCCTTTGGAAAGGTTGATATCAAGGGCCAAATCTGAACCTTGCGTACATTCTCGATTTTTCTTCTTTTATTCTTTTTTGCGACTTCATACCGATGTCTTCATCGAGTGAGACTTTACCGTCGTTATGTTCATCGACGAAGCATGATGATACCTCTCACTTGGGTGATGTGCAGTCATCCATGTAGACACGACTTCGGCGTTTTATACCCTCTTTCTGCTCAGGTAGCATCGAAATGCTTACCATTCTACTTCGCGGCAACATAAGGGAAGCATGTCCATAGTTTTCATCTATGCTGTCTTCCTTCGGATGTGATCAATTAACCATAGCCTCCATACCAGCATTCGATTCTGCTTACGATCGGAGGCGACGCATTTGTTGTATGAACGGAACACAGAATTGGATGGATGGGAGGGAATTTAGACGCAATGGATTTGCTTGGGATGGATTCAGATAAAAGCTTTTCAGCAGCTAGCTCCTGGTATAGTTGGGGTTGGTGATTGATCAGTTGCCTGCTGGTAGTCATGCTGTTGATGCTAGCCTGGTAGGTGGTCTTGATACTCGACCTCGACTAGAGCTGGGACGCTCTTGTTAGTGATTAGTTTTGAGGAGTTATGGCTCGGTTCGGTATTTTTTAAGTAAACAGTAATCGATTTTATCTCGCCAGGCTATCTTGTCTTTATTTTAAGGGACCGCTGAACGATGTCTGATCTCAGTTGAGGTGTACCGGGTTGTTGCTGAGTAAGGCCAGGGCTGAGTGGGTACTATATAAAGCACTTCTTGACTCTATTTTCTGAGAATGTCTCTCTTGCACGCTGGCGCAACGGTTAGGCTCAGGTTGATCGCTGACGCGATCCTTTGCACCTAGTGTGCATCCTGTTCGACTCCCAGTCATAACTACCATTGATTACTGTGTTAAATTACTGTTGAAACCCCAATCCACTGCGTTTTGTAAACAACGTGGCACTGAAACTTTACATACCTCTTGATTTCCCTGGTTGGATGATAGCAGGTCTTGTGAGCCCCTCACTGGCTTTAAACTGTGAAAGCTGTGTAAAAGGCCTTAGGTAGTGCCTTTCAAGTACTGTGGACAGAATAAAGGGAGCCTGCATGCGTTGGAGGGGCGGGAGGACGTTCTCACTTTTTGTCTTTTTTTGTTGTATTATGTCTGTAGTTTAGTAGACAAATAATTATACCACTTTGTTTTATTAAAGCTTTTTTCCACTTGCTTGTAGGATGTCTTTATTTATTTATCTTAATCGCAAACTTCATTAATAAAAGCAAGAGAAACTGGAGCTGGCGCGTAAGTGAGGCTGGTAGTAAACATCGCGTTCAAGTTTAACTGAGATTGAAGAATCTCTACTGTCAGCTAGGCTGGGTGTATGGTGCTCTTAAAACCTAGAACAATAGTGAGCCTCTGAAAAAAAAACACATTAGACTTGAGAGGTACTTGGATTAAAAACTCTTTAGCAGCATGTGCCAGAAGCAATTAATCTCTCGTCTTACTCGGGTCATTGTGTTGTTAGACTAGGGATTAGGCACTTGTGTTGAGTATCGGATTTCGAGATGCGTATTGGGTATTTAAAACCGGCGCTTATGGATGCATGCATGAAAGCCACATTTCAGCAAGGCCAACAATGGCCTGTTATGATAGCAGTCCGCCCAAGCCATCGACGGGAGATTGACACTCGAGATTAGACCCAAGACAGCGGTATCCGCAGACAAGACGGCGCCATGATGGGTTTGGCGGGGGACGCTTCCGGTGGATTAGAAGCTGGGCAGGGGAGTGATCGACTGGATTATGGAATGGATGGACGTGAATGTTGATATGTCGCGTGTGAAGAGTTTGCAGAGACAGGTCACCATTATCAGATGGTAGTTGAGTATGATCACCATGTCAAGTAGGTCAATAATAGCAGTCGATAGGCTTGTCTTGTGCAACATAACACAAATGCTCCAACTCGGTCCATTTCTTCTCATCATTATGGCGCGATAGACACGCTTTGACGGGACTCTGCCTCGAGCTTGTCCTGCCATACCTGAGTATCTTGTAGATGCGTGTGCGCGGCTGTTGGTTGCAACAACCTGTGTCAGGTGGCTGTGCCTTTATGCGAGGTGCTGTTATGGGTTATGCAAAAGAACTGGAATTTGGGGCTCTACCAAAGAGATATACGTCCGCAATGTCAAACATCTCGATCCGCGAATACGTCTTGCGTTTAAGAAAAAAAGAAAAAAGTCCTAGACTTGGTTGATGCAACGCGATCGATGCGTGGCCCCCCTGCGTCCTGTATCCCGTCCCATCCCATCCCTGCGTGCGCTGCGCTGCAACGCCGTTACGTCGTCTTCTTGGGCCGGAAATTTCTCAACTAGCACAAGCGTCTGATTAGCGGCGTTGGGCTGCGAAGAGACCCTCAAAGAGTCAAGAGTCAAGACCCTGTTGACAAATGAATGTCTGTGTCCATGTATATGACATGGGAAAAACCCACCATCTTCCCCTGGATAATTTCACCGTGACATCCGGGGATGAGCGAGACAAGGTCGACCGGTTGGCCCGAGTCTCTCTGTCGTTTATGAGGGGTACGGTAGGATGTGATGTGATAGGGATTGGCCCTGTAAGCGGGAGGATTGTTATGCTTTTGGGAGCAGACAAGTACCTGTTTGAAGATGCGTGTCTCAGAGGTCCAACAGATGATGAATTTCATGCTCTACGCCTAATCAAAGGGAGCTGAAGTGAGCGTGCATAATACAATGAAGCACGCTAAATGTAAGTTGTCAGTTCTCTATGGCCCTAAGGAGTTGATAAATCATTTCATTAGCTGTCGAAGCTCGTCAATGCTTTACGCCGCTGATTGGAACGACCTGCGAGAGCTACGACCACTGACCACCATCCAATCTAATGGATTCATCATGTCATTTACCCTTACGGTCCTTGTCTTGCCTTAGGTACTTTTTGCATTCTTCATTTTCATCCATTCATTCCTCTTACTGATCTTGTTAGCAGCTTCTCTTTTTCTATGGCTCTTTTTGTATGGGAATACTGGACATCTTTGACCTAGGTACCTAGAAGTCACTTACAAGACGTCCATCGCTGGCGGGGCTACTACCCAAGTTCCAAGACGACCCCTCCACGCCTCTATCCATCACCCCACCTCCCCCGGTTCCTCTTTTAATTGAGTGATCCATTCCGTTCTGTTTGTCTCTTGTTTTCGTTTAAACCTCTGACCGTCTATATTCACAAACGATTCACTCACTACCTATTCCGTTGATACTGCATCAAGAAACGGCGATCAATAGACCTCTAGTCTCTGAATCTCATACGTGACGGACAGCCCCAGATTCACTGGCGCCGAGGCTCCAGATATCAAGGGTCCAATTTATATCCATCTCGTCGGCCGCAGTTATAGTTGAACAAAGCAAATCATCATCCGATCGTTACCAAGCAAAGCAGAAGAGAAAAAGAGACAAACAACTACAATCGCTCATAACCCGCCTTCTCTCTCTGTCACTCAATCACTTCTCTGTATCCTTCGTCTTCATCTCCTCCTCCTCCTCCTCCTCCTTACACAACCGCTTCCATAACGTCGCTCCACTTGAGCCAACTTCTGCGATCCATCTCAAGCGCCCGCCTACCTAACCAGCCCAGCCCAGCCCGCTCAGGCTATTTGTCCCTCCCTCCCCTGTGCAACCCCAGGAGTGCTCTCACTGTAAGGTACCTCATACAGCACCTCGAGGGTCTCCCCTCCATTGCAACGGCGCCGCTGCACTGCCCTGCAGCGAGGTGTGCCCTGTGCTCGGGGCTAGCGGTTAGGTACCTGACGTACAATCGGATTGGATCGAATCCAGGTAACCCATCCCGTCGTCTCGTCTCTACTCAGGTTATCTTGCGATCCTTTTTTCCAACCTCCACACTCACAACTTCCCAACTCGCAACTGCCCGGGAGGCATTCAGTTACACAAAAATGAAGGTTCGTCATCGCCCCCTTTGGTCGCTCCCTACAGAATACAATGCCTCGCTCGTTGTGCTTCTCAAGGTCCTGGCCTTGTCCTCATTTCCTCCTCACTGAACAGTGAACCGCCTGAGTCAACCCCCTCCCCCGCCTCGAGCAACTCTCCTCGCTGTCATTCACTGTTTGCGCCGGCTTCTCTGGCATAGGCACCCCGAAGCTAACAGTTATGCGCTTTGTACAGGCCCTTCGACGTTCGATCAAGGGTGAAAAGGACAAGGGACCTGTCACTCCCAAATCTGCCGTCGCCATTGTTCCCCCAAAAAAGGTTGGTGGCCTCCGATTCCTACACACATCACTCACCTCTATACCCTATACCATACAAGTCTCGACGATGTCCATGGCGATTTTCCGCATTAGGCACCGCCATAATTCCACGACCAACCTCAAGTACAGGTGCTGATGCCCAAACTTTGCAGGTGATTCGAGCCCTTTACGATTACGAAGCACGATCAAGCCAGGAACTCAGCTTTTCAAGAGGTGATTTCTTTCACGTCATCGGTCGCGAAAACGATCAAGATTGGTACGAGGCATGCAACCCTGCCCTGCCCGACGCCCGGGGTCTTGTCCCCGTCACCTTCTTTCAGGCCCTTGGGCGAACCGAGCGAGATAGCGCACAATCCGACGGTGGCCAACCTCCCGCTCCGACAAAGAACCCCGATCACGATTCTGGATACAGCGAATCTCCAGCAATTCAAGCAGCACCACCCGCTATGCCTCCCAACGCCACCAACCCAGGACACCAGCGCAACTCCAAGTCGGTTGGAAAGTCAGGCGCCATGGTTTACGGAATCGTCATGTACGACTTTGCCGCAGAGAGGGCGGACGAACTGGAAGCCAAAGCCGGTGAGGCCATCATCGTTATCGCACAATCGAATCCCGAATGGTTTGTCGCTAAACCAATCGGTCGGCTTGGCGGTCCTGGCTTGATTCCTGTCTCTTTTGTCGAGATTCGAGACATGGCAAGCGACAAGGCGATTTCGAATCCAGGTGATGCCATAAAGCGTGCTGGTGTTCCTAAGGTAGAAGAGTGGAAGAAGATGGCTGCTGAATACAAAAACAGCAGCATCACGCTGGGCAAGTTTGAGGGAGGCGGACCAGGGCAACCTGGACAGCCTATTGAGCAAGGTATGGAGCGCATGAGCCTCCAGCAGCAGCAGCATTCTCGACAGCCTTCGCAAAATGGAGCGGTAAGCAACTCTCGCAAGCAAAATTCTGTTAAAAATGTCAACTGATTTCGCAACAGGCAGGACTCGCGACCCAGCCCAGAACGTCTCAACAACCACAGCCCCAGCAACAACAATACACACCGAAACCTGCTGCACCACTTCACGCACCGCTCCAGGCACGGATACCGCGATATTGCTTTGCAGAAGATAAATATTGGTTCGTAATCGAAGCGATGCTGGAAGATGGACGACAATGGGAGTTATCGCGCTACTACGAAGACTTTTACGACTTTCAAATCGCTCTGCTCACCGAGTTTCCAGCCGAAGCTGGTAACACAGGGACACAAAAGCGCACTTTGCCCTACATGCCTGGTCCCGTCAACTACGTAACAGATGCGATCACAGAGGGTCGTCTCCATAACTTGGACGCTTATGTGAAAAATCTGCTTAACCAGCCGCATTACATCTCGAGGTGTAACCTTGTGAGGCAATTCTTTGCGCCTCGAGAGGGAGACTACGAGATCGAAGGCAACGAAAACGAAGACGAGTACCGACTGTCGCAAGGATCTCAACTATCGTCAACCGAGTCCCCGGCCGATGGATCGATGCAGGCGTCCCAGAACAACCTCAACGGTGGTGGATATGGACTCTCGGCGGCACCTCCGCACCAGATGGGTCATGGAGCCCCTGACATCCAGCGACAAGCTTCATCACTATCACAACCTTCACAAACCTCGCTCAGTACGGGTATGCAACCCGCGGCCCAGCCAGCATCAGCAATGAAGATCAAGATGTACTTCAACGGCGACCTTATTGCGATCCGAGTACCAACCGACATCTCATTCCAGGCGCTCTACGACAAGATTTGTGACCGATTGAAAGTACCAGCCAACGAGGAGGTTCAACTCTTTTACAAGGATGAGCCTACGGGGGACAAACCCAGTATGCTCAGCGACAATGATCTGGATTATGCTCTCCAGCGGAATGAAAAACTCCTCCTATACGTGGAGGCCGTATAAGTGGTGGCCGACCCATGATGACGAAATGGTGTTTCAGCTTGGTTGCATCGCCAATGCCTAGATTCAAGCCAAGCTGAGAGCCAAAACTCGATAAGGAGAGCACGGTACTTGGGCCGCCATCGTATATTACCGTTTTCTCGAAACTTCGCCGTACGGTACAGAACCATACCCCTCGATAACGTCAGTGTTTTTGCTTTCTTACTTCGTGGAGGATCTACAGTTTCTTCATGAGTCCCCAACGGACGACACCCCTACCTTTTTTTTTACTCTTTTCTCTTCTCCTTCTCCTTTTTGCGGATTCATGACGGCACGTCGGCGAGGAAGTTGATGCTTCTCTTGATACCATTTTATTAGCTGCATCATGCACAAGTTTCATGAACAGTGTACCAGACGGTCGTTGTTTCTTGGTGGAGATTTGTTACCCCCTTTCTTGCTTTTATCCTTTTGAAAATAACATTCTCCTCCAACATATCTGCCTTGACGCAGATCTTTTTGGCCTTTGATATTCCCCTTTGATATCACATGACTGAGCTCAGTGCTTTTTTCCTTTTTACTCTTGTCCTTTACTTGCTCACTGGGGGTGACTCGGCCTGGAGAAGGCGTTCGAGATAGGGATGGACGGATGGCTGGCTGGTTGATGCGGTTGATGTGTTACAGCACATTCAGAGGGTGTACTTGTTGGGAGACCAAGCAAGGACTGATGTTTGTTGTGTCAAAGAGACACGAAGAAGCTAAACAGAGGAAGCTGGAGGCGGATGTTAGCATCGCGGATTACTTGCATTATATGAATTGCGAGAGCTAAGAAACAAACAAGTTAGTGGCAGTAAGGGGCCAAGAGGTAGCAACATGTGCGCCAAAGTGCGCAGATATGCGTGATGAATGAAAGATACAATCGTATAACGATTCAACTCCAGAGATGACTTGTGTGAAACTTAATCAGAAGGATTATTCTGTAGCATTGTTTTAGAACGATATGATTTGGGATAGAGCTATTTGTCTGAAAAGGAATATTATGATCCGTAGTGAGTTCTGCTATTGCAATCGGAATTATAGCCAGCGCAGAAATCGGAGTTAGACATGAAACCAAACCCAAACACAAGAATGGTTAGCCCTCAGTATTGAATAGCGTCTTGAATATTTATCAGGTTATCACATGAACGAGGAAATCATTTTGGGTGGCTGAATACTCATTTGTGTGTACTAATTGAGTCCGCCGTGTCGGTCTTTGTTCTATCTACCTCCAGTCTATCATGTTCTAGGAGTCTATTATGAGTAGCCGGCCGTCATCGTATATGTTGTCGCATCCGTACCATACCCTGAGATGCAACATAAAAAACCCTCCCAATGCCGTGGATCGTTACAAGATCAAACAAACAAGCACAACCATGGTTACATAGCCCTGTAACGCAACTTGGAACGCCAAAAAGTAAAGAAGCTCTGCCAATGAATCCATTCTCATGGCATGATGATGATGATAATAATAAAAAGGACATCGCTGGAAACAAGTAAAAAAAAAAAAAAAAGAAACTTCTCCTCTACTCTAGTTTGGCCATGAGGTTCTTGCGCACCTTCATGTTCACCACACCACCAACTCCAAACGCAGGAACAATTCGACATATGCGCGCAACAGAGCTGATGAGCCAGTTACGCCGCACAAGATCAAACCGATCACGCATCGACACAACAGCTCCTCCAGGACCCGTGGCCTGACGGTTGTACAGATCCAGACCCAGGAGATGCATAGGCGTCGAGATGAACTGCACCATAGCAGGCGCCATGAACTGCGCAGCGTACAACCCCGACACCCGCTTCTTGACCTCTTCTGAGAGTCGCTGATCCAGGTACGGCGCCAGCAGAGGCGGGACGTTGAACGAGGCAAAAATGGTGAGACAATCGCGCAGCGCAAAAAGACCGTATGAAGCAAGTGGTACAGGACGGGGGACGACGCCGGGTGGACCAAACATGCGGACAAAGACCTGGTCCTTGTAGATACAGACGCCGATGTTTGCAGCGCTCGAAGCAGCGAATTTTGTCGTTCCGGCCGTCACGGAGGATGCGGGCTTGTTGTTAACGGTGGAAAAGGACGTGTCGACGGCGTTGGCGGTGAGATATGTGCCGCCGTAGAGGCAGAAGATGAGGGCGGTCGGTTTTGAAAATAGAAGCGTGTGAGGGCGTGTGAAGAGGGTTTTTAGGGAGGATTTTATCGAGTTGGCGAGTGTGTTTGCGCCGGATGCGTTTTCCATGATGGAGCTGTCATGATGTCAGATGTGTTCTCGTATACAGATCATAGTAGTCTCAGGGAGGATTTACCGATCAATCATGGCGATTATGGGAGCTACCATAGACGCAGCACTCGCAGCAGAAGCAAAGTCCGCGCCGAGTCTGTATGTGAGGTTCTTCGTGTTCCATGTTGCTTTGCTGGTGGTGACTTGCTCGGGTGTAGTTGTCCCGGAGAGAGCAAGCGCCGGTGTCGCGTCTGAATCTTTCATGGCTGCTGGTGCTGGAGACATGTCAATCACTGTATTCTTATAATCACGGAATTGTAGTAGAGACAGAGAAAGAAAAGGCAGAGAAAAAGGACAAAGATGAAAGTAAAAGAGAGCAAGTAAAAGGATGGAGAACGAACCCGACGACGCTTTTGTAAAACTAAAACTGAACCCCGATAAATCTCCCCCCAGTGGATTTTACAAGGTCAAGGCGTGTAACAACCAATTCCCCCACGCTGGTTGGTCCTCTTGGGCGCAAAGCTTTAAAGCTCACAGCTTCTGACACAGATCTGGGGCGCCGAGATCGGCCAACTTCCCGGCCTTTTTTTTATTTTCGTTCGGACTGGAATACCGAACGGTTTGTTTCGGGGGATTAAAGCCCGGTAATAGTAGGAATTCGGCTCGAGAAGATAGTGTCGTGTGGTGTTGAATTTGAGAATTGCTTGTTTATGAGCGATAGAGGTTGTGTACCTCGTAGCAAAGACAGTTTCTACCTATACTCATGAGCCTCAGTCTATTCCACTATAAATAAGTCTCAATCAGTTCCCGCCTTGAAGCCGTCTCGTCCTCAACTTCGGCTCCCCCACAATAGGTACATTTTCACCTCCACGTCTTCTACCCCACGCCGACGCTGGCCGCTCATCACTCCTCGGCTATCTTTGTCTCAATGAGATCACTACCGTTTACGGGCTGATCCAATTGCTATGCAGGGCCGTGCCGCTTCCAGGCGTCTTCCGTACTGGGACCTGCAGGACCATATGGTGGACTTGACCAATAAGCATAGACATCACCAACATACCTGGCCACCTGCAGAACTGAAAACGATAGAATTTGAGACGTGATAGAAACATTTGCTGGCCTGGCTCAGAACCCCAAGCACATCCGCTCAAGTCATGATACAGCAGGGCAAACAATGAGGTTTTCCTTATGAGACATGCATCTAAACTGCCACTCCAATGCTACTAAAACTCCAGGCAACTCAAACAACCTTTCCGATGCAAAACCTGCGAACTTAAGGCAATCTCTTCAGGGACGAGAACAAGATCTAGGGTCGCTACCATTCCACATTCTGGCTCACAAAGACAACTCATATTAGAGCCGTTGCAATCCTCCACGCCAAACCAAAACTTCTGGGACTCTTCCTAGTCGCTCAAACCCCACTCATGGCCTCTACCGATGAGACCCGGCAAGTAAAGACCCCATACTGGATACCCAATCTTCAAGAGCCTCAGCGAACCGTTCCATCGTAAGAAGACCGTGATTAAGCGCTGGCGGTGGCACTCGTAGCACCCGAGCTTCCACCGCCATTTCCACCACTCGTCTGCTTCTCTTGGATTGCCAAAACAGCCGCAGTAAGCTGGTCAATCTTGCGGCTCAGCTCGGAAAGCTGCACCTCCATAGCTGTTGGGGCATCCACATCATCCTCACGCTGCTCCGTACTGTTGCCGTTTGCGCGACCTCTCGGCGACAGCAGGGCTCGACGACCAACATTGGACGTAGACCGCTTCTGGGCAACAGCGTGCCTACCGTTACGCCGGCTGTAATGCGACGGGCCCTTAAATCCAGCAAACTCGTCCTCCAGAGCACCTGGCTTGCGATACATCTCGTATAGTTTAATTATGCCTACAATAGGCCAGTGAGTGGCCTTGAGGAGCACAATTCGACCAGCACGGAACTTCTCGTCGGCTGAGAAAATCAGACGCCAAGGCCGGAAAATGACCAGAGCCAGCAGGTTGAACGGCGGGAAGAAATGGGTGAGTCGGTTGCTAGTCGACGCCTCCAAGACATACACGCTGTACACATACAGATACTCTTCCTTAGCGTGGGTGATAACCCGCGAGAAACTGTTGGATAGCATACCCGTCAAGGACCCCATGAGCAGGAAGCTGGACAATGTGATGAAGATGATCATCAGAGGAGGGCCAAAGAAAGGATCAATCTGGTTCATCACCTCGAAACCGATAGGCGCCGAGCCATAGAATATCTTTGTCAAGATCCATGCCATTGACTTGAAGGCAAAGACATCGCGACCCACGAGAGAAAAGGTAGTCAAAAAGCCACAGTACACCACGATGACGAGGACCATGTACTTGAAGAAGTCCTTGCCCATCTCTTTCAAGCACGGAATCAGTGTACCCCAAGCTGGGCTCAGACTAAGGATGGAAAAGATGCGAGGAATCATGAAGAGTGCCTCGAGCGCCAGAATATCAAATGCGAGATCACTCAACTCGGGCTTGTTCTGAAGGATGCCAATGATGCCTGTGTTGTGTTAGCTCATATTAGTTCCCAGGAGATCATGTTACTTACGCAGAATAGTAAAGGTAAAGCCAATGGCGATCATGATCATGTCAAACAAGTTCCAAATATCTGTTGCATAAAAGATGGAGCCCGCATCAAGCCACTCACTGAGCTCATCATAAAAGAAGGCCGCTATCCATAGGAAGAGGATCACCTCAGGAATCGTGATGCGGGATTCGTCTCGCACAATGAGAACAGAATAGTAAAGGCCTAGAAAAATGCAGAAGAAGACAACCTCCCAGCTCTTTAGGTACTTGGGCACACGCAGACGAGAAAAGGGATCAGCAGTCCTAGGGTTGTAGAACCGAACCTTTTTGGTCGAATTGACCGAGAGGCTATCCCAAAATACGATATCACCACTCCATATAGCGGTAATGATCTTCTGAACGATGTGCTGGCTGAGGAAACGTTTGGCATCGGCAATGGCAGCAATCTCAAGAGCGTTCAGATTCTTAAAAGATGAGGTAGGATCACCTTCGTTCTCCTCGTCGGAATCGTCATCATCGGATGTCATAGTCAAGCGGGAGAGTGAACTCAGTAGCTGGTTACGCTTCATGCTGCTTCCAGCAGGACCTGGTCCACGGCGACGATTTTCGATGGAACGGATATGAGAGAGTAAAGGTGACGATTCACCGGCTTCCTCATCGCCTGTATGATCATTACCATTACCTGCCGCTTCAGTTTCTTGGTTGTCAAGGTTGGGGATCTCGTAGAGGCAGTAGTCGACCGCCTCACGTTCAGAGAGTCGAGTGAGGAAACGCCATGCGACGATTTCGCAGGCATCTGCCCGTGACTCTCCCAAGGTGCGGTGGTCTGATTGAGATGCATAATGCCATTTGAGGGCTCTATAGAGATTTGGTTAGTCAGAACAGAATTGTTTGGTCAGCACTAAAAGGTGTATTCTCGTTGATAGAGGTTGGGTTGAGCAAGTCTGTGATTGGCTCCCCCTGATCTCATCTGCAGTCACACACACCATGAAAGAGGATAACGATGCAAGACGATAAGATGATAAGAGAAGAGGAATAGAAGAAAGCAAGACAAATACATTGTCGGAATGAAACGTACAGGAGAGCATTGACAATGGCTGGGTTGGTGCACGTCGTAGCGAGATGATCTACCAAGAGTCGTAGACAACCACCCGCAGCTGTAGTCCTGAGCTGTTCAAAGGTACTCGGTAGCTCAATAGCATCGCTAAAATACCTAGACAACAACGTCTTAGCTACATCAAACCGGGTCAATTGCCTGATAGGCAGTGAGACTTACAGGGAAAGCTTCTTGACAACATCGCGAAAGCTGTCATCTTTGGTAATGTCGGGTAGCTCGTGCTCATGAGGATGACGGATGGAGATGGGACTGCCCTCGCGAGGAGCAGGGAGCTTCTTGGACTTGACCTTGATTGGAGGCATGGCAACGAGAAATAGGAAGGTAGATAAATGTAAATATGCAGTGTAGGTGTTGACCGATCAAAGGAGCATATCCTCCGCAGAGGTTCTAGGGAGTATGCAGCTGTCAAGAGCTGCCAGTCCAAGAAGAGTTGGAGTTGTGGTCGGTCGGAGAGGTTTTCCTGTCTCTTTCCTCTGCTCTGCTTTGAGGATGCGGAGGAGAAATGAGGGGAGAAAGGCAGGGACCAAGCGATCGTCCAATTAGGTACGGGCCTGTGCACCGTCAAGTCAAGTCAAAGCAAAGCCAAGCCTGTCGATCGATTGCCTTGAATTTTGAAAATCCGATGGTATCACAAGAGCGAAGAAGAGGAGAGAGAAATGGCTCCTTCTTGTTTCAGGAGAAGTCATTTTACTGCCCAAATTACGCCGTCACTTTCAGGCCTATACCAGTGCCAAGGGTGTTTATTCTTTTGTGTCAGCTTCAGTTGCGCCGAGCTTAGCGCGCGTTGATGATCCTCTACTCCAAGAAGGCTGGTTTCTTGCGATAATCACTAGAAAAAGGCTCCAACCAGAGGCGGTCGACAGCATCAAGGGTTCAAGTCAAGGTTGGCGGTGGGGAAGAAGGGACCCCTGGACGCTGCTTGGCACCACTAAAAGGTGCCTGTCAGTCACTAGCATTGCGGATATTGGACGATCTAGACTCGTGAATCAAGACTGTTGGATAATGAACGACGAAGGTTTCACAAACCTACAACTCTATTTCATCGAGATGGCCTCGTCAATTCAGATACGGGAGGCGGGTGCATGTCAAGGAATGCGGGTTTGCGACACCGAATAGCTGTTCTCTAATACAATAACATTGATGAACCGCCCAGCTGAGTTGACCTCCTGGTTTCTTAAAGCTGCCTAGATGGAGGCGTTTGCTTTCAAAAATGCCATGCTTCCTACCAACCTCCAGGCTTGTCGAGATTACTTCTGTCCAAGATCTT
Source organism: Fusarium buharicum (assembly GCA_014822075.1). NCBI lineage: Eukaryota > Fungi > Ascomycota > Sordariomycetes > Hypocreales > Nectriaceae > Fusarium > Fusarium buharicum. The sequence goes on from JAATHB010000064.1 coordinate 280,069, forward strand.
ATAAGTCTGAGCCTGAGACCACGTTAACTTGTGTCGACTGTTCGGTGACAAGACGTCAATGAACAAGCTCCGTCAGGGTGGAAGATGGTGGTGAGGTTATCAAAGCCCACTGTTGCGATGTTGACAGATGCCTATCTCTTTTGAGACCGAGAAGTTGTAGGTTTTAGCGCGCCCCACTTTTCACCCACTTTTTCAGATCAACACCCACAATACCTTTAGCTACACCATCAACCGATATCGCCACCTGACTTCAGGACCTCTTTTCAACACCAAAAAAAGCGATTTTACGGTCGGATAAGTCATCACGATGGAATACCAATTTATAGGCCGTACTGACCGAAGGAACGAAGTCCCTAGCTTTTATGTGGCTACAGAAAATGCCGCCCAAGAATCGGCTTATGATACAACCTTTGAGCCTCGTGAGGAGCCCGCCCGAGAAGCCGGCAACATCAACGACTTTATACCTCTTCATGTGTCCTACCGTAACGGGGAATGCGATGTACTAATATGTACAAATGAGGAATGCTGGTACTTATAGCACAGCTAAATTCACATATAAATCAAAGTACCTTCTTTCGCCTCTCGTCACAGCTCTTCTGATTCGCCCTGACCCCTCCCGCGCTAAAACCTACACTTCTCGGTCTCAAAGAGGAATATTCTCAGCACCTCAGCCTTAAACGTGGGTCACCTGATGTTACAGTACGAGACAAAGTAAGCACTCCTAAACGACACTGTGTCCTTCTGCGTAGTATAAATTATGTGCTGTAAACCCTACACGTCTCTCTTTATCCTTATACTTTGCCTGTTCTTTTTCACCTGACCTATGATGAACACTTGGCATCAAAAAGCACTTACTGCCTTCCAGTTTGGCTTCTACACTTGATAATGATGTAATCTGTGAACTGAGGTCATAAAATGGTGGTCTGTAAATATCAATCTAGAGGAGGAGCATTCGACTGGTTGTGAACTTGTGGCAGCATCGGGTAAGTGCCCATTAAAGTCACAAATCTAGGCCAGTTACTCTAACTGCTGTCTCCCAGTCAGACAAGGAAACAATATACGATTATATAGGTACATAGAGTCAAAGCAAATTATCCAAGACACAGCCACTATCATCCTACAATAGTATGAGCATCCAGACTAGCAAAATTAACCATATTATAACTTGCCATAAATGCATGTTCACCTGTCTCTTTGGTTTTTTGGGTCTCTATCTTATTAGATGACGCCCTGCCTCAATTAATCCCTAGGTAGAACAGTAGGTACCTTAGCAGTACTAGGTAGGCACCTACCTTCAGTAGATCCAGTCACGCCCATTGCCTACCTCATTTGATAGTTAGAATGGCAGTTGCGCCAGCCATTTGTTTCTTAGCAACAAAAGGAAGGATAGACGTGCCTACTCAAGGTACATAATCAATGAAGTCTTGATACTTGGGGCAGGATCGAGCTTTCAAAGGATCTAGACAGCCTATCTTCTCCTCCCCATCGTCTTCCTCTCCTCCTTTTCCTCTTCTCATCATCATCTTCCTCGAATCTTCTCGATCAATATCCTTTATACTCTTTTTAACTCTTCTCATATATACACTTCTCCTTCTTTATCATCCTCTCGTCCTCTCCTCTCTTCCTTCTCTAACCTTACGTTTCACACCTATCACTCATGGTCTCTCCTCCGATAGCAACCACTCCTTTCACGGTTACGGCGTCTTCTTGCATAGATGACATCTCCACCTTTGAACGAATTTACGGTCGACTTTGCTTGGCTCACGATAATGTGGCCTAAAATCCATTACTCAGGTGCGTTCCCCTATGCAGAAAACAAAGTAGCCTGAGGGGGTAGGTTGGGTCCATGCTTCAGAGGCATGCGACCCCCTATCCCCAAGGGTGAGGTGAAAAAGAACAGGCGGAGGGGGCGTATAAGTCGTCAGCTGGTGCTACACGCCGGCTGACGCGTATTCTTTTTTGGCAAATACGCCCTAGGTCACATCCATCTTCAACCTGTTACGCCGATACCAAACCTCGAATACCATTACAGACGATATCTCCTCATACCAACATCGCTTGAGTTCTGACCAGGTGAGTGCCTTCTAACCATAATGAGCCACTCTCTGACCCTGTATAGCTTGCCCTCTCCGCGTCCTACAATCCCATGGCCATTCGCATGGCAGTCCTCTTTGTCTGGCTCGGTGCCAATGAAGATTTATATGGCTGGCGTTGGCCTGCAGCTTGTCGTCGTCATTATCTTCAGTGAAATTACTACCTTCTTCTACTTCAAGCTGCGTCAGCTTGAGGGACGCAACATCGGAAGGATGAAATGGCTCACTTGGACTATGCTGCTCGTCCTCGTTATGATTGTGGTAAGTTAGACTCTTCTGCCTAGACACAAACTATCAAGCTGACATTGGATGATCAAGATCCGACTAGTGTTCCGCCTTGTCGAATCTGGCCCTGGAAGCAATGAGCACAATGATCTTCTCATTCACGAAGAGTATCCTCTTGTACTGGATGCTGCGCCGATGTCAATTGTTTTGGGATTGCTCAACACCATACACCCCGGGTTTGTCATCTATGGGCTAGACAGCGAATTTCCTCGACTTTCCCGCAAGGAGAAGAAGGCGCCCAAGGAACAGAAAAGCAGGCCAAAATGGAGACCAAGGAAGCTAAGAAGGCCGCCAAACAGAGCTCACAGAGGCCCAAGAACTTGTTTGTCGATAATGACCGATCCAGCAGCAGCCACGAGATGGTTTAACAAACAGCGAGCAATGTCTTTGGTGTCATTGGCCAATAATTTCATTGTTGGCTCTGGTTTGGTGTGAGAATCATGTGGGTTCGGGATGGTATTTACGAGTGGCTTGGCGTTGTGTAAGGACCGAACTTGGGAGGTTAATGCAGCGCTTAGTTCAATTCAAATACAATCAGCCTTTTCGGATATTTGGATTGAGGACCCCAATAATTGAATTATAGAGGTTAAAATTGAATTAAATTGAATTGATTGAATTAAATTGACCTGACTAAGCAAGAAATATGTAATAATAAGGGTGCATAGTCAGCTGATTAGTCATATGACAGATTATATGACTAGTCACATGACTGTTCATGTGATTTATCACGTGACTGATCTTCTGGACCTTTGGTAGGATAAAAATGCTAATTTTTAATACCTCCCTTGCAATTTAATTTAATTCAATTATTTGAGGCCTTCAGATTGAATTGAATTGATTAGCTAAAAGTCTGATTTGAATTGATTGAATTGAATTTGAATTGAGATTATTTGAATTGAACTAAGCGCTGGGTTAATGGATAACGCGAGAGGAGTACAGTGGATCTTTTCGTGTATAGAGAGAGAGAATGGCAATGAGCTGATAGAGAGGAGGAATATTAATGGGGTTTTCTTTCAGGTCATGGTCATGCGAGAAACGCGTCGTGATACGAGTAGGCTACTGTGCGAGTTTCGTATTAGATCTGCGGTGTAGATGCATCCCAAATTAGAAACACCGCCACTATCGCCAAACAATTAGAGTGTCAGTTAGCGCTTGTATCTAGAGAGGGTAGATTAAGCGCAGCGAGTGAATCGAGATATATATGATGAGGAGAAGAGACCATAACAGATGCTGGTTAAGCTGATTGAAGTGATAATCAAATTGATGGAAACAGAACAAAGGGTTAGTTAGATGATGTGTGAAAAGGGAAGCGTCTAAGAGCCACTAGTAACTACTAATGTACAAAAGATCGACCTAAAAAAGAGGGCGTAAGATGAGACAGCATGCCAACGTGGCCAATAGCTCCTTTGAGGGTGTGCAAGTGTCGTAGGAGGCTCCAAGTTGTAGACATAAGATTGGCTGCTTGTGCGCGATCCAACATTCCAAACACCAAAGAATTGTTTCCGGTTGCCGTGCCGTTTCTCTTTACTTCCCTCATCCTTGTTTACAAGAGAGAGAGAAAAAACTTGGTCATCTTTTCTCTCTCTTTCTCTTACAACGTAATCTATCTTTTCAAAACTTCCTTGGTTAAACCCCCAGCCTCTTCGCCCGCTCCATCCGAACCCCAGCCTCCCGTTCCTTTCCTTGCAAAAACGGCCGGGGTTCTACGACTCTCAATTGGCCCCCCGAGTCGCCCCGGGAGACGCCCCGGCTGCTGCCAGCTCTTTAAACGTCCCTGTTCCTGGTTCGCTGAGAGCACGGCCTTTATAACCGTTTCTGATTCTATCTTGGTGAATAATAGAGTGGCAGGGCGCAAGATAATATCTATTAGGTACAAGAACGCCATTCGTCTCAGAACTTGGGACGAGCGCCTAGAGTCTTTTTCCTTCTTCTTGGTCCATTTCTCGTTTGCTCTAGTAACTGATTGTTAGAAAGAAACAATCCACACCCACTTACTCTAGACTCTAGAGCTGCATATACCAAGCCCACTTGGACGTCTTGGACAGAGAGGCACAGGCACAGGCACAGGCACAGACTCCTCGTAAACTCACTACCTACTCGTGTTACAGGACCCCCTTCTTTTCAATGGTTTTACCTTCTTGCTCCTTCTCTGCCCCCTTTGTTACATCATTAGTTCCTCGTTATCGCCTCTTTCTCTGCGCAGTTTTTCTAATCAAAGGGTCTCGTCTCTTTCTCGTCTCATCATTCAGTGGTTTTACTGTCTACTTGGACGACTTCAGCAACGCCCACCTGTGATCTTATCAACCTCACCTTACATTACATCAAGCTACAAAGTACCGATCGATCAACGACTGTCAAATCATGTTTGCTTGAGATTGGCATCACGAGACTGCGAATTATGATCACCAGCCATCTCATGGCGCGCCTACCGCCGCTTCTCGTCCTCTCCAGCATCCTCAATGTCGCTACCGGCCATGTGTTGCCACAACCGACAAAGACCATCAATTATCATCAACTCAACGTTGTACCATATCCTCTCGCTGCGACACCAGCACCCGACGATTCGCTGCTTTTACGACGACAATTCAACACCGTGTGCGGCTATCTAGGGGGCGATCCCTCATTACCAGCGACTTGTTCCGCCGGCTCGCATTGTGTGGTGGATGTTGAACATGGCGCTGTGGGATGCTGTCCTGATGGAGGATCTTGCACACAGGGTGTGTTTACGGACTGTGTAGATGCTGATAGCGGGCCTCAGACAGAGGCGAATCCGTATGTCTTTACTTGCCGAGGAAGTAACGCGTGCTACAAGAACAGCTTCGAGGGTGGCTTCTTTCAATACGGATGTGGTTCAACGTCTGGTCTGGCTACAAATGTGGTGGCGACGGCTTCGGGCAAGACGGCTATTCAACTCACTAGCATAAGAGCTCCTCTTACAGCCTCGGCGACTTCGCTCTCTGAACCGACGACACTAGGAACTAGGAGAAGGAAGACCACGACGGATTATTCCACGGAGGAAACATCAACTACAGGAAGTTCCACCACAAGGAGTTCCACTACAAAAACCACGGATACGTCCTCAACGGAATCAGAAACCTCAACAGAATCAGAGACCGAAACGGAGACAGAAAGTGCAAGCGAAACCTCTGAGACTGAAGAAGCCTCACCCACCGATTCCGACGACGAGTCTACTTCCGCAGCATCAGCACCCGACACAGACGGCGATGACAACGGCTCCAACAACACAGGCGCCATCATCGGTGGAACTATCAGTGGCGTCGCAGCACTCGTCGCTCTCGTTGTCCTTGGAATCTGGCTATGGAAGCGCAAAAAGGGCAACACGCGCCAGGGGCCAGGCCCGAAACACCAGGTGCAGCACGTTGGGTAAGCTAAGCGTCCCCATAAGTGACCGCGTTTTAAGTTTTACGATTGAAGCTAACAGAAATGGTTCTACTTTTAGTCCTCTAGCGGAAAACAAACACAATTTTGCTCCGCTGCCCCCTATGCGAGACGCCGACGACATGCCCCCGCCCCCACCGGTCCCTGTCCGGAACATGGACCCGATCTCAGGGAACGACGGACCGTATCGGGAGCCGTGGGATCCTCCAGCAACCTACGGCTACGGTGCCGGCTCGGCGGCGGCTGTTGGCGGAGGCTCGCAGATGGAGCACGACGAGGTGCCTCTAACGCGAGAACTCGATGATTTACCACATAACTATAATTCTGGATTAGGACGAATCAGCGAGGAAGCGCCACGCCCGGGAACAGCTATTAGCACTCCAGGCCAGATGAGCAGTCCTCTCCAAGCGTATCCTGGTCCTCGCGGTGGTGGTGGCGGACCGTTGTGGCAGCAGAATCGGGGACCGGGGTGGTTCTAATTGTACAAGTCTTGACGAAAAAGGAAGACGGCATATAAACAGGCGGCAGGTGGCATTGGTTGTTTGGGAATGGTTTGGCGTTCTTGAGGTCAGCATTGGGAGTTTATGCCTGGAGTTGTATTGTAATAAACGGCCAGGACTGGGTAATGAGCGGTTCAGGGCTCGGTTGGATAGAAGGGCTTGAACTTTGGTTAATCATGAGATATGATGGCCACGCGGTCATGAGAGGGATGGGACCATTCATGGTAGATAGTTTATGGTACATAAAAGATTAAGATTAAGATAACTATGTTAACTTGAAAGATTGCTTGGTTTCCTCATGTGACTGTGTGAATGTGTCTACGCATCCAAGTCTTGACAGTAATGGGTTAAGTTGATATAAACAACATAGTACTTACACCAAGTGAGAGACACATCTTCATGGTATACAGCCAGTGATGCATCTGAATACTTTACACTCTAGTGATATATCGCCTACCGTAATAATGAAGATGTTCACCCCCCTATCGACCAGATCTTTACGCTAGACTCGTCAAACACTGTTTGAGCATCTGACTCTCCAAACTCCCATCCTCCTGAGCACGTCGCCACGACAGAACCGCTCGAATGGAGCGCAGTACTTCCTACCGGTGCGTCATGGGGCTTCCACTCCCAAGAGGGATCTACGGCTCCTGCTTGGCTACCAACACCTTCCCAGACTGTAACACCACCGTCATGGGTCCCTGACCAAACCTCAAAGAAGGGAGACTCGGCATATGGGTCGCCTGCGAAGACGTCCATGGTCATCTTTTGTTGAGTTGGTGCGTTCCGGCCACGAAGCGTGCAGAGAAGTTCGCCTGTTCCACGAATATCATATACAATTAGACCAGAAGCATGACGCTCGTTGATGACGAGGTATCGACCACATGGACTCCAGCGGACTTGGACAATGCCCTGCCCTCCAAAAGCCCCGTCTATGTCATCTGAAGGTGGAAGCGGCCAGTTGGCGACAACCTTGTCTGAGCGATGCAAATCGTACAACCCCATCCAGCGCGTCCATGTCCCCGCTGCAACGATACTGCTCCCGTTACTGTCTAGAGGTGAAGATGCTAGGGCAGCGACAGTACCCTTCATGCCAACTCCACTACCCTTTGAGATGTGACGCTTGGAAGGGATGGTGGGTATGGTAATCAGTGGACCGTCTGAGCTTGGCCGTGTCATGTCAAAGTAATCAAGACGATTTGTCGAGCCAACCACAAAATGCGATCCAGGAGCTTCCCATAGTAGAGACGAGGGCGTGATGTACTCCTCCGTCTCGCGACGTATCAATTTATACGAAGCAAGTGGGGCAGAGCGCGACGCGATGCCATCATCATCAGGAGGAAATAAGTGGTGAAGCTGAATGGGATGATCGCGGCAGCCGACAAGGACGGTTTGAGAGGCTGGTTCAGCGAGAGAGTAGAAGGGTGCCGCGGCGATCGTCTGGGATGGTTCTGGAAGGGATATTGAAGATTGGGCTTCAAGACAGCGCGGACGCGCAGCAGCTGGGTCGAGAAGATCTTCAGGGAGGACAAAGGTGGATATGGAGTTGACAGCTGAAGAGACGAGGAGCGACGTTCCATCGGCGGTCCATTGGGCGGATGTGTAGTAGTTTTGCTTATTGGGAGTAGATTGCTCGTCTGGAGCATCCTCAGCAGGTCGAGTGATTGCGTTTTCGGCAACTAGGCTTAGTGATGGTTGTTTCTGATGCTGCTGATCACTATGCTGTAGCTCTGGATGGGAGAGAGCTGGTTCAGCTGCCGGTTCAGGATCATCCATGGTGTAAGCTGAGATGAAAGTTGCGAGATGGTGATGGGCGAGAAAATGAGGAACTGGAGTGGATACGTAGGCACCTACATCACTTACACTTACACGCTTATCATGACCCTGGACAATCTGTCAAAGATGGTCAGTTTCAGAGAATTTAAAGGGTCCTATGTTGCATTGTCTGGACTTGAAACAAATTCGCCAGGACCTTTTTTATGTTGATCAAACAATGGAAGTGAGGCCATCATCGCTGTCAGTTCAGCTCTCTATTCTCATGACAACGTCATATGGTATTGGCGCCAAGACCCGGCAGAACAAAGGATCTCCTGCTAATGTTAGTAGCTGTTTTCTCAGCGGCCTCCAACAAGTATCTTTCTGCAGGGTCCAGCGGGGAATGATACCAGATGGGCTGACTACCTGTAGTGCAATACTGTACCTATGATGGTGGCCGTTTTCCGTCTTGGCAGGTTCAACATCTGAATCTCTACGAGCTGTGGAAATTGGTGCAATAGTTCAGCATGTATAGATACTTGACTAATTTCAAAGCTTCAATTAACGTTAGCCTTTCAGGTACGAGGTACAGTACTGAGGGACACGTGAACTGCGAATCTGCATGGAACCTGTAACTCTACTGTGGCTAGGCGAGATCCATGATGGATCACAAGCACCACCAGCATTGGGACGACTTGAGAGGAGAGTTGCCGTTTCAAGCCGCCCGCTTTTTATCACAAGTACTGTAACTTAACTTAATATCCTTCCGTCACCGTCATTTGATTCTTCCTTACATTTAATCACTTCTCTTTCCTCTATTTCTCTCGCTGTCTGCTTCCAACTCTATTCATCTCTTTTCAACATCCCACATCACCACTACTAACACAACATACCAAGATACTCGTATCCTGAGACTCTCTACAACAACACTCTTCACCAATCATGAACTTGTAGCCCTGCTTCCCCAAAAAGGGCAAATCGATCATATCCTCGTATTCCCCGTTTTAACTACCCAGGACTTCCCTGCCCTGCCTTGCTCTGCGCTTCGTCGTGCCGTGCTGTGCTGTACTGCCCCTCACCGTGAACAGCCTCGCCTTACCTATAGGACCTACCTGTAGTAGGAAAGCACCGACCAAAATAAGACCCTACCTACGTCACTCCCCAGCAACGCGCCGTTCGCTCTACCATCATACTCTCACTCTCTCTCCACAGTCCGTCCACATCAACTCAACGCCCCGAGCCCAGCCCAGCCCGTGCTCGAGCCTTTGGGCAAACTCTTTGAGGATTAGAACAGGCAAGACCCCTGGTCTTCGTCTGATCTCGTGATCCTAAGCTTTATCGTGACGGAAGCCTCTCTTTTTTTTTTGCGACCGCAGCAGCCCGACTCCACGTCCCATCACCTCCGAAGCTGCGCAGCCATCATCTCTATCATGGACGTCTTTCCCCCCCAGGACGACCAATGCGATCGCCTCAAGACGCCCTCGTACCTTGAGCTTGTCGTATCCATGTATGACTGCACCTTGTATTCGTTGGATAGCTCTTGTTACTAACCATGGTTTCTCAGCGTCCTCTTGCTCGGCATCCTCGTGTCCTACCTCCCTCAGCACTACCGTATCATCTCTCGAGGCACCTCCGAAGGCATTTCCCCCTACTTTGTACTACTGGGAGTCACCTCCGCTACTGCCGGCTTTGCAAACATTCTCACTGTCCCGCCATCCCGTGCTGCCATAGGGTGTTGCAAGGAGCTTGGTAAATTTGAGTGCGCGGCTGGTCTGCTGGGTGTGGCTCAGCTAGGGGCACAATGGGTCTGTTTCAGTCTCATGTCAGTCTGCACTTTCTGCTTTTCTTGCTCTGTTAACTGACATCAATAAATAGTCTCGTTCTTTTCCTCATCTTTTTCCGATATAGGCAAGCCAATGTCCCACCAGAAGATCTCCGCGGAGACGCACCTCGATGGCAGACAGCTGTCATGGTTGGATTGCTGTGTGTTCTTCACGGCCTCATTGTGATTATCTTGACAGGCGTCTTCTTTATTGCACTTCCTGATCACCTTGTCTTCTGGGCCAACTTTCTTGGTGTCATGGCCACGGTTCTAGCTGCTATTCAATACGTGCCTCAGATCTGGATGACCTACCATCTCAAGCATGTCGGAAGCTTGAGCATTCCCATGATGTGCATTCAAACTCCTGGAGGTTTCTTATTTGCGGGAAGCTTGTTTGCCCGACTGGGTTGGGAGGGTTGGAGCACCTGGTTCATCTACCTGATCACTGCGTCTATGCAGGGTGCGGTTCTGGTTATGGGTGTCTATTACGAATATACGGCACGACAGCGTGGCGGGCATGGTCATATCGACAGTGCACCCCACTCGCCTGTGCAGCACTCCAGCGCTCCTCGAAGACCCCCGCCAGGCAGCCGAACCTATTCGGAAGGATGGGAGCGTGGCTTACCAGGCCCCTTTACAGGCCACCCTGAGCGATACGCGGAGACGGAGGAGGACCTCGACGACATTCAAGAGCGCGAAGAGCGTGCCATTGAGAGAGAGAGCCAGCCGTTGTTGAAGCCTGGCGGTATTGGCAACCCTCACAGGACGTACGACGCCACCGAACACTGATGAATTCTCTTAGACGAGCACAGGGTCTACAGCGAGCATGTGATATACCGTAATTATTTCAATTTTCCATCTTGGTATTTAGTCTTTTCTTATCTAGGGTTGCATACTTTTTAGAATTGTATATTCATTTCTTTTCTCAACCCCAGTGTCCTCAGGTGTCGACGGTTTGACTCATCGGGAGTCATTGTCCTTGTGTGGGGGCCTTGATGACTCGAAGTCGACTTACCGTTGCCTGTGAAGTTGGATGCTTAATGCCTGGACGCATTCTTTGTCTACTAATTCAAGGCAATTGTTTTCGTCATTTAGAATGCCAACTGATTATTTTACAGCCTCGTTCAGTGAAACTCGTCTCCCAAATATATCACCCGTTGTTCTCACACACTCAACCATCAACAGTCTCAAGTGGCTTCTTCCAATAGAGCAATCGAAGCCCCAGACCCCTAGTAATGAACCCCCCGCGCCGCGGCTGACGGGTGACTCGCATCGCCTGCAATAAACAAGAAACCCTTGCCCCCTGTGGGATGCGGTCGCACTATGATTGGTCCATCTACTCCATGAATCACCGTGTCATGGTCCGCTTGATGAACGTATCGATCCCCCATGTGAGACGAGGGCATCCAATCCACGTCCAATCCGTCCATCCCCTTTCACCAGAGTCATTCCTTCTTCTTTCTTTCTTCATCCTTTTAACTCTTGGGATCCTTTCTTTTCTAACGTTAGACTGACGTTGGGAGTTTCAATTGACTCTCTACACGGTCCTTGTATCGTCAATAGTAGCCCTTATCATCCGATCCTCCTATCTATCCCCCGCAGGTCTTATCATCATGGCTATCTACAGCTCCGTCCCGCCGCCCGAACAGCAGCCGGCTACCAACGCTGCCACCGCGACGAATGCTTCCGTATCTGCCGTTCCTGTTCAATCGCCTCCTACGCCGGTCAAGAACTCTGCCATCGACATTGATGCCTGGACTATATCGGCTCTTCAATCTCTCAGCGTTTCCCCTGTTGCTCGCGGAACCGGCACCCCGCTCGCCATCCCCATTGATGAAGCCGTTAAACCCAAGCCTGTATCTCCCGAGCGCAATGTCAGTTTCGATCAGCACGAGACACCCACGGAGACTCCGAGACGGCCGCCGTCCAGGAGGGATAGTCAGCGAAGGCGCGAGCTGCTTCTTAAGGGCAAGGAGGGTAGTCGTCAACGTCGACGCTGGGAGAATGGTATGACACTATATCGTCAATGTGGAAACAACTCAGAGATTGAGTTGCTTCCATGCGCGCTCGCATCATGCTGATTGTTGGCCTCACCGTATTAGACCGTTTGATGCACGTCCCGAACGTTCAACCTCCCCTGCCCTCCGATTACGAGGTCCAGCCTACACACCCGATCCATCGAGTCCCCTACCAGCTCGCCCAGTTTTGGGACCATGGTGTGCGTCAGCGCATTGAGGAGAAGACCATCCGTCTTCAGACTGCGCGCAAGAAGCAACAGCTCAAGACGGGCAGCGCCACCGGCCTCGGTGCCGGTGAAGTTCCCCGCGACTTGCGAGAGGCGACCAAGCGTAGTCCCGTCGTGCGTACTTGGGTACGCTCACTAGAAGAGCCTGTGCGACAGTACCTCGCTAGCCAACAGGCTCAGGCCGTTACTGCTGATGGGGATACGGATAGCGCGGCGGAGCAGATGGACTCGGATGACGAGGAGATCGTGTTTGTCGGTAGGAATGGCGCCATGAGGGAGTTGAGGGAGAAGAAGGCGACCTGGAGACATGCACACCGAGAGGTGTCGCAGGAGACGGTCGATTCGGGCATGGTGTTTGACTCGTTCGGTACCGACGAGAGCGCTGCCTTCAAGTGAGCTTTATTCTCCTACACATGAGGTCCGTTACTGACAAAATTTTAGACGCTGGCTTACACACACCATCTCCGATTATTACGGCATCGCATCCCGCTCCGTAAACCTGTCAAATCCAACGCGCCGAGTTGTGTATGTCGGTTTAAAGACATCACAGGGCGCATTGCCCTTGCGGACGCTGCCACGTCCCATGTGGGAGGTCTGTTAAACGAGTTGTGGCCGGTTGATCGATAAGGGCATCAGATCCGTTCCTAGTTCTTGGGTAGAGTGATTAGACGTAGAAACGTAGACGGTAAGCATGGGCATAGGGCAATAGAAGCTACCTCGCCGATCTCGGTGGGCAAAGTCTCTTGTGCTGTAATGTGACTTCACACTTCTTGCTAGGGATTCAAGAGCTGGGGCGCTGTTCGAATAAGTGCTTTAATCTCTACCATTAACTTGTGGGACCTTACATGACCACAAGACCATAATAACTGCAGATTGTACTTCAATCGAGGGGTATATCTCAACATGTTTGTTGTATCTCTATGACATTGTCATATTGTGGTATGTATCGGCTACATGGTCTGGGGTAACTGACCACTTACACCCACTCCTGGTCCAAGACTCTCGACATATTGCTTAGTATTCTCTTACCTCCCATGATTTGACCATATTTCGAAACTCTCTCATCTGCATTCATGCTTAAAAACCTTGCTAACCCGACTCTGTTGTACTCAGACTGGAGTAGCCCTGATATGACTTGCGCTGCACTGATGTTGAGTCCAGCACGACGAAGAAAAAGCTCCCATGTACCATCACGAAAGTCAAGAAACTGCCCAAATTGACTCGCGGATGAGGAATACCGGCACATCATAGACATGGCCCATGTCGAGAGAGTTCTCTCTGAACCAGACACCAAGTAGGTCAAGATGCCAGCTTGGAGACCGGTGGTAAAGCGTACAAAATCGGCATATCCAGCTATGTCGGATACGCTTGGTGATCCAACGTATTCGCCCTGAGGATTTGATTCTGATACTAGGATGAAGAGTGATTCGTATTTTTCACTCACTCGTTTTACTCGGTCTCGGAGTGGCGTCAAAGCAGTTGATCCAGGCAGAGGTTTCTGCTTTACTTTCAGGATTGTTGTCATAATCAAGCCGGCTGCAGGGCATAGAGAAATATCAGCTTCAAAGGCTAATGATGAAACCACTTCTTTCCGTTGCGCGGAACCCGGAGACCAGGCGACTGTGTTGTACTGAGAAAAATCTCGATCGACAAGCTCGAATCGCTCACAATACTTTTCTAGAAAGGAGAAAACAATGCGACTCAAGTTCATGGAAACAACATAACGGCAAGTCATCATGGGTAGATCAATGCGCGGAACTGGGGCCTCTTGAAGTTCACTTTGGACATTTTTCTCCGTACCCAGGTGCATTGTCGCACCATTTGCTTGCGGCAAAGAGGTAGATTGCTTCAGTGGCCGGGAAGAGTTGCATGACGTTCTCGGTTTTTTTGGTTGTCGAAGCTGAATAAAGCTTGACAACAGACTGCTGGCAGCACTTGGGTCGGTGGCATCCAAGAGTAGACTTTCTGTTTTGTCGTCAACCTTTCGTCTCAAGCCTTGCTTCTCAATCTGGCGTCGACAGTTTAGCAAGTCATTCAGAGAAGGGGCTTCCAGAGGCCCCCCAGCTTTCATTAATGATATAAGCGTTCCGGAAAGGGGCTCCAGTATTGGAGGAGGAGCCTCCTCAGGAGATGTAACTTCAGTCTCAATCTCTTCATCCTTCGACATCTGTGATATCGCCAATCTGGGCCGTGTGGTAACATAGTCCCGGCTACATAATTGAGAAACTCTCAAACTTAGCAGTTCCCTGCTGGTCGAGCCCAGCTGTACTGGCGTCTCAGTCAGTGACACTCGGCCACTTCCATGAGGAACTGGTGTCCATTTAAGTGAAGCCTCGAGACGGCTCAATCCCTCAAAGCAAGGGACAAGGGAAACAGAAGATTGAATATGCTGTAGATGTTTAAACTGATCCTCTGGACTTGATAGATGCGCATTCCATTCGGGATCAGGTATGTGGAAGTCGAGTGCTGGTATCGACAAGCGCAACAAAGAATCTGCTGGATTCAGTCGTTCTTCTTCTAGCAATCGGTTGATTTGATGATGCTGTCTGTCCAAGATGGTTTGAAGTGCCTCCTCGAAAAAAAACCCTTGTTCGGTTGGAGATTGACGTACTTCAGAGGGACCCTCAGCCTCGGGCACTAAAGTATCCGTGAGACCTTGTATCAAGCTAAGCTCAGGGCTCGACGGCATCAAGAGCACATCTAATCTAAGATCTTGCTGTTTAGTAGAATATGAGCTTGGGAAAACAACTGCCTCGGCCGTAGGAGGAGAGCTAGGCATAGTTGACGAAGCAAGAGGCTCAGAGTCCACGCAACCTTTTTGTAGATCCTTTTGTAGTTTATCGACTGTTGTGTTGATGGGGCTGCCTGGTTCTGAAGTGGAATCGATAACGATGATGTCCGTATCAGGTACAAATACTTCGCCTAGGTCAGAGGCAGGAGAAAGTGGAGGGGATAGTGGCTCTGGATATGCACGGGGATGCTAATAACATGTTAAACCAAAGTCTGTACCGAGTCATACTCACTCACTTTGTTGACGGAGAAGATCTCCCGCAGCTGTGCTGGTGTGTAAGGCTGATTCAAAGTATCTTCATCGTGCATCAACACTGGACCCTTTTCGGAAGATGGAGCCATGTTGACTTCTAATTCACGGAGGGCTAATGTCTGCCATCGCGATACAGTGGATGGAAATTCAAGACCTTCATCCTTTTCTGTATTGACATGGCTTAATGGAAGCCATTGGGTTAAGATATTGCAAGAGTTGGCGACTCGTATATCGTGCAGATATTGTTCGAATTCTTTCTTTAGATCATGCCCTGGATCCATTGTCTCAGATGGGAGTCGCAACTGTTTTGTCTCGCCTAGAAACGAGAACACCGAAGAAGCTGGGATAGATGGATCAGGCGGTATGGTGTAGAATTCATGTTCGGCAAGTGGCTCCAGCAGAATCTTTGGGCGAGGGAGAGGCTTTGCAGGAAGACGTGGCTGCTCAACAAGCCCGTCAGTTTTTGTCGGCTCTGCTGTTGCTTGAAGCTGACGAATTTGGTCGTGAAACCGATATGGAGCGTCTTGGTGATTGTGAAAGCAGCGCTGTTCTAAGGCGTAATTAACGACATCACTGTCTTTGATAGCTGAGCTTGTGGTGGAACTCATGTCGAGGAGCTACCAAGTAGAAAAGATACCAATTGCAGCATGGCATTTAGAAATAGCAGAACATGCGGTTCTATGAAAAATGTATGTTGAGAGTCTTGCGTTTCGTTCTAAGGAAGACTTCCTTCCATAAGTAGGTACGTTATGTATCCTTCCTGTTCCTTCCTCTGACCATCTGAGGAGCCTACCTCCTGGTTTCCTCATCACATCTCGGCAGGTGCGACGGGATGGTCGTTGATTTTGTAGCATAGACAGCTTCAAGGCACTACCTAAGGTAATTAACCCCCAGTTTATTCCATTAGATATAAATATGAACTCGAGAGACTGGATTTTAAAATGTGATATACTCATGCCCAAGACAAGGTAAAAATCGATTAGTTGACCAGTTACAACGCAAAACTCTTCACACAACCAAATTCGAAACGAACATGCTGCAGCTTTTATTATATACCAAGAGTTATTGTCTACTTAGATAGAAGCTGGATTATACTTGTATATACTTTTCCTTGGATTTAGGTTAACTCTGAGGATATGATAGAGATGCTGGCCCGCCACGCCTGGGAAACGGCAGCTGTACTAGCCAAGTGGAGGGTCAAGGTTGCATCCCCACTGCATCCGTCCTAACTCCGGGGGCTAGTGACGCACCTGAACCTAGAGACCAGCCCAACCATAGGCACCTTGCATGGAGCTCTCGGGATAGCTCTCGTCGAGAGCCAAACAACTCCAAATCTTTATCTCTACTCTTCGCATACTTCTAGTCTCTTTTGCGGATGATACATCATGGCCTACGTCGCGCCAATTCACCGCGCCACGAGCATTCGCCATGCACTCCGGGCAAATGTGCTTTCTCCAGACATCGATGATTTGGTTGTAGCGTAAGAGCTTCATTGTCCTCGATGACGCCTTGAGCAGATGCTGATTGCAATTTCACAGTAAGGCAAACAGGCTCGAGATATGGCGCCTCGCAGAAGAGGGCTTAGTATGCCTCCAGACTAAGCTCATCCACGGCACAATATCGATGCTTCAACGTTTGCGACCCAAAGGATCCGAGACCGACCTGCTATTCATTGGCACCGATAGGCTGCACTACTTCAACCTGGTCTGGAACCCCTTGACGAAGCAGCTGGAAACTATCGAGCGAGTAATCGAAGACACAGCAGAACCATACATGCGCCATTCTCAAAGCCAGAACAAATGTCTAGTCGACCCAACTGGACGATTTCTAGCTATGCACCTCTGGGAGGGAGTGCTGAATGTCTTTAAGCTTCCCACACGAAAGGGCTCTACCAATAAGTTGGAGGTGCTTGACCAGGTCAGGCTAACAGAGCTTTTTATGAAAGCTAGCACTTTCATTCATAGCCGGACTGGCCATCCGACTATTGCCTTCTTATACAAGGCTCAAATGGACCAAGAAGAAGCTCGGTTGGTTATATATAGGTTAACTCATGACGATAAGGGCAACGCCGTATCCAAGTTCGATCCTCATAAAGACAGAGAGCTCGATGTCGTTATTCCCGATCCGCATGCCTCCATGCTCATCCCCGTACCCTTGGATGAGGAGAAGCGTTACCATGTACGCAATACCGAGGGAGCCAAGGCCCATCTAGGTGGCCTTCTCGTCGTTGGCGAGACACTTTTTACCTACTACGACGGCTTAACACATAGGAGTGTGTCTTCGACACTGAAGGATCCAAGAATATTTGTAGCATGGGCAGAATACGACGGGACCCGTTACTTGCTGGCTGACGACTATGGACGACTTGATCTTCTGACGATTGAGACAAACCTTGAAGCCACCGGCGTCGTGGTAACAGGCATGACGCTCAAGCCAATGAGGACCGGAAACTCGCCTGCCATCACCTCAAGGGCATCTAGTCTGGTTCATCTGGGCGACGGCACCCTTTTCGTTGCTTCCCATCACGGCGATTCTCAGCTTTATCAACTCGATGTTGAATCTACCACCATCAACTTGGTCCAGTCTTTCTCAAACAATGCCCCAATTCTCGACTTTTCCATTATGGATATGGGAAATAGAGAAGGAGATGTTCAAGCCGGCAATGTATTCTCGTCTGGACAGTCGAGAATTGTTGCAGGTTGTGGCGCGTATCGCGATGGAAGCCTTCGGAGTATTCGAAGTGGCGTTGGGCTTGAGGACAGAGGAGTTCTTGACGAGCTGGAGGGGACAAGAGGCCTATTTACTCTTCGTTCGTACGGCTCTGACTTGGTAGATACTCTGGTCGTGTCATCCATCACGGAGACAAGAATCTTGAGTTTCGACCAAGATGGTGGTATAGAAGAGGTATACTCTTTTCAAGGCATGGCGCAAGACTGCGAAACACTCTTGGCGTCAAACCTTCCCAACGGGCAACTACTCCAGATCACCCCCAAGTCAGTCGTCTTGCTTGACCCCGAAGGCGGTACAGTAATCAACAAATGGGATGTTCCAAATGGCAAGACGATCACAAGAGCTTCGGCAAACGGCAAATGGGCTTTACTATCGGTTGATGGAACATCTCTCGTTTCATTGAACTTATTACAGAACTTAACCGTCAATGTCCAACAAATGCAGAAGACTACTGCATCCCAATCGGACCAGATTTCTTGCATACATGCCGCTCGGGATCCACCAGATATTGGAGTCGTCGGCTGGTGGTCTTCAGGCCAGATATCGTTAGTCGATATGGCTTCACTAAAGCCGCTCCACGGGGAATCTATGAGACAAACTGAGGACAGCGCGACAGTCCCACGAGATGTTGCACTGGTCCAGCTTCACCCCCCTGATATATCTGGACCTACGCTTTTGGTCGCGATGGAAGACGGCAACGTGGTCACATTCAATGTCTCCGTCAAGGGGTTTGCTGTTTCTGGTCGCAAGAGCGTTACTCTGGGCAGTAACCCAGCTCGTCTACACATCCTTCCCCAAGAGGATGGCACGTCTAATGTCTTTGTGACCACAGAACACGCAAGTCTCATCTATAGCTCGGAAGGGCGCATCATATTCTCAGCTACAACCGCTGACGACGCCACGTTCGTTGCGCCCTTTAACTCCCATGCCTTTCCAGACTCTGTCGTGTTGTCAACCGATGAACATATTCGGATTTGTCATGTCGATCGGGAGCGACTTACCCATGTGAAGGCTCTTCCAGTTAATGAGACCGTCAGACGAGTGGCATATTCCCCAGGACTCAAAGCTTTTGGCCTGGGCTCCATCAGAAAGGAATTAGTTAAGAATGAGGAGGTTGTCACGAGTGCCTTTAGGCTGGTCGATGAGATAGTATTCAAGGAGCTGGGTTCGCCTTTCCCATTGAACGCTTCAAGCACTCTGGAAATCGTCGAGTGTGTAATTCGCGCCGAGCTTCCTGACGTCGGCGGAAACCCTACCGAGAGGTTTATCGTCGGAACAAGCTTCATCAGCGATGGCCAAGTTGAAGATTCAAGCGGTACTCTTGGTCGAATTCTCGTCCTCGGGGTTGACGCAAACCGACAGGTCTACCAAATTGTTTCTCACAACCTAAAAGGCCCCTGTCGATGTCTAGGAATGATTGATGACAAGATCGTGGCTGGACTATCAAAGACAGTGGTCGTTTACAGCTTCTCTCAGGACACGAGCAGTTCTGGTTCGCTCCAGAAACTTGCTGCCTATCGTCCGGCTGCGCTCCCAGTGGATCTCGACATATCTGGTAACATGATCGGTGTGAGCGACCTAATGCAGTCCTTGTCCCTGGTTGAGTTTATTCCGGCACAAGATGGCAACAAAGCCAAACTGGAGGAACGAGCGCGCCACTTTGAGCCTCTCTGGGCCACTACAGTCTGTCATATTGAGGGTGAAAGGTGGCTAGAGGCTGATTCCCAAGGCAACCTCATCGTTCTTCAGCGGAATGTGGACGCCCCTACTGAACAAGACCGCAGCCGACTGGAAGTTACAAGTGAAATGAGCATTGGAGAGCAGATTAATCGGATCCGGAAGCTCCATGTTCCAGCGGTCGAGAACAGTATTGTTCATCCGCGGGCATTCCTCGCTTCAGTGAGTGCTTAATGCCTTGAAGACACAAGTTTTGAGCTAACAATCACCAGGCCGAAGGCTCACTCTATCTTTATGGCGACATTGCGCCTCAGTATCAGGATCTTCTCATGACGTTTCAGTCAAAGATGGAAGAGTACATTCGTGCACCAGGCAATATTGACTTTAAGCTGTGGCGCTCTTTCCGTAACGAGAACCGGGAGAGCGATGGACCATATCGATTTATAGACGGGGAAATGGTGGAGAGGTTCTTGGATATGGACGAAGGGAAGCAAGAGTTGGTCTGTGAGGGGCTTGGGCCGAGTGTTGAAGATATGCGGAATTTGATTGAGGAGTTGAGAAGGATGCACTGATACCAGAAAATATTTAGAGAATATGATGCATTGTTATCTCAGCCCGGTATTTGGGATCATAGCAGGTTGTTAGACGTCAAAGACAAAAGGGTCAAACATGATTGGTCAGAAACGAATGAGATGAGAGACGTCTCAAAGGTATCCATTGAATCATGCCGAATGTAAATGATATTATGAAAGATGCTCAAGAAAATAATCATCAACATTATTACATGATTCAAAATGTTTTTGCGTCACAATGATCAACATCATATCTGTGACTGCTTGCATCTTGTAAAGGCGAAAGTGACCCAAGAGCCCGGGAGAGATCGGAAACTCCACCCGAGAGTGACCGGACCAATGGCAAGGCTTCAATTTCCGAGCTTGAGTTGATTGGCAGCCTGAGGCCACATTTTGAGCCAAAACTTTCGGCAAAGCATCATCAGCCGATTACCACCAAGGAAAAGACCTCAAACCTTGCCTCGGACGCCCTCACCCTTCGCAACGCCACACCCACGATCCCTTCATGATGGCGACCCTCGCGACCGCTTCCCGCCTCTGCCTGCGAACGGCTGCAAAGCCCGTCGTCCCTGCCGTCCGCGCCCTCACCACCACCGCCGTCCGCCCCGACAGCGCGTCCGCTTCGGGATACTCGAGCCCCTTCAAGTTCCAGGGTCAGACCAAGGGCAGCCAGATCCCTGACTTTGGAAAGTACGTTGCTACCGGCAGCGAGGGCAAGAACAAGCTCTACTCCTACTTTATGGTCGGCGCTCTCGGTGCCATTAGTGCTGCTGGTGCCAAGAGCACAGTTCAAGGTGGGTTGTACCTGGAGAGAGATGGGTTGGATGTCTTGCCATTGAGGTGCAATTGGCATTTTATCTTATTGGCAGGGCATTCAGGATGGTCAATTGATGATTGCTGACGATGGAATGATACAGAGTTCCTGGTCAACATGTCTGCTTCCGCCGACGTTCTGGCCATGGCCAAGGTCGAAGTTGATCTGAGCTCTATCCCCGAGGGCAAGAACGTGAGTTGGAATATGGTCTAGGAACACCGAAACAACATTGCTGAACGGTTTTCAGGTCATCATCAAGTGGCGAGGCAAGCCCGTCTTCATCCGACACCGAACCCAGGACGAGATCGACCAGGCGAACAAGGTCAACATCTCTGCTCTGCGAGATCCCGAAGAGGACAGCGCCCGTGCCAAGAACCCCGAGTGGCTTGTCATGCTGGGTACGTGAAGCTCTACTCTCAATGTCTTCCCTGGCTGATACTAACATCTATCCTAGGTGTCTGCACCCATCTGGGTTGTGTCCCCATTGGCGAGGCCGGTGACTACGGCGGTTGGTTCTGCCCCTGCCACGGTTCTCACTACGATATCTCCGGCCGAATAAGGAAGGGTCCCGCTCCTCTCAACCTCGAGATCCCCGAGTACGATTTCCCCGAGGATGGCAAGCTGGTCGTTGGTTAAGCTGGGTTTCCCACCAAGGATGTAAGAGTATATCTTTTATAAAGAAATGAACGGATAGGGGGAGGCGAATAGACTGGCGAGCGGATCAAAAGACCACACACACACACACGTACACAAACCCACAACCCGAGGCCCCGAAAGATGGGCGCAAGTTTGCTGTTTCTTAGACGTGGCCTTTCTGTCCATTTGTATAAAAATAAAACGTCCTAGGAAAAAAACTCAGTCGACAGGCTCAGAGAGGGATGGGGGCAAAGAGTGGGAAACAAAGTGCAAGATGTGAGCTCGCGTGCGAGACGTACTAATTGAATTTCATTGTGCTTTTTAACTTCAACCGTTGTTCCATGAACATGCCGTGAAATAACTTGAAAGCCAGCTGTAACAACTGGGATCAAATGTTTTGAGAGGGGTATTATTAGACTCTTGAGTGTCGATATACCTAGTAAGACATAAACAACCCTTCGTAGACGCACAAGACACGAGTCTAGTCGAGTTTGAACTCAATTCAATAGGTAGCTATATGCTGCTTTTATAGTGGTATCAATCAATACTACAGTAAACTTCATGCCATCACAGATATATGCATCAAAAAGACATATTCAGACACGAACAGACATTGCCAGCTTTTGATTCTATACCTGATCCAGTCCGAGCTCATTACAATTCATCTTAATGACCATGTCCATCATCCGCAGGCTGCTCAGGATCCAACTTGATCAGGGTATCGATACGCATGATGCTGATGCAAGCCTCAACGGCACTTTTGAGCTGTCGGATCTTGCTAATGCTGGGCTCCAGCACGCCAATCTTGATCTCATCCACAACTTTGCCCTTGGCGAGATCCAGGCCGTAGTTTTTGTAACCCTTCTTCTTTGCAATTGTCTTCTCGTCCTCGCTGCCGTCACCTTCTTGGATGCGCTGCGACAAGGCGTGCCTCGATCGGAGCTGGGCTGTCAGCTCTGCGGCGTCCTTGGCAGCGTTGACAGCCAGGGTCTTGGGGATGACGAGGAGGGACTGGGCGAACTCGCCAATGGCGAGCTGTTCGCGAGAGCCAACGGTACCGGCAAACTCCTCGAGGTAGATGTGCAGAGCAGTTTCAACGGCACCACCACCGGGGACGATGCTGCCACTCTCAAGAGTTCGCTTGACAGCGCACAAGGAGTCGTGGACGGATCGCTCCATCTCATCGAGTGTAAAGTCGTTGGGGCCGCGGAGAATGCAGGATGCGGAGGAGTGGGCCTTTGTACCCTTGACCAGGATGCACTCGTCCTCAGAGATGCGCTCCTGAACAACTTCCTCAGCGTATCCCAGGTATGAGGGATCGAACTTCTCATCGCCATTCAGATCCGACAGTGTGCTGAGGAGAGTGGCGCCAGTTGCTCGTGCAATTCGTCGGAGATCCTCCTTCTTACATCTTCGTACACCCATAGCGCCCTTCTCAACAAAAGTCTTCAACACCAGATCGTCGATACCCTTGGTTGTAAGGATAACGTTGGCTCCGGCCTTCAGAATCATCTCTACTCGGTCAAGAATCATGCCTGACTCACGAGCTCGGATCTGCTCAAGCTGTTGAGGGTCATCGACAGTGATCTGAACACCAAGCTTCATGCGCTCCTTCGCCAGGTTCATATCCAAAACGGCAATCTTGGCATCCTGAATCCGCGTAGGCATAGCTTGCGAAGCAACAGTGCAGTTCAAGGCGTAACCCTTGACCAGCATAGACTCAAGAGTACTCTTGCCGTGGGCCTTGAGAATGTTTACAGCCTTGACAGGGTACTTGGTCTCGTTTCGGTTGTTGGTTGACTTGACAGCCTGCATAGCATCGACGACCATGTTGGCGAAGAACTCGGAGTCGGCTCCAATAATCTTACTGGACATGGAGGTCTTGGCGATGTTGAGGAGGGATTCACGGCCGAGGTCCTCGACCTTGATGCTGACATTTTCGTTAAGGTACTTGATGGCTTCTCGCAGGGCGAGTCGGTAACCAGTGATAATGGTAGTGGGGTGTATTCGGTTCTTCATAAGCTCGTTTCCGCGACGTAGCAGTTCGGCAGCGATGAGGACGACGGAGGTGGTACCATCACCGACCTCCTTGTCTTGTTGTTGCGCAAGATCGACGAGAATCTTGCCAGCGGGATGCTCGACATCTAGGAGACTGAGAATTGTGGCACCGTCGTTGGTAACAGTAACATCCTAGTATAAAGTGTGAGAGATTGTCGAGCGCGAGAGAGGGCCAGATTGCCTACACCAATATCGTCCACCATCATCTTGTCGAGGCCGCTAGGACCGAAGGAACTCTTGACAACATTTGCGATTGCCTGTGTAGCAAGAACTGATCTCGAGTTAGTATATATAGTTCGTAGGTGCAATAGCAGAATTAATATCAATATCAATATCAACCATGCCCATGCCTTCACCCCACTTCCCCCCTAACATGTAGCAAAAGGCGGGACAGCATAGAGAGAAACATACCGTTCTGGTCTCTAATATCAGAGCCGGAAATCTTCTGGCCACCCAAGAAAAGGGTGCCGTTTCTAGGCTGCTCAAACATGGAGGCCATGACTGCAGCTATTTGTATTGTTGACGGAGAATGGCGGCGTCGTCAACGTGGGGATGGAGTCAGGAAATTCTGCTGGCAGGCTACCGTATCGAAGCTGTGAAGCTCCATTCATTCATGCCCCTCGACTGCACTTTTTTGTCGGAG
The DNA here is from genome assembly GCA_014822075.1 of Fusarium buharicum. Classification (NCBI taxonomy): domain Eukaryota; kingdom Fungi; phylum Ascomycota; class Sordariomycetes; order Hypocreales; family Nectriaceae; genus Fusarium; species Fusarium buharicum. The sequence continues at coordinate 304,341 of JAATHB010000064.1, forward strand.
GCTCGTATTATTCCGGCGCCGATTTTGGATGAGGGTTCCCCGAAGGCCAGGGCATTTGACAGAAGGTGCACGGACCGTGTAAACCCCAAAACTACCCCCTGCCGCGTTATCGGCCTTTGGTTGCAGTTGAGCGGTCACTATTGTTATTGGCTGAGAAGGCATTGGGCCTGAATTTTGGGCAAGGTTTCTACTTTCTAACGTTAGCGATACCGTGCCCCTCCTTCCCGCTTGACTCTCCCTCGACTGCGGGGCACAGGTCACATCCGACGTTTACTGCAACTCACACCCCGAAGCCTTTCTTCTCCCTCTTCTTCCCCCCCGCAAGATAACCAACGTCGCTCTTCTGCTTCTCGCATTCTTGAAAGGCGCCCAAGACACTGTTCGGTTGCTCTGAAGCTTCTGACTTTCTTCTTACATATTTCTGTCTTCACCTTCCTATCAACATCCGACCACTGTATCAAAATGGAGGGCGCCGCCGAACAGTCCAAGAGCGCCTTGAAGAAGGCCGAGAAGCAGGCTCGTCTCGCCGCTGAGAAGGCTGCCAAGGCTGCTAAGCAGACCAACCTCCCCGTTGTTGGAGGAAAGAAAGCCGACGAAATCATTGGTATTACTGTGTCAAAGGCCGAGAACTTTCCCCAATGGTACCAGGAAGTTGTCCTCAAGGCCGAGATGGTCGAGTACTATACCGAGATCTCCGGTTTCTTCGTTCTTCGTCCTCTTTCCATGCACATCTGGAACGAGATCCGAAAATGGTTCCAGGCTCACATCGAGGAGATGGGTGTCGACGAGGCCAATTTCCCCATGTTCCTGTCTTCCAAGTCGCTCGAGAAGGAGAAGGATCACGTTGAAGGATTTGCCCCTGAGCTTGCCTGGGTCACTAAGGCGTAAGTGAACTTATACAACGACACATGTGCCATTGGGCCTTCATTTCCTGACAGACTCACAGCGGTGACAAGGACCTCGAGGTTCCTGTCGCAGTTCGTCCCACCTCCGAAGCCGTCATGTACCCCTACTATGCCAAGTGGATTCGTAGCCACCGAGATCTCCCTCTCCGCCTCAACCAGTGGAACTCTGTCGTCCGTTGGGAGGCTAAGCAAACAACCCCTTTCCTCCGAACTCGAGAATTCCTCTGGCAGGAGGGTCACACTGCTCATTTGACTGAGGAGCTTGCTGGTGTCGAGGTGCTGGAGATTCTCGAGCTCTATGCTGGCGTTTACGAGAAGCTTCTTGCTGTCCCTGTGGTTCGCGGTCGAAAGACTGAGAACGAGAAGTTCGCCGGTGGTTACTACACTACCACCGTCGAGGGCTACATTCCTTCCAACGGTCGTGGTATTCAGGGTGCTACCTCTCACGCCCTTGGCCAGAACTTCAGTAAGATGTTCGATATCACTGTTGAGGACCCTCATAACCAGGGATCTCACATCAATGTCTGGCAGAACTCTTGGGGTATTTCTACCCGAGTCATTGGTGTCATGGTCATGATCCACGGTGATGACAAGGGCTTGGTCCTTCCTCCCCGTGTCGCCAAGACCCAGGTCGTCATTGTCCCTGTCGGTATCAACAAGAAGACTACCCCTGAGGAGCGAAAGCAGCATGAGGATCAGGTGGATGAAATTCGTGCCAACCTTAAGAAGGCTGGTGTTCGCGTTCTCGCTGACTGGCGAGAGGGTTACACTCCTGCTTGGAAGTTCAACGACTGGGAGCTCAAGGGTATTCCTCTCCGTATCGAGTTTGGCCCCAAGGACGCTGCCAAGGGTGTTGTCAGCACTGCTCGACGTGATACTGGTGATAAGGGAGAGATCCCTATTACTGATGTCGCCACCAAGGTTCCCGAACTTCTCGAGACTATCCAAAACGACATGTACAACAAGGCCGAAAAGTCTTTCCGTGAGCACCGCATCCAGGTCACCAACTGGGATGATGTTCTCCCTGCTCTCGACAACAAGAACGTTGTGCTCATCCCCTTCTGTGGTGAGCCCAAGTGTGAGGACCGTATTAAGGAACTTACTACCCGAGTCGACGACCAGCCCGATGTTCCTGAGAACCAGAAAGCTGCTAGCATGGGCATGAAGAGTTTGTGTGTTCCCTTTGAGCAGCCCGAGGGTATCACTGTAGGCGAGACCAAGTGTCTCAACCCTGAATGCGATCGCAACGCCGACAAGTGGACCATGTTCGGACGAAGCTACTAGAGGAGTTGAATGGATTTTTTAGTCATGGAGCGGGAAGGCGTTGGCCTGGCATGTTTATGATACACCAGTGCAATTGTTTACGGCTTGATGTGTATGCGATTATATCATGAAAATGGGACGGTGTCGGTCAGGGAAATGTGAAATATGTAGCAAAGAACATATATCGTAGAGATATACTTATAGAAATCTCGTTGATCAGGTTATCATTCTCCTGTTGGGCCTTGTGGTTTTATCTCAGTTTTGGTATATCATGATATACCTAAGGTAAGTCGAGTATCTAACACCAGGCAAACTTCTCGTTGGCAACCCACTCAATGTCTTGGTCAGAGTCGTTTCCGAACCAATGCATACTTGCAAGGTTCTCATTCTCCCTGACAACAAATTTGGCTCTCAGAGCTTCTATGCCTTCCGTAATCCTCCTCACCCGATCTTCAGGGTTCCAAATTTCAACCTTGGCGCACAACCAATCCTTGGCCTCTTTCTGTACGGAGCTTGCAATGGCTTGAATGCCTTTCGCAAGCGAGTCGTCTGAAATGCTCTCATCTTCAATTACCAGACGAATGATATGAACAGTGTTCTTCTCCGGCTTGGCAATGCCGCCATAGAAGCTGCGAGTCCAGATGGCCCAGATTCTTGAGTTGGGAGCTTCAGGTGGGGTGTATATAGCGCCATGGGCAGTAGGTGTGCGGGAGAAGATGTGCTTGCACATAAAGTTCTCACGGTGAAGGTGCCATCGGAGTTGGGTCAGATCGGGGAGGACGGCAGCACTGACTTGAGAAGATGAGGATGAGAGTTTGTCTCGAATGAGCTTCTCATCTCGGTCTGCTAAGCTCGGGAGATCATCGGCGGTGATAGGTCTTAAGGAAGGGTCGGTGTCGGGCTCGGTATCGGAGACAGGAAGTTCAAGATACGTGCTATCAAAGGGCTTCCATCCAACAGCGTTGTAGAACTTGGGGCCAACATCTGACCAGAGGACTGAGAAGTCGGCATGTCCTTCATTCTTTTGCTGTCTACCTCGAAGCTCAGCCGCAAGCAAAGACATCATCTTGCTGGCATATCCTTTGCCCCGACACTCAGGAAAGGTAAAGACGCTAGCCACGCCGTAAGCAGTGCCTTCTCTGACATTTCCATCCTTGGAAACCAGGGCACTCTTCTTGTATGTCTCACAGGATGAGAGAATTGGCCTATCATCCTGCTTTTGGTCTCCGTCGGTCAGAATCCAGGTTGTTACACCTCCATCGCGAGCTAGAGGGGCCTCTAGATTGTTGTATTCGCGGCTGATGTAGTCCTCTATTGTCAGAGCTCCGCCCCAGTGAGGATGAGTTGCTTTCCATATGTGCTCTCTTTCGGAGGTGGTGGGGGTTGTGAGAATGAGAGATGGAGAGGAGACATGAGGGAGGTTCTTGTGTGAAGCCATGGTGATGAGTATGGAAGAATTGACTTTGTAAGAAGGATTGGGTTATGTAAGTATTGAAAGATGTCATCTTATACCTCCTCTAACTTATGGTGTTGTCTATGCCTTTTGAGGAGACGGCCCCGCTTCGGAGGTGGGGGGCCGATCGCTACCCTGAACACGCCGGCGATTATGCGGAGTGCTCTATGCACTCCTCAAAGTCTAGGTTAGTTTATAGCAGTATTAATAATAATGAGCTCGATAGTGGTTCAAATAACTACTCCAAGCTTGATATACATTTATGTTTAGACCAGTACAAAGATTGTGTTAGCAGATAATGCTATTTATGGGGGTACTGAAACTTCTTCTTGTGATTAAAAAAGGGATATCAATTTGAATGAGACACAGTGCAGTAGTTCCTGAGTCCCCAGATCAGGGAACTACGGACAATATTACTTCAGTATATCTCATTCTTCGTTTCAGTCAAGTTAGTCTGCTGGTTAAGTCAAGTATCCTTCTGGGAAGTTCTACATCAACTATAACCGTGTACACTCACAACACAACAATCCACTCTTAACTTAAATCACAAAATAGAAAGAAATCATGTTTTTAATGAATTATAATATGCATTATTTCCACTCGAATTATAACGATTGGTGTAGGAGAGGCTCCAGATATGGGAGCTCTAGTTGTGGTGGGGTTGACATGGACTGTAGCTCCCATAACGAGGGGCAGTTTTGGAAAAGCTTCAATTTATATCCTACTACTTACCTAACCAAGACTCGCATCTCGACGACATGGCTTTACCTCTACCCTCGGGGTTGACCCCCTCCGAGGTCTCATTCCTATGTGAAATGGAGCTCATCACTGTCGTTCCTCGCCAACGTCTCGAAAGCATTGATCTTTTATCGGTGAGCGCGTCCTCGTCGCGTCGGACATCGAGCTTAATGCTAATCTCCTACACAGGGCTCAACACCAACCCTCCGACCGCCGCACCGAAGTAACTTGCCGCTATGGCTCGCAATTCTCTTGAAGAAACAACGACGTGCGAATATTGTTCCTCCTGCCTGGCTTCACCCTGACTCTCTACGCGATATTGTCCACCACGAAACAAAGATCGATCCCAAAGGCTGGGCACCACCACCTCCACCCCCTGCGCGAGGAGATAGTCGAGGGAACGTGCGAAGGATAAACTCTTTTAATAACGACGAGACGGTTCTATCACCGCCGTTTCTTCCCTCCTGCACATCAGATGCGCCTGCAGGGTCTCTACCATATCACTGGTTCGAAGTCGCCGAGATGCTTCTTGCGCATGCTTCAGACGACGTTGCGTCCTCTTCAGAGGTGCGCTCGCTTCTCCGCGATCTACAAGAAGTCAGAGCTGCAAAGATGCGGTCCAGTACTGCTCAGCTTGAAGGCGGCGTAGACGGTGTCATGAGCTTGCGAGGAGTGGGAGCTATGGAGCTTGCAGAGAGCAGAGGATTTGTCGTTGGTGTCGTTGAAGGCGTGAGGAAGATCGGCGCAAGTACAGAGACATCACGAAGAGAAGAGGAGGAAGAAGGTGGTGGCCAGGAGTCAGATGAAGCGAGCGACGAAGATATGGGACTATGAGCCTCCATTTACGCTATGAAGTGAAGGCTACGAGCTCATGAATGGGAATGAAGCGTCTATGGCGCAAGCTTAAAGCAACGTGTAAGTCGGATATTATTTTATATCTTTGTCCATGAGCCTTCAAGTCTAACAGTTCTATCAAAAGTTCAATTTCTTAACCTTAACTCCAAGGATATCCAAAAACCGCAGCCAACTCATTCTTACGAGGCCAGCTTGGCAAAAGCTAACTTATGTCTGGCAATGCGCGCAGGATGAATCCGAACCTTACCGCCAGCAGGAGGCTTCAATTCAGGCGCCAACACTTCCCAGCCAGAACCTTGCATTAAAGCTCCCATATAGTCTTGACGCATATCTATGCCTGTCTCTTTCAGGTACTTTTCTGGGTTCTCTGCCGCCTCGAGCAGAAGATCCTGTGCCTTGCAATAACGAGACCAGGCCTTTTGCCACTCGGCATGGCATTCATGACAGTGTCTCCCTGGGTTATGATTGCAGCCATGGACTATGGAGCATTCGTATCCAACCGGATGGTATTGCTCATACCAGTCGTAATGGGGTCGAGCCCTCAAACCGGAACCATAGAGACCGGGAATTTCACTACGAATGTCAGCCTGGGCGGTGAGACGGTCTCGGAACGCTAGTACTTACGGATCGAAATCTGGCAGGGCCAAAGGACTATTGTTGCTGGGCTTCAAGCCCTGTGACTGATTGAGTCCCTGAAACTCAGCGACTTGGGTTTCGGGTGTGGCTACTAAGTTGACAGATGTGTGTGTGTAAGCCTCAGGAACTACGTCCCGGTTTGCCAACCGGCGTCTCTTGGTCCCGACCTCTGGAGAATCGCCGTCATCTTCATCACCATCAGAGCGCCGTTGCTTTGTAAGAGAGCCTCCTGAGCAACTGGGAAAGGCAGTGCGCAACAGAGCGAGGTGAGCTATCTCGGCGAGGTTTTCCCGGTTATCTTCACCCTCACTAGACATGGAGTTGGGTAGATCAGAGGATTGAATAGCAGAGGTGTCCTCGGCTGAGCTCTCGTCGGACAGATGATTGCCATGGGCGAGTATCCTACCGGTGCCAACCCTTGGGATCATCACATCTACAGGGCGAGCTTGTCGAATATTGCTCACTTGGTGCCCGGAGAAACCGTTTACAACGAAGTTGCTGGCAGGCATGATAAGGTAATCAATTGTCGAACTAGTATCGCTTCCGCTGCTCGGGCCATCAGGGATAGGCATATGTCCCATAGCATCAGAGTCGTTGCCTCCAGCATTTCGACTAGGGCTGCCATTAACAGACACACCACTCGGAGAATCAGAATCTGAAGGGTTGTGATAGGGACTGCCATTGAGAGGTGCACCCCCTGGAGAATCAGAGCTGCTGGAAAAACTAGAACGCCTGGAAGGGTGGGAAGAGCCGGAGGGGCCAGACAAATCAGCGCCACCTTCACTTGAGGCATCGTATCCGCTGATACTTCCGGAAATGTCCTCCTTGTCCGATCGACCAAGAGGCGTGTCGTCAGAGCCACTGCCATCCTCATCGTCCCCTGGGCTGCTGCTGCCGCCGCCACTACTACTACTACCATCGTCACCTGAACCAGAGCCCGTAAGGCGAGAGGCCATGGGAGTAGAGTGATGTTGAGGTGAAGAATGAGGCGGAGAAGAACTACTTGCCGGCTCCGTTTTGACTGGAGGGCTAGCGGGTTGTTGATTGGGGCTGGGGGAAGGAATTGATGACGAGGGTGCTTGACTTCTTCGGAGGATGATCCTTGTCTTGTTTTTCTTCTCGCTGCCTTTGAGCTTCTCGACGACGTCTTTGTAGACAAGCTTTTCAGGGTCCGCAGTAAGGGGGTTTAGAGGGCAGTTTCGGAGGTCAAGGCCTTCCATGAGCGGAGGAGCGTTGTTGAGTCGAGAGCGGACACGGGTTTGTTTCATTGACCAGTTCTCATCCACGGCGTTCCTGGACCTGGGTGTGGACTTGGGCGTGGACTTGGACTTAGACTTGGATTTGGACCTGGACTTGGACTTGGACTTAGGCTTGGGAACCGGTTTTGCTTGACGAGCTGGCATCGTGACGAAGGGATGCAACTATAGTTGTGAGTATGTTTCGAAAATAGATTAGCTACTTTGAATGGAGTTTCGTTGTATTAAGATGCGATTGATGGTGAGATGTGTGATTGTATGGATAAGGAAATTGAGCTGGCATGTCTTTCATTATATCGTTTTCTACCATGGTGTATAGGAGGTGGGATCATAAGCCGGTTGTGAACAACGAATCTGTTACTCAAGAACAAAGCCTCTTTCAGTTACGAACAAGTTGCAACCAGCTGAGCTCATGTCTGTTCTTACCGACGAACAACGACTATGCAACAAAGAATGTTGAGACTTTAACGAACATGAAGCATAGTTTTAAGGGTATTCTAGTAAAAAAACAACAACAACAGGTACAAGGGTAGTCAAAACTCCAATAAAAGAAACGTGAGCAAGGGTGCTAGCCATGGCTAGACATGAAGTTTTCTCAGAAGACAACTGTGATGTGCTGATGAAAGTGAAGAAGTTCAGAGTGAGCTCTGACAAGCGCATATGTAGTCTTGTCTTATTCGCATGTACTGGGTAGTCTTCTTGTATATCAGCCGTGATTGAGTGCTTAAGAGGCATTTAAGCTCACTTGCACTCTCTTTGAAAGTTATAATGGCCGTATCTCTTTTCTATTGTTCGTATATATGATCTAGCTCCTGCTTCTTTCACAAAGATGTATTGGAACATAATAACCTATCAATCTTTAACTTATGATCATAACATCAATGGACTTGTTTGATATAAGATTTTCCATTAAGCACCTGCAACATCATGAAGTCGTAAGTTGAATGCTACTTTATGTCGAGTTAGTGTATTGGCTGCTGAGGCAGCACTTTCAACGCCTTCCAGCTATCTAAATTATAAACTATTCGAAGTTCCTTCCGACTCACAATGGTAATCAAAAGTACTGGAAAGAGCATTATCGAGAATCGGTTTGAAGGTAAAGAAGAGGGTTGGCCCTAGTAATTGATCGGCTCTGTTATGAACAGCTTCGAAGGTCCCATGATGTGGAACATGGTCTAGGCGACTAAATAAACACTATTAGTTTAATAGTTTTTCCCTAGGAAACAACGATTCTTCAAGGATGGCTCTTTAATAGAAGGAGGAAGCATTAGTGAAGAAACATATTGAGCATCTTAATTCCAACCTCTAAATTAAGCATAAGTAGCTTTTCGGCATAACGATTAATAAGAAGCAGGTACTCCCCATGAGGTGCCTGCCTCCCTCCCGTCCCGTCATGGCAACCGGGTCTCCACATGGCAGCTTCCGGGCGCATCACACGACCAACCCATGACCGCTACGAACCTAAAACGGCAAGCACCTCCCTTACGTGATCGTCATGGTACCTGCCTCGGATCTTATCTCTCTAGGCAGTTCCGCGCGTCCTCGATTCTACCTCTTCCTCTTCCATTCATCATCTCAGTCTTCACCGCTTGTACAGTTGAAACATCACAATGAAGTTCTCGCAAGCTTCTCTTTTGGCCGCTTGCCTGCCCGCCGTCTCTGCCCGCTTTATTGAGACCGCCGAGGCTAATAACGTCATTCTTCAACCTGACGAGCTCTATCTGGTCGAGACTGCTCCTGGCAAAACACGATGGGTGACTGAGGAGGAGAAGTGGGAGATGCGCCGTGTAAGTCCCATATTATCGCATCGCATCAACCGGCTTGCTAATCGCCTTATAGAATGGCCAGAACTTTATGGACATCACCGACACGCCCTCGCTCGGCTCCAAGCGCCTCAACGCCGAGAGCACAGTTACATTCCCCAAGAAGTGCGTCAAGCAAGACGATGTTGCCAAACTCTCCAAGAACCTCGAGAAGAAGAACATGCAGGCCAATCTCGAGAAGTTGACCAGCTTCCACACCCGATACTTCAAGTCCGATTACGGTCTTCAGTCCTCTGACTGGGTCCTTGAGAAGGTGAACCAGATCATCAAGGACGCCGGCGCCGAGGACACCGTCTTTGCTGAGAGCTTCCCACACACTTGGCGACAACATTCCGTTATCGCCACCATCCCCGGCCAAAGTAACAGCACTGTTGTTATCGGCGCCCACCAGGATTCCATCAACCTCTTCCTGCCTTCAATTCTCGCGGCCCCCGGCGCTGATGACGACGGCAGCGGCACAGTCACCATCATGGAGGTGTTCCGTGCCCTCTTGAACTCCAAGGATGTTGTCGACGGCAAGGCTACCAACACCATCGAGTTCCACTGGTACTCAGCCGAGGAGGGTGGCTTGCTCGGAAGCCAGGCCATCTTCAAGTCGTATGAGGAGAATGGCCGTGATGTCAAGGCTATGCTCCAGCAAGATATGACTGGCTATGTTCAGAAGACACTCGATGCTGGCCAGCCCGAGAGTGTTGGCGTCATCACCGATTACGTCGACTCCGGCTTGACCAAGTTTATCAAGACTGTTGTTGAGGAGTACTGCAGCATTCCCTGGGTTGAGACCAAGTGTGGCTATGCCTGCTCTGACCATGCTTCTGCTTCCAAGGCTGGCTACCCCTCGGCTTTCGTTATCGAGTCTGCCTTCGAGTACTCCGACCCTCACATCCATAGCACCGATGACACCATCAAGTATCTGTCCTTCGACCACATGCTTCAGCATGCCCGCATGACCCTTGGCCTTGTTTATGAGCTGGGCTTCTACGACTTCTCTGACAAGTCTGAGGAGAAGTGGAGCGATCTTTAGATAACTGACGCTGTTTTGAAGACGCAGTTGCATAGTTTTAGAAGGCAAAGCATCCTTGCAGGCTGTTTGTTTGGGATTATTTATAATGATCGACGGATTTGCATACGAGAATAAACGCATGATGCATTATTGAATTGAAACCGCTTATATCTAGTGAATTAGATGAATCATGGGATATGAGAGATGTTCTCACGTGAAGATAACGAATAGGATATCATTCTATGAATCCCCAACATTTAATAGATTGTCCTTTTGTCTATACCTGATAAGCAGACCCATAACACCGCCAATGCTTTGTTAAACACAATATATTGGAAGAAAAAAGTCATTCCTCACTGACCCTGGCCTCGGTTTCCATTGTTAGGAGGCTGTTGTTGTCCCCAAGGCGACTGACCATTCTGCTGGGCTTGCATAGTAGACATCAACGCAGCAAAGAAAGCAGGATTGACAAAGGCTCCGCCGTTCGCACCTTGCTGACCTTGAGCATTTGGCCAACCAGGTGGCGGTGGAGGAGCCGCTGAAGCGTTGCCAGCACCGTTGGGTGGTTGAGGCCAGCCAGGGAATTGGAAGCCAAAGTTGGGTGCTGTTGGTGCTGCGCCTTGAGCAGGAGGTTGAGCGCCGGCCCATGGAGCGGGAGGAGCGCCTTGTTGGCTAGGTTGAGGAGCTCCCTGAGGAGGCAGTGAGTAGCCGTCCCGAGGCTGATTGAAACCTCCTCGTCCGCCACGGCCGGAACCTCGTCCACGTCCTCCACGACCCCTAGAGTCGCCACGGCGTCCTCTCTGATTAAAGTTTCTGCCCGATGGTGGCTCGTATGTTTCGGTGGTGGAAGGCCCGGTACCATAGCCTGGTGGTCGCGCAAGGGGCTTATACGGGCCATCTTCGTCATCATCGTAGTTTAGGCCGCCGTCAGGTCGGGACTCCTGTCGCAAAGGGTGAGGCTCTTTGCTCCCCTTGGAGGGGTCCTTCTTGAACTTATCCCTCTTCTTCTGCTTAAGCGCTCGCTTGTACTCGGCCTCCTTTTCATCGTCGGAGAACTCCATCTCGTCATCGCCAACTTCTTCATCGTGAAGGTTACTGGCGTCTGATCCCTTCATGTTCTTCAAGGGCTCGGTAAAGACATATGAGGCGTGATCGACGGGGTAGAACAGAGTCTGGCCAACCTCCAGACCGAGGTCCTTGATGTCCTGGTCTGTTGTGAAACGGACGGTGTACATGGGCTGCAGGACCTTTCCAATTGTTTCCGCTACGGCACCAATAACAACTCGATCGGCTGTGCAAAGCACGGAGCCTGTGTCGAGAACCTGATACTCGCCAGGCGTGATGGCCTTAACAAGCATGATGTTCTCCACGATGTGCTCGATAGCTCCCAGCTCTTCAATCTTCATTTCTGGTGTAATTATAACGTCGGGCTTAGGAACCACCTCTTCGACCAACTCGTTCTTTGTTCGAACTTGGGCGTTGCTGGAACCCTTAGCTCCTCGTTCGCCCTCGTCGTCGGAACCTCCTTCGGCCTGCATGAGAAGGCGCGCAGTCTCCTCCACGCCCAAGAGTTCATAGCCCTCGTTTTCTGAGTCTTCATCGGAGGAATCTGAGCTGCTCGACTCGGATGACGATTCGTATGGGGAAGAGTCGACTTCCCACTCTGGGTTATCGCCCTGGTCGTTCTGAAGCGGTACGTTTTCGGTGTTCGCGGTGGATGCTGGCTGCGCAGCGCTGGTAGGATTCAAGCCGCCAAGGGCCGCTTCGAGGGCGCCTGTGAGTGAAGGGGGGCTTTCGGGTTGGTCGATTGCCATGGCGTCAGAATCTGCCACTGGTGCCGCTTGCGCTTCGGAGGGCTTTGGCTCTGTGGTGGCGGGCGCTGATGTCTGGTTATTGGCATCATGAGAGACTGAATCTGTTGTCTCAGTGCCTTGAACACTGGCTGCAGCGGCAAGAACATCGGCAGGCAGAGGAGGCAGGGTCTCGTTAGGTTTGGCCTGGCCGAGGCCTGGGATCTGGAAACCCGACATGTTGTAGTTGCAGGCGCTTCTTGTATAGGATTTAAGATTTTGAAAAAGTTGTGACTTATTGAAAGAGGAGACTAATACTCTCGGTGGAAGAAAAAGATTGAAAAAATGAAATTGAAATGCGATGTTTGGCGCAAAATTTAAGTTGAAAAGAAGAGTTGGAGCGCCTCGTCCTTATTTCTTAGATGGACCCTAGCGCTGCAGAAAGAAAAAAATGATGGAAGATCTCTAAAGGTGGACGATAAGGAGTGGGTCCCTTCCCGGCGCTAGCTTATCATCCCACTTTTTAACTGCTCCATCGCACCTGCACTTCACCTTCGGTGAGCCTCGGTAAATTTAAGCAGGGGTCTTTGTCCCCAACAGTTGAAGCTCCAAAACCTCCCACTATGACATGACGACAGCATTCCTCAACTTGTAAACCATCATCACCAACTTCTTCGCCTCGACGACAATGGCTCCCAGCACAACGCCGCAGCCGCCGCAAGAGCGGCAGCAGCAGCAGCAGCAATTTGTGCATCCAACTGCCAGTCATGCAAAGAAAAAGTAATTTCATAATCTCAAAACCTAGAACGCTAGAGCTCTGCTAACATAATCTGTCTGATCATAGGGTTCCCAGCGCATACTCGATGAAGCCCATCTCCGCCTTCTACTGGTTCCTCGCTGCCGCTTTCGTTTCCGCCTGGTTCGCACCGATTCAAGACTGCGACGAGACATTCAACTACTGGGAACCAACACACTATATATCCCATGGTTACGGTCTACAGACATGGGAATATTCGCCCGACTATGCCATCCGCAGCTGGCTCTACATCGCTTTTCACGCCATTGTCGGCAACGTGCGTCGGCTGTTTCCTCACTCAAATAAGGTGAGCACCATGTGATAAGTGACAAAGAAGAAGCCAATTGACAGTGACCTACGCAGATTGCCGAATTCTACTTTATCCGTTATGGACTGGCCATTGTCTGCGCCCTCTGCCAGACCATCCTATTCATGGTCACGAGTACCACTCTCAACAGTCGAATTGGCCTATTCTTTCTCATTGCAACTGTCGCGAGCCCCGGAAACTTCCATGCCAGCACCGCTTTTCTCCCTTCTAGCTTCGCCATGTACCTAGTGACATTGGGAGCTGCAGCTTTCATGAATTGGAAGGGCGGTCTCAAGACTTCTCAGGGCATGTTCTGGTTTTCTGCCGCTGGTATTCTAGGATGGCCCTTTGCTTCTGCGCTTTGCGCGCCATTCATGTTAGAGGAACTCATTTTGCTCATTTTTGGCGACAAGACCGCATTATGGGAAGCCTTTGTTCGCATCGGCCGGGGCGCAGTGTCGGCAGTTCTTCTTCTTGTAAGTGTGATCTTTATACTCTTTTTTCGAGCCATTATCTAATCTACCTAGGCCGGCGACTACTTTGTAAACCTCTTTTTCTACAAAAAGCAGGTTTCTGTGACATGGAACATTGTTAAGTACAATATTTTCTCGTCCAACCACGGCCCTGAGCTATACGGAACTGAACCTTGGACGTTTTACTTCAAAAACCTGGCACTCAACTTCAACGTCTGGTTCGTCCTCGCCCTCGCTGCGCTGCCTTTCTTCATTCTTCAAAAGATCGTCTCCCCATCTGGCCAGGGATTCCAAACTGGTCTCAGAACTATTGTCTTTCTCTCGCCCTTCTACATGTGGCTCGGTATCTTCAGTGCGCAGCCACACAAAGAGGAGAGGTTCATGTACCCGGCCTATCCCTTCCTTGCACTTAACGCAGCCATCTCCCTTCACATGGTTTTGACTGCGTTGGGTAACTCAGACCCTAAGACGCTCATTGGAAAGGTACCTGCAAAGCTGAAGCTTCTACTTGTTACTCTCGCCGTTCTTTTGTCCATCGACGTCGCTCTACTTCGAGTATATGGCGTCTGGTCTGCTTACTCTGGGCCTATGAAGATCTACTCCCCCCTGTGGGAGAGCGGAGATGAAAAGGCGCCTATTGGCCAAGAGGAAGACACCGTCTGCTTTGGCAAAGAGTGGTATCGCTTCCCCTCATCCTACTTTCTGCCTAGGGATATGCACGCCAAGTTTGTTCGCTCTGAATTCAGAGGCCTCCTGCCCGGCGAATTCGCTGAAGCTGAGACTGGTTTTGGCTTCTGGAGTGGCACCTGGCTTCCTACGTCTGGCATGAACGACCATAATGAAGAGGATTTGGGCAAGTATACCGAAATTACCGCATGCTCGTTTTTGGTAGACACTCAGTATCCCGAAAGGAACGATCCCCTACCGCCAAACGAGCCTGATTACATCGCTGATGAGAAGAACTGGGAGATTCTCAAGTGCGAGCCCTTCCTAGATGCCGCAAAGACTCACTTGCTCGCAAGGACATTGTGGGTTCCTGATTTACCTTTCATCCCCAACGAATTCAAGAGGAAATGGGGACGACACTGTCTGTTGCAACGGAGGAAGCCTGTCGAGCAACCTTCGGGTAGTCAAAAAAATTAAAAAAGGACGAATACCAATGATCACAGCTGTACCAAAAGAATAGAACGTACTTATCCCCTAGACAGAAATAGCAGTGGCGTTGGATAGTAACAGGATATTGTCGTAAATGCAGTGCTACGAGACTTTTAAGCCTTATTCCCACCGCCTGCTGTCATACTCCATACTCTCTTTCTGTCATAAAGTGACTGGGGGCTTTAAAACCCTGTTTACAAACGATGCACGGTTTTATGAAAGACTTGGCAATGTCGTACATAACGGTAGAGCTTTACCTCGCTGTAGTTGTGAAATACGGTTTGGTGGGACGGACTGCATGCACCTCTGATGAGCCTCTTTTCTCCGAGCAATCTGTTCTCATGGGCAATATCGGACTCAACCTGCTTCCATCCTTTATAAGCCGTCTGTTCATTTATGCGGATCATCAAATAAGATATGGATATCTAGTTAAGCATAAGTTTTAAGATGAGGCTTTCTATACTCTCACCTGAGTTCAGGTCCCGCAGACTCAGTATTAATTGGATCATACTGTAGCTATCAGTTTCCAGGCTGCTATTACCTTGTGTACCACATGTCAAGACATGCGAGTATAAGCGCGGGCTGTCTTGGTGCAAAACGCCAGGTGCAACTATAGTAACACAGTAATATCACCAACATCCTTGGAGACTACCTCTGTAATGCGAGAAGCAAGTAAAGAAAGATAGTATCCAGTCGATGATTTCAGCGGCGTTGAGGCCTCGTATGCGCTAAATATGCTATAGCGAAGATGTAACTATGAATTGCATTCAAACATCATCAGGTAGATAGATGGTGTGTAACGCAACGTCAATGACGTCATTATTCAATGAATGAATGAATGAATGAATGAAATACAAATCAATGACAAAAATGAAATATGTGAGAAGCCTCTCATGTCTATGTTGAGTCTTGTTGCTGGAAGAGAACATACCGCCAGTGACTCTCAATATGTACCAGGCCCAAGAAAAATATCACTCAAGGAGGCTAAGAGGGAAAAAAGTAAAGAAAACCTGAAACGCAGTTTCATACACCCCAGGCAGTTGTCTTTGCAGGCAAAAAGATGAAGAAGAAAAGGCAACTCGTTAATCCTCCATATCAAAAACAGGAATGTCGTTTCCTGGGTTGAGAAAGTCGAATGTAAATAACGAATCGTCTTCGGTTCGTGAGCCGTGTTCAGCAAATTCTGCTGTGATATCCAAGAATTCTTCGTGGCAAGACAATCTTGGTCTTTTGAGTGAATGTTCTACCTCCTCAGAATGTCGCTTGTATTGTCCAGGCCATGATACAAGAATCGGGGCATTACTGGAGGCGACGCTTTGACTTAGGTTTCCGAACCATGGAGAGCAACTAGCTGGGGACTCTAGTGGCTGAATGAACGGCAAAAGCATTGAAGAATTCGAAACAGCCTCACTGATAGAACTGACCGTTGAATGGTTCTCGGGGCCTGGAGGGGTATCTCTGAAAGAGCTTACCACGCTCCCCCGCAGCGAGCTTGAGGACCTTGTTGATTGAAGACTAGATAGCTCGTTGAAGGTCATAGATGGTGTGCTGGCTACCCCAGGAGATCGCTTCTGACGCACAATGCGAGCCAAAAGGTCCAGAACTCGACTGAATCTCAAAACGAGATTGTCGGCATGTGCTTGATCAGCAGCTGACGCGAATTGATCACGGAGGGCTTCTAAAATAGACATTTCCTCTTCTGGCTGATCAGGGGTGTCATCTGGCTCTGCCATTGGCTGCAGTGCTATGTGTCTGGCAATTGTGAACGCGGCCGCTAGCGGGAAGGCTGCAGCCAACCGCGAAAGTGCTGAAGTAGCGATTTCGTCTTGATCGGGTGATGTGACTTGATTTTCACTGTGTCTGTCGCATTTCTTCACCAGCTTGTTTGTGCTGACAGGATCGAGTGACTTGTGATGACCCAGTATCTGACCTAAGGCTTCAGAAAGACGTATACTCGGCTTCACTGTCGTGGCTAGCAAAAAGACGAGACAGGATGCCTTTGCATCCTTAAACGCTTGGGGCGAATATTTGGTATCGTCGCTCCCTTTCAGCAAACAGTGTCTAGTCGCAAGAAATGATAACACGAGCGAAGCGGATTCAGCAGATGTCGGAGCCTTCTCCATGACTTGGTAGGTCAAAGCCCACTTCTCTAGCTTCTGCTGCAGTTTTGTTAACAGTTGGCTGTGTCCTGAAGGGTGTGAATTGGGTAGCCCCGCAGTATGTGAAGCCTGATAAACCTCTTCCTGAAGTTTTGATAGCTCGATGCGTGCTAATAGGCCAGGTGTTTCTGCTTCAGTCTCAACAGGCGATGGATAAATACCGGGATCATAGCCTGATAGCCAAGCTGTGGACCCTCTAAAGATTACAGTATTCTTGTCCCTGATGTATAGAGATCGAAATACTTTATGTCTTTCTAGTATGTCTTCTGGTGGAAGATCATTAGAGAATGCACAGCTCTGATGAAGGCCCATTGTGCGAGCCAATAGACAAGCTTGGGCGAAGATGATCTCCGCGATCGAGGTTGTGCTGTACTGCTCGGCAACGTAACTCTAAAATAAAGAAGTTAGCAAGAGTCTGATAATAAAAAATTGTGTTTTAATACCAGTAGAGCAAGTGCTTGCACATTGACAAGTCTTGGAGTCAGGAACACGCGAGGGTTATTGACAGCCATTCTCAGTGTTTGAAGAAGAGATTGGACGAAGTGGCCGTTGCCCTGTTTTGCGTGTTCTTTACTAATACCAAGAAGAACAATAACGTTGAAGCAGACAGCCCATCCTTCATCTGAGGGCGCTATAGGTTGGGAATAGATCCGGTCGATATGGGGCTGGAAGTTGGACCTTACAAAGATGTCGGTTGCATAGTCTGTATTTTTGAAGAACTGGCCAACAACAAGATTAAGAAATTGCCGGGGTGGAAGACATATGCTGACAGGGTGGAATGGTATGTCCAGGTGCGGCTCATTGCTTGCCTCACTGAGCATTTCCTGAAGCATGATACGTATAGGACCAGAATCATGTGCAGAGCCACTGGCCCCGGAGGTTCTAAAAATGGGATCGTCGTGGAACTCTTTGCACAGAATATAGAGAGAATACGGCCCATGATAATGATCAAGTGACTGCGATGTGTTTCGTACGATATGATGGTTTGGGCGAGAAGCCGCCGTTGAGTCTGGCCTGGTAAGTTCTTCGGGACCCCAATCTTCGGTGGGAACGGATAGAAACCTCGCGGTATTTCCGTTCTTGATAAGCGATGTTAAATCCGAAAGATCACTTTGAATGCTACTCAGATGATCTTCCAGCGCCTCGAAGTTCTGGCATCTGAAACACACAAAGTAGTTTGTAAGCCATTGTGCTCCATCCCGGGGGAAACAAATGGCTTTTCAGGACTCACAAGAGTTTGACATGGTTGATGCGTTTGCCGGGAGACGAATATCGGCATTCTACGCCGTCTCTTTTGCAACTTTCGCATTGTGGTCGCTCCCTTCCGCATCGGATCTTTCGTGCTCGGCAGTGTGCACAAGCCAAGTCGTGTGTCGACCACATTTGCGGCTGTTTCTCCGTTCTAGTTAGCAGCATTCTTGGTGAAAGCCAAGAGTGTATTTGACGAACCTCTTTACTTTGGTTGTTCCACATTTCGTTCTCGACTTCTGTTAATAAGAAAGGGTGTTTCTGGGGTCCCTGTAGTCTTGAATAAATGTTCGCTGTATATAGCAAGACGGTCCAAATCTAGGCTAACCAGTCATTTCCAAGTTCGAGAGAGAGGGGAAACTGAGTCGCTAGGAACACAGGACTCCGCGTGTCACGACCGACGCCATTAAGTGAGACTTTATCTTAGAAACAAATCAGTGAAAGTGATTGAAGAGTAACTTACCTCTCCAAAGTCCATGGGAGGTGTTGTCTTCCCCACGGCAAGACAGTGGCTTGTCGGTCGGGATAATGGCGATCAGGATTATGAACTGTCAGCTTCCTCGGCGCAAGCGGGCAGAACCGATCCATGTGAGCTTATTCGAGGAAACCAGGGTTGCACAGTTCGTCATAATAGTGGCGGCCCCAATACATGTCCATGTCCGCCTTGTTGTTGCTATTGATGCCTTTCGAATACCCCTCCATGGCTCGGGGAACCCGTTCCGCCGGCGGCACGGGGAATGTCTTGCAGAAGATTGGCGCTAATGTTTTTGGAAGATAGTTTGAAAGAGATAGAATATGTAATGGAAGAATGAGAAAGGTTGTCGAGAGATTCTGATAGTGCCTGGTGAGCTTGACCTTCCTGCCTCCACCTACCACCTGCCACCTGCCACTTGCCATTTAGATGCAATGGTTCCTTCCATCAACGAGGAAAACGTGACGCGTGCGAAGAGAAGCAACGGTCCTTCCTTTTCGGATTACACAAGCCCCCAGACTTTCTTTTCCTCACGTTACATGAAGCTTGGTGCTTTTATTTCTTCTACATACAAAATGCCTTTATTCGTCAATATTAATTCTTTGCCGGAGGCGGAGCATCTATGAACTCGGCGATTATGACTTGTTTTTGCATACACGAAGCAACAGCTGCCTACGTAAGGGGAGGTACCTTAAGAAATCCCGTCCACGTGCTACATACCTATGTACCTATCCAAACCCCCACAGGCCCAACAAGGCTGGAGAATGCGCTGTCGGTAGAGGTTTCACACACATTCGTTGACGGGTCCTGTCAACATCAGCGCCGTATCTTATAGCGCCTCTTTTACTCGATGCACCCCTGATATTACGGAGAAAATTGACGCTCAAACCAGGGACGAGGAATCTGCCTCCCCTTAGGGGCTGGTTCTTCTGACCGAATGGATTTCATAAGAATCACCTCATGCTATGAGAACGAGCCGAGATATTATCAAACTTGAGGCTTTCATGTTGCTGGAACTTTGAAACATCAAAATCACCGACACATATGCAGAAACCAAGTTCGTCATGATCTGTGAAACAATGCTGAAAGTCTACTATTGCCCAGACGTGATATATGCATCGACTTTGGACAAATCATCTACCTCTACCCAGCGCGAAGATAAACGAGGTTGGAATATACATTGCGGCAACTCCTATAACACAAGCACAAGTACAGGCAAGGCTGAGCTGATGCCTATCAATCAGAGACATTCCTCGAGTCAGGCCAGTCGGAACTGCAAGCAGCTCGGTATGACAGAACTACGTACCGGGGCGCAATGTCGGAGTGATGTAACCCAGAGCAGGTTCTAAGCAACGATAAGCATGAGAACAAAGATGCCAAAGCTTGCTTACCGAACATGTTAGATGGTGGAACCAGCCGTCTGACACTGGCACCAGGTAAAGACAGATGGAGCAGTCCACGAGTGCAAATGCAGTTATATCCAAGATTTTGGTGTATTACAGAGTGCACAAGTCCTTCCTCAGCAGCAATTCATTTTCAACCTTTGGTATCAGGCGTACTCATATAGTCGAGCTTGCTAGCGGTGCGCGGAGAAGAGTCAAGTGAGTCTCGTATTCCTCGCGGTATTCTACCAAGAGCCGAACGCCGACCTGTTGGAGTAAAAAAGAAGATTTAGTCAGATAACTGCGCGCCCTCCCTCACTTCTCTCTTCATCCAAAGCCGTGCGTGCCACATGGATCTGACCGCGGGATCCTTGCATACTGATCGACAGCCATAATATTTCGAGCAGCGGTAGGCTGATTCTGGCAGCACTGGCAAGACTGGCTAGGGTTTCTCGAAGTTATCCGAAGCCAACGGCATTTTGAATACGGTCTAATGTTAACTTACCAGTTCCTTTATTGAGCTGATGATATTTTCCCACTTTGGATGATTGGGATTCGACTATCTAAACGACCGATTTCGAGTCTCCGGAGCAAGTTCAGCAGACAGCGGCAGAATGGTGTTAGATATCGAAGCTTCACGGGTGTCGTTGCAATTTTCACATACGACGAGGAGTTGGTACTAGCAGCCCACCCATGTGCTCAAACAGCAACACATCCGATGCTGTGAATGCATACATAAACGACTACCGCGCCGCCTCATGCCGAATTCTATCGGGAAATCCGGGTATTGGCTTGGGGACTTGTAAGCCACCGCCTGAATGCCAAGCAACGATCCTGCGTTAGGCTGAGTGGACGAGATGTAGGGTGGCGGGCAAGATACGACGACAACGACAAAAGGAGTGACAGACTACATGGAGTTCATATCCATCCTCGCTCTTGCAATCACAAACTATATCAGCCCTTCCCAACAATCACGCAGAATGGAAGATTTGGGAATTTGAGCCGCATCAAAATGGCGGCTCACATGAGTCTTTTTGTATCGGCGATCCAAAATGCCTACCGGAGATGATACACTCCGCGCCATACTAATTGACGCTTATACGGAGCGGCCCGATCTGACGCGAGATGATTAGGTATATTTCCCGCTGTTGGAAACGTTTCCGAGTGGTATGGATATGCTGACTGCCTCGCATAAGGCTCCATATGTGGACTGAGGATAAGCGATTGTCTGACACAGCCTAAAGCTTTCAACAAGTCGGATGA
Organism: Fusarium buharicum; assembly: GCA_014822075.1. NCBI lineage: Eukaryota > Fungi > Ascomycota > Sordariomycetes > Hypocreales > Nectriaceae > Fusarium > Fusarium buharicum. The sequence goes on from JAATHB010000064.1 coordinate 325,318, forward strand.
AACAATTTATGGGCCGTAACAACGGATGAAAGCCTCAGGAACAGTGTCTACACCGTGAAGATAGATCTCGGTTCAGTAATTTAGCCTTACCATCGTATCAAAGAAAAGATGAGATCGTTACGCCATGCTGACATGGAGGGATTGTTATTATGCAATCCTCTCAACTAGGCAGGTAGGAAGCACTTGTTTCTTTGTTCGACCCGAGGGCTGCTATAAGCGCTTGGTCACAACAACTATTACGCTTATCTAGACGCACATTCTTACCACGCTGTTTCTTGTGACCAATTTAAACAATTTTTGTAGCATTATATAGCTTGATTGGAATATTATTATTATGGCTTGCATTGAGATGGTATTAGACTGAGAGTTGAGAATCTTGGTGATGCTAAGTGTATATATAATATTCCGCGTTATACAGACAATTTGCGAATATCCAATGCTATGAGCATGACATGGCCAAAGAGATTTAAGATTACGCAAAATACCTTGAGTTAAATCTTACTGGACAACTACATCGAGCTTCATAAAGCGAGAGGTATTAGTCTCAAAGTTTCCCATTAAATTATAGAAACGGTTGGGAAGTGACGTATAATTTGATATTTATCAACCTTTTTGTGACAGTCTCATCGTTACGGCACTAGTAGAGTTAAGCAACGAGAGAATAAGGTAATTACCAGTCTATCTGAGATTGGAAATGAGGCAGGTTCTGCTTTAAATGTGTTAAGTGATCCTTTGTGAAGATGTGATGAACCTTAATTTGGGGAGAGTTGACCGAGGTTAAAATTTGTGCCTACACTCATTACTTCCCATATGCACACTCCCATCTTACCAACAGACTGGTTATACAATGCTTATCATTGCCCTCTTTGATCATTTAACTCGATCTTCAGCGTTACTATACTATGCGGGCTCTTCTGATTCATGTGTCAGGCCGAAGTATTGCGCTTATCTATTGGAAGTGAGTAACACAGCGATTGCGCGCAGCACGACACAGGTGTATTATTGCTGATCCCGACAGGCTTGTGTAACTTGAGAAAGATATTTTGTTTATTCTAGCATAGACGCGCGTTATACTATGTTGATTGGTTGTGATTCAAAGGGTAGCGGGCGTTTATCATGAGGCTCGCGACGTTTTCTACCCCCACGGGCGAGATCTTACAGGTTGTATTCGATAAATCAACGTATGCGTCTTTACCGGGAGGCTACATGAGTGCGCTATGGCACCAGGACTCGGCCGGAAGGTGCCATAAGAATGCAACTTAACCTTCTCGGTGCCTGTATCATGACTAAATTCATGCAGTATCACCACATTTGGAGGTAAAGACAATCAGCCGAACTGGGTCGGCCTTCCATAAGAACGCTTGATTCCCTATCAAAGCACCCGATCACTGCTATAATTCATAGAGATTAAGATTCAGAATGAATCAAATAGAAGAAATTCATATCGCAAAAGGACAAGAGCATGCTGTTTCACAACGTGTCGAGGACTGACGTTGACAATGTTAGTGTGGATTGAGATACACAGCTAAACATGCTCAGCTTACGACATACCGCAGAACAATGGCCCTACTTTAGGGTAAAAAGCTTCAAATATCTGAGACTTGTTCTTAAATCTCCGTGATATTGTCCTCCTTGTCTCAAAACTGCCAAAGTCCCGGCCGAAAGTAACAATGAGGCGTTGTTTCTTTAGTCTTAAACGTACATTATTATCTGCGTCTGGGGTATATTCTCGTTGGGTCCTAACAGATGACACATGAGACTTTGTATATCTGACCTCTAAGATTAAGCCCAGAATTACTGTGAATAAACGTCGACCGGGTCTTGGAACAGACTCGAAAGCAGTTCTGTTGCACACATATCTTCAACAAAATCGGATTGAAGTCTTATCGTGCCGCATTCAGAATAGAAACTCGTCAATGTAGTTTTCTATCTGAGTTTATGTTGTAGCACGTTCTTTGTGGCTTTCTTCCCCTTCTTTGGTACCCTACCAATATACCGCTGTATAACCCTAATGTCTCTAATCTCGCCATCACTTGCCTTTGGATTAATCTGACGACTCTATGGATAGTCTTGAGGGGCCATTTAATCGTGACATCGGGAGATATCCAGAGCGTGTGAAGCATGCATGCGCTAAACGTGTTTTGCTGTCGAGTTACACAATCTAGATTATTGGAGCATGATAAGCATGAACCACTGAGATATTGCATAGGAAGTACTTATTGCTAATGTAACCACGAGAATATGTCTGTATATGATTCTCGGAGCAATAACTGCAAATTAGGAGGCACTTCCATCACGGGGCATCAGAATATATCAACATTGAGTCAAGAAACTTTGATTACTCTTCTCATTCATGGTTACAGTTATATCCCGCTTGAGCCTGTCAAGGTGTACCAACACCATAGCACCAACCTTTATGCCCCCCCCAAAGAGTCAAATGAACTAGAGAGGCTGAGCATTAAATGTGACCTCTTGATAAGAAGGGGTGCCCGTGGGGGCGCCGGTGGAAATGAATGCATTGTAGATGCCGTCGCCATCGCCCGAATCCTGGACGAAGAAGTTGCCCACGGTAAGGCCTGAATCAGAGCAAGTGTTTGGGTCTTCGCTGGTGCAAGTGCTAACCCGGACAGAGCAGTTGAGGAGTCCGCCCATGTTTGTGCAGACGAGATAGTTGGTGGCTAGGCCATTGCCAGAGCCCGTGGGTCCGCAGATGGTGAGAGGAGAGGGAGTCGTAGCAGAACCGCCGTTCTCTTGGAAGTTGGCACACAGGAAGTTCAGGTTGGCCTGTTCTTGAAGACGACCATCTGGGAGTAGTCTAAAGTTGATGGGTATGTTGGCTGGAGGTGTGCTGGAATCAAACACCGGGCTGGAGTTGACAGCGTCGAGTCCTCGAAGAGGCTCTCCTAATATAGGCGCGTTGCCACCAACGATGTTGAAGGGAGGCGGGGTCGAAGATGGGGTAGCAGCAGCAGCATCATCGTCAGAGGTACAGACTCCTGTGATAGTAGTAGCTGTGGTAAAAGACGTTTCGAAGGTGGTATCCGTGGTGACAGACGTTTCCAAGGCAGTAGCCGAGGAGATTTCAGTCGAGGTCAAGGTGACGTTGGTAGTCTCTGTAGTAGATGCCACCTCCGTGCTAAAGACCATGACATTGACGGTGGAAGTGGCCATCTCTGTAGTGAGTACCGTCTCTGTGGTGGAGATGGTGGCATTGGTCGTCTCCGTGGTAGAGATGGTCTCCGTGGTAGAGGCGGTCTCCGTGACCTGGCTTGTCGCAAGGATGGTGATATTGGCAGTAGCCGTGACAGAGAAAGTCTCGGTAGTCTGAGCCGTCTCTGTAGTAGAAACGGTGACATTGGCAGTCTCGGTGACAGAGAAAGTTGCAGTAGTTTGCGCTGTTTCTGTGGTCAACACAGTAACATTGGCCGTCTCTGTAATAGAAAAGGTCTCGGTAGTCTGCGCAGTTTCAGTGACTGAGACTGTGACGTTGGAAGTAGCTGTTTCAGTGATAAAGGCAGTCTGCGTTTCAGTGGTAGAAACTGTCGAGTTAACAACAGCCGTTTCAGTGATGAAAGCAGTCCGTGTCTCAGTAGTAGATATGGTCATATTGACAGTCTGAGTGTCGGTGGCCAACGCTGTCTGTGTCACGAATGCAGTCTGAGTATCCGTGGTAAAGACAGTAGAGTTGCTAAGCTCCATGCTGGTTATAGCAACCGTTTGAGTGGTGAGTGCCGTGTCAGTCTCGGTTGTGAAAGCAGTCTCCGTGTCCGTGGTAGAGAGAGTCACGGTTTCGAGTACTGAATTGGTGACAAAAACAGTCTCTGTGCCATTCACAGAGACCGTTCTTGTAGCCTGAGCTTGAGTCTCTGTCATGGTTACGAGGACCCGAGCAGTCTCTGTCCTAGTGGAATTACTGCTCGCGACTGTGGTCGCTGTGCGAGTTCCATTTAGTAGCCATCCTCGCCTGTTGCCTGAATCCAGGTGAACTTACCACATGGTCGATTAGGATCACAGGGACGGGGAGCTGCAACAGCAGAGTCCACTGCGATGAGGCCGAAGCCCAGCAGAGTGCTGAAACGCATTGCTTTTGGCAAAAGCGGTGTTGGTTAGGTGATAGTCAAGGGGATTGAAGCGAGTGTGATGAGGAACAAGGTAGGGCATGAACAGGAAGCTATTGATGCATTTATACATGAATTTTACAATTAAGATCACTCTCCTACTCTCTATTCTACCCTTTCGGTCCAATATATAGAGTGTTGATTAAAATTCGAGAGCAATATGCATGCTCTCCCAGGCAATCGGCTCTTTTGGAGGGAGTTGCACCGTAAATCTAAATTCGACTTCCATGGCGACGTTCTTTCTTTCTTAGGGCCTTGGGGTTCAATGTTAAAAGAGTTGAGACTTTACGATATGTGAATGGGTAGAGGCCATAAAGGTTGGTAATCAGTGATAGCACAGCAGCAGACGCGTTGTTTTTGTATATCGTAGGTAAAATAACGTTGTGGCTTGAGGGTATCCATCTCGAGTGTAGTTCACGTTCCGATTTCTTTTATGATATGCCGATGAGAATGAAGCCATAGTAAGTCCTGGGCTCGAGATAGCTTCACAAACAACGCAGTCAAAGTCCTCACAGCCCTCGATTATCACTTTATTCTCTTCATGCAGCCGGAAACCAAATTGATGCATTTGCAGAACTTAAACGGCCGGCCCAAAGTGGAGACGGCTTTCGGACCGGACAAGGTGGGGACCGGGGGCTCCAGCGTCCGTGTCTCCGGCCCCGAGATGCCCTGCCGTCGGCCGAGTCTTGGTGACTTTTCCACCAGGAGCTGGCATTCGTGAGAACCTCATCGCTGCCTTGAGGTAGATAGATTTTCCATACATGTAGAATAAATCTCAGTGGTTTTATTGAAAGGGACTCTTGTTCTTGTTTGAGATCTTCAGTAACATTGAGCCTGTCTGTTAAAAATTACAACGTACTTATTATCTGTTCATCTGAATCTACTGCTAAGCATTGAAAACACCATGCTTTGTTAGACCATATCGGGTATAGAAAGGATGGAATTAGATATATTTACTCTTCTGGGGTCGTACGGGGTCATACTGTCCACGAGGCATTGGTTTGCCAGCTGGTTGCTTCAGCTTACAATTTGTTCTGTTCCTACTGCTACATCTAAGCTCCTATAGATGCTAATATCAAACCCTTAACGGCCGTGAGTGTACCTGATTTATCCTCTACATACGCATGCTTTTCAGGATAGCTCAGGAATGGGGACTCTTCGAGACCCTGTTCAGCGGGCTCTCGCGTCCGCGTCTCCCTTAAGTTCGTATTTCCCTCGACTATATGCCGGGCCGTTTGCCGCCCAGCAACGGAATCAACTCAAACAGTGAGACATTCGGTCCCAACATTCTCATCTGCAGTGCAAAGGTCCTTGCTTCGCCCACATTGCTTTTGCCGGGCCGTTGAAACCATATATACCTTCTACGCGTCAACCTATAGCATGGTGTTCCAGTTTCTCACCAAAACACTATCCGGGTCCGCGACGACAAAGGGCTTCTTTGTGCGTCTAAAGATCAAGACGAATGCAGGAATAGACTATTTCATTCGACTATGTCTGATTCTATAAAAGCCCCCCAGCCCCCAGGAATATCAAGTCTGCGGTTCGAGAGCTTGGCCCTTCCCGTCTCTTGAACAGCTTTGGATGACCTGGCTCTTCATGTTTGGAAAAGCAGCGAGTTTATGGTATGAAGCGACCGTTTCGTGATATGAACCTTGTCTGTCAATCCGCTTAGTAACGCAGTTTTGACATTGATTCAACTCTCTTTGTATGTCGCAATACCAAAGGAGTCAATGCTAAGAAATTCTGCAAATATTCAACTCGAGTATAGATATTGATATAGAGAGAGACAAAGATGTTGTCGACTATTATCCAGGAGATTTCGTCATTCGGACTTGCGGATGCTGACTAAAATCAATTGCCCCTCCCCCACGTTTGATCGACGTCGTTGAAGCTGTCAACTCTTGAGGCTTCAAGTTGCATGCATACGACATTTTTACACCAAGAATTTGTCTTATCATCATATAATTATTTCAATTGACCCTTAACCTTAAACAGTTTGATCATTTTGTTCTATTTATTTCGCTTTTATTACACATATCTTCTCTGTCATAACTAGATACCATCTATCCATTATCGCCACTCAGGTCTCAAGACAATGGCTTCTCATGACAAGTCCATTGAGGGTTTACCCAATGAAGTTGGTATCCTTGCCAAGAAAAGGTCTCAGTACTTACATTCTATAGATTCTCACATCTATTTTATCCCCCTTCTCAACTCAAGAACTACTCCCTCTTGCCTCTATCAACCGCCGCATCTATTCACTCGTCACTCGTCTGCTTCACCAACGTCTTCTACAAGCAGCTCCCCTTCCTGACAATAAGCTCATCCTGGAGTGTTACCATCCTAGCGACAAGCTTTATGCCCCTTCCTTAACATGTCGTTACCAAGATATTGTGACGATAGATGGCCCTATTGTTAATGAATTCGCCCCAGAGCTCTCTGACTTGCGTCGTCTATATGCTTCCTTCAGACCTGTCTTTACAGAGGAAACTCCAGGACTACGAAAGGGTCGAAGAAGGCCTACCGAGGCGCATCCATCTGATGATGCGGATGATGATACTGCTATGCAGGATATAAATCTTGATGAAGGAGAGATGTTTTCTCAGCTTTGCGCTGTCACAAGCCTCGTCAAGGAGGGGCCGAGAAGCGGGTTGTTTATAAGCCATGTTAATATTGTCGATTGTGTTGTACGCGTCTTTCGAAACTGGCTCGCCGACATGGCCAGTAAGCAAAATTCCTCCCAGTCTGGTTCAGAGAGTATCATCTGGGTTGGCGGCCATAACACTGTTGGAATACGTTTCAGCGTTGCTCCTGCGCCATCAGAGAGAATGCCTCTTATCTCAGGACCGGATGATGATCCGCCTGTTCACTACAAGCTGGTTTATGAAGGTATGTTTCCTAAACAACATGGCGTTGGACGAGTGTGTGCTGATTTGCGTCAGAGCTACTTATCAGAGCAAGTAACCTCCTCCAAGCCGTGGAGCAGTCTGAGGTTCAAGAGGTTGCTACCTCTGGAAAAACTCTTGTCATTCATGGAGCTTCTATGTGATAGTAATGTGATTCTTGCTTCACCTGTTCAAGCTTCTATTCTCACATATGGAATGCTATCTGAGAACAACACATCAATAAAATGCACAGTCAAAAGACACTAGAGATTAATACCTCGAAACTATCTCAGCTCAGCTAGATATCTTTTCGAGTTGAGCACTCTAATCTAATTGGCGATGGTCCACATCGTCCCTCATCATAGACCGTAAATCCCATCAACATACATATAGACCATACATAGAAAAAACCCGCTCTAAATCCGCCCTCTTACAGGCTTTCCATAGTCGACCGCTTGCTTGGAGCATCTCCCACTCTCCGCAACTCAACATCACTCCCAGACTCGGTATCGTCCAAGAAGCTCTCACCACTCCTCCCAAAATGCTCCTCAAGCTCCTCCCTCATCTCAGTCATCTCTCTACCTTCCTGCTCGGGTTGGCTTCCGATCTCCTTGAACCACTCTCTAAGTGGTTTCCCGCTGGTGACAAAGAAAATAACGGCGTTCCAGAGCCCCTGGAGTGGGAGGACAGCTGCTGTGGCGACATGGTACTCAAAGGGCGAGGTGCCCACGAGCCAGCTGTGGATGCGGTTCAGACTGCTCGGGATCCAAGTCACCAACACACTAAGGGCGAAAAGGAAACTCGTGCGGAGATATGCCCGCTTGATGGGGTCGTCGATGACGAACTTGTTGATGGTTCGGTTTGTCGCCGATGTTATGCGGCGAAGAGGCGAGCCGCCGTCTGTTCGACGGTTCACGCCGGGGGATGTTACGGTAGAGAAATAGTGGCTGTTTGAGGCCTGCATTGAAGTATTTGCATCGTCGAAGGATACTTGTGGTGATGATGGACGGGCTGTGTAGGCGGGCTTGGGTTCGGTAGGGAGATGGTTTGCTGAGGCTGTCGAGTGGACGACTTGGACTTCGGTGACGATGGTTCCGTAGAAGCAGTCCTGGGGGACTGTGAGAAAGTCGACTTGTCGGTGCTGAAGCTAGTTTGTTAGTTCAATGAGTCTCATAGGTAGTCAGCTGAGACTTACACCTTGCGGCTGAGCTTGTTCAGTAAGGACCTGTTCTCTGGCCTTTGACGCAGACAGACTTTTGAGTTGATTCCGGCTGCGGAAGACCTGATATCCAACCATGAAGTAGAATAGGATGGACCCAGCAATGCAGACCCAGATGAGCATGTAGTAAGTGTAGATACGAATATTTTCCCAGTCCCGGTTAACCCAGCACCAAATCTATTCTTTAATCAGATATCGATCTTCCCTTGTTCTTAGGGATGGGATATACTCACAGTGGCTTGACCAAACACAAGCCCGCGGTTCGGGTTTCTAACCAGAAGCAACGCAATGGCAATAGCAAAAGGGCCACCGTAGCAGATGAGGCAATACACCCACCACCACTTGCGGAACGAGTCGGGGCTCGCGCGGAAGAAGAAGACAAGGAAGACGTTGAAGGCCATGGCTAAAGACCACCAAGGATCAGACTGCATAAACCTATACAAGTCAGTGAGAAGAATATACTGCATAGTATATAGCTAACTCACATATGAAACATAAAACTCTGCGCCTGGCAAAGAGACGAGGAGACGCCCAGCTGTAGCCCATCCATGGCGATGATACTCGCACAACTAGCACCAACATTGGCGACACTCGCAAATACAATAAAGGTGTTTTGCACATTTCGCACCCGCGGGACGAGGGCGTATGCGACAAATATGAGGCACACGGCGACCAGGCTGACAGAGCCTCCTATGCGCTCAAACAGCACCAGCGTGTGCCTCTGGCTCTCGGACAGAAGATCTGCCTGGCGGCCGGAGACGCTCATTGTCTCCGGCGGAAGGACTTAAAGAAAGATTTCTTTGTTTTTTCGAGTCCGATTAAGGTGAATACGAGTTTGTTGTTTCGTAAAAGACAAAGGGATAAAGAAAATAGAGGGGGGGAGAAAGCAAAGGAGAGGTGCTGCTCCGAGTAACTGCTCGCGAAAGGAGCGGGGGCAAAAAATGAGAGACTATAGGTGGCCGCAGAGAATGTGCACAAGAGAGCCGATCCTAGTGCAATGCCGCTTTTTTTTACAGTAGAGAAAAGAGACAATGAGTGCGTCCAAGGTCAAGGTCGAAGCGTTGTGTAACCTCGAGGAGCTGCATGTACCCGCAGACGAGGGGATCCCCTTTTTGTTTTCGGTTTGTTTGGGTCAAGAGACGCGAGGTCAGGGCCACGGCATGTCTTTATCTTTGCCTGAAGAGAAGAAAGTGGTGCAGAATATCTAATAAAAAGTGCACATGTAGGTAAGGTAGGCTGAGTGAGATGCTTCAAAAGGTGTCAGTCAGCCAACGCTGCATTATAAAACTCTTGGCTTATGCAACTTGCCTTTAACTATCCCGCCAATCTTTTATGCTGCTCACCCTCCTAATCGGTGACGATTTCTGTATACTTGTCTTTTCATACTTGAACCAACAATTCATGCCATCGCAAAGCAGTTAGTGACACTGCCGCGCAGTGCCAGCAATGGCCCATAGCACACAGCAAACTAAACCCCCTGCGAGAACTATCACATTCATGCCTCTATTGTTCGTACTAGCATCTGTGGCAACTCAGCTAAAACCAATTAAACTCTCAATAAACAACCTTTATCGGCCTTGTTGGTCATCTTCCCCAGATTCAATCTCGAGTCCCGTACATCTCCCGTCTGATCTAACGGGTATCAAACGTTCAGTCTAGCCCATAAGAGGTAGATCGATAGGCTAATATCTCGGGGAAGCCATGTCTTGGCTATCCCTCATATGCGCGTTGGTCAACCTCTGGTCAAAACGAGAGAAACGCATAACAAACAAAAACGCCTTTGGACGAGTCTCGACGTTGCACTGTCTCGAACATCTATCCAAACATCTTGGCATCTCTAATCGCATGAAACCGCTAATCAAAAGAGGCAAAATTCATCATCCGTCCACAACTAAGACACTCACCATCTCTACACTATCGAACTCTTCCCGCGCCTACTCAAGCCTCGCCGGAAAAAGCAACTAAAAAATTGAAAAGCATACGTTTTCTCTCCTCTCTTTTACTCGCATGAATCAATTGCGGTGAGAATGTCTTGGCTCTGTATGTTCCCGTCGGCTGAACTAGAAAATGTGACATCACAAGACTCAGATCTCAGCGCAGACTCGAGTTTGATTGCCCCGAGGCTTGAGCCTTGAAAGCGCTGAACGAATAAAAAAAGCAAGTAAATATGAAACGTGGCTGGTGGCTGCTGCTTGCGACAAACAATAGCCATTTCGTCCAATTACTAGGATCTGTCTGATACTGACCAGTCACTTACTGCTGCAAAGAGCCTGCATACTATTACAGTATGTCGATGTTTGCATGAGTTGCTGCTAATTTGAGATCAAGAGGCGTCTGTCAGCAGGTCTAATGCTGCATATCCGCCCTGTTTGTTTGCTCATAGATCCTAGCAAGGCTGCGGAGTAGATACGAGTATGCACTCATATTGCTTTCTCGCATCCAAGATCTCTCATTTTGGGTATCGCCCGATATGAACAGCACAGTCTCCTGTAACCAACTCTCACGTGAGAGAATTATTCAGACAGCCGTAAATCAAGTCAAGCACGTGGCAAGGCAGATTAGGTGCAAGTCATGGATTGATTGATCGAGCGCTCAACGCCACTTTACAGTCTAACAAACTCCAACTTATAACCCTGTCTACTCCCATGTGTACCACTAAACAGGCTTCCTCCTCTTTCTGGTATGCATCTAAAAACTATTCTTATAGTGTGTAAAGAAAGTCGGGTCGCTTATCGCCCATCTCATGAATCTCCTCCTCAGACTTGCCCTCTACCCAGTGATCCCTCTCACCCGCCAAACGCTTCTTGTTCTCCCGTCGAAGCATCACGTACATGAGAAGACTACCCGCAAAAACAGCACCAAACATGTATCCCAAGATCGTACCGTGCCCTTCGTAAAAACGAGGGCCATTGAAGAAGACGTTGCTGCTCACAACACCGTTGAGGTTACCCCAACCAATGACAAGGCCCAGTGTGATACCTCGCTTATACACGCCCTCGACGTTGTTGGCAACCCAGCTGATGGTGATGGGGATGACAGGATAGATACCCAGGGCACCCAAGAAGCATCCAGTGTATTGCACGGCAGGGTTGGTCGATGCGATGAGCATGATGAAGCCTGCCATTCCAACAGGAGCAGCGCATAAGTTGAAGATGCCTCGCTTGTTGATCCTGTCAGAGTAGATACCAACACCAATGGTGGCGACAGCAGCCACCGCATAGGGCGGTACGCTGAGAAGCTGGTTCTTGATGACTGATTTCTTGTCGGTAAAGGCCATGTTCTGGATAATGGTAGGCAGGAAGACACTGAAAGAGTACAGGGGCATCAGAGGACCCATGTAGATGAGCATACCACAGTAAGTCTTCCAATCGGTCAGTGACTGCCAAAGATACTTGATCTGGAACTTCTCGTCGTGGGCAGAAGATTGCTTGTCCGCAGCGAGTCGGAAGATGACACGGGCACGTTCTTTCTCGGTGAGAAACCTGGCTTCGGTAGGAAAGTCATGGACCATCCAGAAAGACACGATACCAATCAAGATGGTGAGGGCACCTTCAATGATGAAGATCCACGCCCAACCAGCAATACCAGCGACACCATCCATCTTCTGGATAGCAGCAGCTAAGAGACCACCAAAAGAACCAGCCAGAGCAGCAGCCGAAAAGAACCAAGCGGCACGAGCACCAAACTCAGAGCGCTTATACCAGCATGAAAGATAGTAGTTGATACCAGGAAAGAGTCCGGCCTCGGTGACACCAAGGAACCATCGAGCAGCCATGAGGCCTTCCCAGTTGGTGACGAAGCCCATTCCCAGCATTGATGCGCCCCATAGGACCCTGGACGGTGGGTTAATAAGATGAAGAAGTGGTGTTGCGTCAGCACGGAGACTTACATGATGCCAGGGATAAAGATGGAGGGCTTAGACCACTTCAGGAGAACATTGGCGAGAGGTTCGAAAATAGCATACGAGATGTAGAAGATGGTCAGGGTAGCATTGAACTCGGAGGTGCTCATATGCACATCATCGAGTAGGCCAGCGATTTTGGCATTGCCAATGTTGGTTCTGTCAAGGAAACAGATGAGGTATAGTAGGCAGAGCTATAGTATGATCAGTATAGATTTCTCTCGACATATATGCTTCGGAATCTTCATACCCAGGGGACAAGTTGCATGTCAATCTTTCGAAGTAGCTTCTTCTCCTAAACATTGTCAGTATAACAACAATGCATGTGATACAATATGTGCTACTCACAGCATCCTTCTTCTCAACCTCACTCAAGCCAGCATCAGGGTTACTAGCGAGATCAATCTCAGAGGTCGAGGCCTTCTCATCGAAGGGTTCCTTTCGATCATAGTCGCTCATGGTGATATCAAACGAGGAAACGGCCCAGACAAGGTTGATAATTAGGGATCACGAGGTGATAGGTAATGTAAATAGAGTGAAAAGAAGGGCCGGCTCCTTTGAGGATAGTGGCGGATCAAAAAAAACGTGGTGGGAGGGAATTCGAGGAGGACAAGGATGCAGCAGCCAGCCGAGACGGACTTGACGTTGGGGTCAACCTGATGGAAGGAACCTAACGGGAGGAAGGGGAGGCTCAAAAGGAGTACTAGAACAAGTCCAGTATAAGGTAGGTACCTTATAGTAGGTATATCTCGTCAAGATGCGAGACAAAACGAACCCCAGGCGCGGGAGTGACGGTGCAACAGGGGAAACTCCTCTTTTGCGTATCCTATCCAACGAGGCGAGAAGACGGAAGATCCGATATAAGTGTTATCGGAATCAGCAAAACAAGCTTGTTTCTCTCGGATTTCTGGATTAATGTTGAGGCCAAGGGGAGAGAGGTCCTTTAATAGGTAAGAGAGTCAATAGAATATCCTAGGAGCCCTCGTTCCTCTTGGATCCCTACCTTGGCCATGCAACCTCGAATAGAAAAAGAAAATGAGCGTGTGGAGATGCTGACGCCCACGTTTCTCACTCAAGCAGGGTATCGTAATAAAGAACCAACGACAGATAGAGAAAGAAAGACGAGTTACTTTGCAGTATGCAGCCACAACACCCTCGTCTGCAATGTGTATATCCCTCCCTCCATCCCTCCATCCCTCCATCCCTCCATCCCTCCGTCCGTCCGCTCTATGCAGCCGACAGGAGCCTAACCGACGAACTACGACTCAGATTATTGCATGTTTTGTTCTTTTTCTTTCTTTATTTCCTCTGACCAGGGAATGAACTTCTATTCTGTCTCAGAAGGGGGGGTGTCAAAGACATATCCCGGGTTCTGCGGGTGGTACATACATACAGAGGACGAAGGGAACCCTTGCAGCTCATCGTCTTATTCCCTTGAT